>JAJOZX010000051.1:1557500-1922500 GCA_023014485.1 Bathynomus jamesi
TGATGGATTTTGATGATCTTGGTGTCATTTCTACGGGTTTTTAGGATAATGAGTCGATTTGGAGGGGTTGCAGATACTTTGGGAGTCGTTGTGACCTACATTCGTCAATACTCAAGGTCATTGGAGGTCAAACGCCTCCCGAAATAAGGAATATCCCATATCCCGGGCAGTCGTGGAGATATTTTGGTGATCTTACTGTCGTTTTTATGGTTTTGGGCGAGACTGAGCAGTTCTATAGGCACATGATAACAGTAGGATATCATTTTGCAACTCTATGGGTCAAGTCAAGGTCATTTGAGGTTAAAGTTTGGCCTTGAAATATGATAATGCCACAGTTGACATCACTGTATTTGCTTTATTTCGGTGACAATTTCTACAATCTAGCTAACTGCTGAGCACTTAACATCTTTTCTGCAGATAAAACCAGATCATAATGCTTAAATGACATAACCCACATTATATGGATATGGATATTCTGATATAAACCACAATTTATGCTAAAGTGCAGGGCACATGCATTCTATGGAAGGTTGCAAAGCTACAGGATATGACCTCGTAAGCAAAACAAAGCTCACACCTAGCTGGGGGATTGGCATTGACAACTTTGATGCAGTTATTCACATTAGGTAACCATTTATTGGGGGCAAATATCAAAAGACATGGTTGTGTCAGGATCGTTAGGATCATCAGTCTGCTCTTCGTTTGCGTTTTGAGTCAATGGATTATTGCAATCCAAGCAGCTGCCACATGCACAGAACACTGTGCAAGGGATTCCGCGTCCCATGCAGCCGCAGCGACTCCCCCTGCATGCTGATTGTGATTCACACCCACATCTGATTAGCTTCAGAACGTCATCTGGTGCTAAGCACACTCCTTCACCAACTGTTTTTGGAATGAGAACTCTGTTTGTTTCGTCTTTCTCCCACCCATAATGCACAGGATCAAGTGGTGGTGGGTCACACTTTAGTGCATCGAGTCAGTTCGCCACAGTATAGTGGGTTCTGAGCACATTTTGATGGAAAACTTCAGTTGTTGGTGGTAGAGAACATAGTTTTTGTGCAGCAGTTCCCGACTTCCCTATCTTCTGAGCCCATACTCGCTGACGACACTCAGTAAGTGATTAGGATTTCTTATCCCCATAGCATGCAACAATGAACGCTGTTGCCTCTTTCTCGATATGGTCAAAGCATGCATCAAGGGACCCCAGCTTGTATAGCTTCCGACCCTTCTTGGCTGTGGCAATGGCAGTGGCTTCGCCGATGCCACGTATTGCTGCATCTGTGTCACAACCACTCAAAGCGTGTAGTTTGAGGATTTGTGGGATGATGTCTTTGTGCTGGGTTACAGTTGCTCGGATGTCCACTGATTTTCTGCCGCGCACTGGAGACTCCATAATCATGGGACAGCCTAGTTTCTTAAATTCATAGAAGTGAGTCAGCATGGCAAACACATGTGTGTCATCACAAATGATGGACATGCGGGCATCAGAATCTTTTTCAGCTTGTGCCATAGCGTGTTGTGTTATTATCACGTCAGCTTCTTCATGAGATGATGAGAGCTCCAATGCTGCTCAACTCCTGCCTCGCACAATGGAAGTCGTATGGTCTGCCATCCTGCAAGCACTAGCTCATGGTCTTGGGTTACAGTTGCGAGATACTCACTGTCAGCAAGGATTTGCTCACAGAGCAGCCTGTTTAGTTGCTCCTTGTTCGCGGTGCACGTGAGAACAGCGTCTCTTGAAGGCAATTGGGTGTTGAGGTCCAGCTTGTGAACTCTGCTGCTCTTGCTTCTCATTGCCCGAGTGCTTGATTTCGGAGAGAAATCATAGTAGCGGTCAAAAGCTAGTACTACAGATGCATGAGAAAGATGTTTCGGTAGCCATACTTTGAAGATTTGGATAAATGTAGTAACTGTGCCACTAGCAGGCCAGTCGACTGTCCAAAAAACAGCTGACACATCCATGATAATAACTGTTGGTCGACCCCAAGTTCGAGAGGATGTTTCCACTCCCAAGTTCTGCTTCAATGCGGACTTAGCTGCAGTTCTCATTAAGCCATCTGGTTGGAACAGTGCGGGTGGGTATGCCGCAAGCTCTGTTGAGAATACATGGGTCAAGTCAAGTTCGCGTTCGCTCATCAGCAAACCGATGACGCGTGCATAAATCGCTTCTTAGTCCATAACCAAGTGGGCATCCACCTTGATATGTTTCGTTTTACTTGCAAAGGTGATGACAAGTTTGGAAATGGTGCCATAAAAGCCTTGTGGCCATGATGACTCGTACTGTGCCAGTTGCGTCTTTCCAATACTAACAGCTCTAACGGCAATGGCATCTGGAGATGCAAGCTGCCCTGTCTGAATACTGTATAAGTTGACAAAAGATCACCAAAATATCTCCACGACTGCCCGGGATATGTGATATTCCTTATTTCGGGGGGCGTTTGACCTCCAATGACTTTGAGTATTGACGAATGTGGGTCGAAACGACTCCCAAAGTATCTGCAACCCCTCCAGATCGACTCATCATCCTAAAAATCCGTAGAAATGACACCAAGATCATCAAAATCCATCAAGTATTGACCAGGATATGGGATTTTTAAGTTTCGCCGGCCATATTGAAAAAGCCAAGTTGGGGTCAGGTGTACACCCGATGGATTCTTGAATGGGGTGGTATAAGCTTTCAAAATATGTAAAAATTTGCTTTATAACAAACAATACAGGGTTCCAGTAAAATCAGGGTCTGTGCTACCGGACTATAGGAAATTTTGCAGGTGTAAGGATAAAATACCAATGGCAGAATGGGAGTCTTTTGTGGGTCAAAAACAAAGAAAAAATCAGTTAGGACCAATTGATCGCATAATTAGTTCAACAAAAAAGAGATCTTTAGCAAGAGCCCAAAAAGCACAAAACCGTCAACTAAAAGCACAAGAGGAAATGACTGAAGCCACCAATGTTTTACCATCGGAATTTATAGAAAATACCGAAGACATGGATGTAGATTCAGAAAGTCAGGCTGTAGATTATGAGGCCGATTTAGAATTGACTGAAAATATTCAGAACAGGTACTCCTATAAAAATCTAGTATTAACAGCGGATCGTTATCGTGTAAGTTGTAGAGCTGCGGCTGAAATAGTCAATGCAGCTTTTAAAGATATGGTGAGCTAAGCTGTGATCAAAGATATCTCTGTGATATGTGTCAGGCAGTGCAAACTGGAGATACTTCTCAAGATCTGTCCACTCGATACCCAGGTACCCTTCACCATGCTCGCTGGCTAACTGTAGCCAACATGGTCCTTCGATTATATATCTCAACGCCAAATCCCGATAGAAACCTTCAAGATATAGTCAAGATTATTATGCAGTTCTATATTTTAGGGTGGTTTTGGATAAAATCTCATCCTAATGCAACTGATCGTGCATATAACTTTTGGCATTTAATGTGCTTACTTTGAAATTTAGATGAAAAACATAGATCGATCATAGAACCAGTATTAAAGAATAACGCCTACTTTGTCCACCCAGAAAATACAGTATACTCATATCAATGGTAACTGACAAGAGACTAGAAATTAGGGAGCAAGCTATTCAGAAAATCATCCTTTCAAGAACAGGATTTTCAGGTACCAGAAACTTTGAGTTGCCTCGAACCCTCAATTTCCAATCTACTGACTACACCGAGATGATCGATTGGCAAAAAGAGATCATTACTCCTCCACCGCTGCTAAACAATTTTAGCGACGATGAGCTACTACAGGCTCGATGTAAGCCACTGGAGATAGCTTCTTTTCCATGCCACAGTCAAAGTGTGGAAAGGGCAGTGAACCTAGAAACAAAGGCATGTCAGGAAAGAAAAGGATATGACAACCGTCAAAACTTTATCTTAAATTCACTAGAATCAAGGCGAAAACTGCCCAAGTTTGAATGGAAGGCCCAATGGAAAGAATAAGAAACATATGAAATAAAATTTCCTAATGATATTGAAAATTTCTTCCCTTTTGTATTTAATTAATGTTCCTAATACTGTACATTATTAAATAAAATATTATACGTTAATAAAGATTTATGTCATCAAAAAACCTGAATGTAGAGTAAATCTCGTATAAATGGAATATTCTTCAATATGGGTCAAAAAGTGAAAAATTATCCCATGGGTAGGTGGCTGAAAACAGCGAAAATAATTTATGAGGGGTTCCTGTGTTCCATTCAAACCCCTCACAATAGGTACCTTTTCAATATAAAATTTCGACCCAGCCAAATATATATATATATACAGTATATATATCATATATATTGAGTTTAAAATTTCCATAACTCGTGACGGCAAAGAAAACTACAAGCGATTTTTCCAATACTTTCCAATACTTTACCAATACTCGGTAAAGTGCGTGTTAAGACTGTTGAGAAATTCTAATGGCGAGCTAGTTTCCGAGAACAAGCAAATGGCTTCTCTGTTAAACGAATTTTTTACGTCAGTTTTTACAAGAGAAGATGTAACGAATTTCCCAACGGTCACAGACGTAATATCTTTCATTAATGGTAATACTTTGGATAATATTGTGGTAAGTGAAAGGGAGGTACTGCACTATATTTGTAAAATGAAAATGCTTAAATTACCGAGGCCGCATTCCATATATCCCATACAACTAAAAAATTAAAAGAAAGCATTGCTGTGCCGCTAACAAAGTTCTTTTATTGCGTCTATTTCCGACGGGTGCGTACCAGATAATTCCAAGTTAGAAAATGTAAAACCTATTTTTAAGAAAGGCGATAAAGGTGGGGTGGAAAGTTATAGGCCAATCAGTTTAACGTCGGTTGCAGGTAAGCTACTGGAGTCGATAATTAGGGATCGTATAGTCGAACACTTAGAATTGCATAACTTGATTAGAAATACGCAGCACGGTTTTAGGCGAAACAAACTTGCTGAAATAATCTTTTAGAATTTTCCAAAGCGTGTTTGAAGTGTATAAAAGCCATTGACACCGTACCGCACAAAAGACTTGTTGAAAAAACTAAGGCTCATGGAATCAGTGGTGTAGTAATAAATTGGATAGAAGAGTGGTTGCGAGATAGGAAACAGAGGGTGATCGTTGAAGGAGCGGAGTCTTCTTGGGCTAATGCAGCGAGCGGCGTTCCTCAGGGTTCTATATTGGGCCCCTTGCTTTTTCTTATATATATTTTTACGATTTAGATGTCGGCCTAGTCAGTACAGTTTCAAAGTTTGCGGATGACATGAAGTTGGGTGGCATGAAGTTGGGTGGCAGTGCGATAAATGACGAAGATAGAGGTAAAATCCTGGTAGATCTGAATAAAATTGAAGAGGGGTCGGTCACATAGCAAATAAGATTTAACGTCGATAAGTGCAAAATTTTACATATAGGTTCGCGTAACGGTAATTTTGCGTATAGTATATCAGGGAAGGAGTTGACAAGCGTAGGGGGTATGAAAGCAATGGGGAAGGGGTTTAACCCCGAAGCTGCATGAAGGGGGAGAGGGACTTTACTAGGTTTACCTGACTTACGAACGTAGCCTAGGAAAGAGGAGTAGAGAGGAGAAAATCGTTTCGCTGTCATGTCTCGACGCATACTAGAGCTCTTGGCATCCTTAGTTGGTTTAGAAGTCTTAATCTGCCAGTTAGCTTAGAAGGCGTAAATGGCTTGTTTACAAAGAGAATATATATATATATATATACATATATATATAGGGCTACGGAGTTCAGCGAAGTTAAGCGACATTGGGTCTGGGTAGTAGTTGGATGGGAGACTGTCTTCCGCGCCCAGATTATGTAGCGACCCGTGGTTCGGATCCCACTTAAAGCTGTCGGGCCCCCTCCGTCATATGAACTTAGATGTTGCGAAGGAGGTTAAACAAACCCAATATATATATATATATATATATATATATATATATAATGGAGAGAGAGTAAATGTTAACTAAGAGAAAAGAGGAGAGAGAAAGAAGAGGAGAGAGAGAAGTTCCAATCGTTCGTAGCCATGGAGCAACGCATAATGAAGTCTTCAGCATCGCAGCCAACAGGCTTAGAAGGCTTAATCCGCCAGTTGACTTAGAATGTCGCCACAGTTTAGATGGTGATTATATAAAGTATACTGCATGTGGAGGCATGTATGCATATAAGTTTGTCCGTAACACGGAATAAATAAAGACTTTTAGGAGCTCATCCCATCAACAACACCTGGTTGAGATGAGAGCTACACCACTCGTCTAAATATAGAGTTTATGACATCCAGTATAGACATTAGGAACCCACCCATCAGTAGCGCGAGGCGCCGAGATGGGGCTACAACCAATCGTCTAGACTTTAAGACCCTTCAGCAGTAACACAGTATTAGATAGCCGACTTACGTACGGCTTTACTTACCAACACCTGATTGACCAAAGCCGACTTATCTACGGCTTCTACTTACCAGCTCCTGATAGACCTATATGGTCTCAAAAAAAAGACCCAAATTATAGACAAAGCTATTAAACATAAACAAATACATTTATGAGGCCAGAGTAGACCTATACGGTCTTAAAAAACGGTAACGCCAATAGTTTAATCTATTGAGCTTCTCGTAGCAGAAAACCACCAAGAGGCCAATGTGTTGTGAGGGAGGCGCTCTTTTAAACAAAAAATCGAATATGATAAACCAAATTTAATAAAAAAAAATTTTTCACCTTAATATACAAATTTATCTTTAAACTATAATATGAGAAATATTAATATAACTATATTAAAAACTAGATTTTAATTTAGGGTAACTGTTTCAGTTTTTTGCCTTTTACATAAAAGGGGATTATTCAAAACGGCGAGTTATTTAAAAAAAATTTTCACCTTAATATACAAATTTACCGTATTTTTAAACTATAGGGCATTAAAAATTTCTAATTTACTTATTAATTATATCATAATTCTAAGACCCGGAAATTTACTTCAGGAAAATATATGAACTGGCCATAAAATAATTTAAAAAATTCTGCTTACAACCGTGCCTTTTTCTCTCTTAAAAGACCCGGGTGTTGCTGGATCGTGTTATAGAAACTTTTCGTAATAATTTTGAAGAAACTCAAATAGCCGATGATGATCTGAAAATGGGAATAGAAATATTACTGGACAATCGATCGTACGAGTGCATGGTCGTCGATGAAGTGATGTGAATTTTTTTTCTTGTGTTTGTGGCGGGTAAGAATAAGCCTTGTGCTTTCAACATTTTATTAAATGATAAAGCTATGAGGAATGTCTTATAAATTAATACATAATAGCATTTACTGTATACAACGCATTTTTACGTAATATGAACTTCAATGTTTCTCACACATATAGGAGTGTCAATGATCTCATTTTTTATACATTATATATATATCCAACTTAATTTAGTTACAGAATTAGCATCCATTACATTTTAAATAAGCTACAGAACATAAGCCTCCTCCTTAAACGCTACACAATCTAATATTATTGGGTACATTTTATAATTTTACACAATATTGTAACAATTGATGAAGTTACAATTATATATATAGGCGTAAAACTTCACACAATAAACGAAGTGGCTACAAACGGGGACCGATTTTTTATGTGGTTGCATACCAGAGTATCATTTCGTCCAGTGTCGCACAAATCGAATAACTTAAAAAAATTTGTAAATTCGTTCCCGCGGGCCATATGCATGACAAAGGATAGGCTGTACATGCCACAGGTATTGCTATAGTAGCCCTGGAATCGGTAATGGTTCGAGACAATTTGGGGAATATGCAATTGCTCGAGAAATTTTACAATAATAACATCATTCCAAGGATGTCCTCAAACTGAATTAAAATAGTACATTCGCTCCCAATTTTTAAAATAAACGGCTATCCAATGAATCCCTTCTCCGTCACTAACATCCGTATTTAGAATAAGTGCGCCGCGTTTCATTCTTCGCAAACACACCGATAAATTTGGAGCTTGTGAATCGATCACTATTTATTACTCTCTGGAGTGTATTCGTATCCATTTTTAATAGTCTGTGACTAAACCTCTGAACCTATCAGTCTCTATTAGGGCTTGCGATTCGAGGTATACTAGTACACTAATAGAAACGTCTAGCGGCTTAGCGAATTCTAATCTGACTGAGATGTTTCCACTCTGCTGTGGACTGATGTAAAGATTATCCTGTCCGACGATTTCCTTCTGTGCTATGCCGATTCCTAATTCGTTGCAAGTACCGGCAGTATGTGTAAGATTACTATAAGCTCTCGAGCAAAGCGGGAACACGGCTTCTGATGAATAATCCATTTCTAATGTCCCCCCTAAGGCGACTCCATTGACGTATAGGGTTATATTTTTAAGGCCGAAATTTTCGAAATTAAAGGCGTTCTTTTTATATTTTCCATTCACAGAAGCGTGTCCTGAATTCTAATTAATAACCTTTTAGGTAGAGCTCCAAGGGCAACATTTTCAATCTGCTTCGATGTCAGCCCTAATGGGACTGTGTATAATTTGAGCTGGACTCTGTTAATTGGGTATTTTACTGTGACGTCTAGTAATTTTTTTAAATTTCTAGTTGTTTAGTAGATCTTAATTTCACTCGGGGCACAAGGAAATATGTTTCCATAATATGAATCACCACAGGCTTCGGGCTCTCTTCTTCGTCAGCCCCCAGATTTAAACAAATCTCATGGATCGTACGTGTGAGCTTTATTTTTATATCGACCCCATTCACAAGCAGCTTCTCCTGGAATGCGAAATCTCTGTGTAGGCGAACAAAGCTTTCATATATCTTCTTTTTAGAATTTTTAAATTTGTCCTTTATACTACTTTCATCTTTAGCTTGATAATAACCTTCGGCAGTTAAAAAGGTATCCTTCGCTTCTTTTGAAATGTTGAGGACATTTTCCAGATAGGCTCGTAGGTGATAGTAACCCGTTCCTGACGAGATGTTGACCTTGTTTAAATACACGTCACACTTACTGAACATGGAGTCTAGAAAGTTTGTTTCTGGGAATACAACGTATTTGTCTTCGCAATCCGTTCCATCTGAGTTTGCTATTCGTAGTTTAGCGTACATGTGCACACAGCTGTCTTTGTCTTTAATATTTCCGTTAGCCTCTGATTTTAGGGTCAGAGTGCGTGCCGTGGTAACTTTGTTTACGATTTCGTTTACTAAATCAACCGTAAGATTTGATCTTTTCAAACTACCATTTAATTCTCTCACAACATCCTCGGCTGTGCCATACTGACCAGAGCCTTGTGTTACTACTGTAGTGTAGTACAGCGCCTCCCCACTCCGGGCGGCGCGCATTGTATCGTCCCGAGTTACCCCGGCCTTTTCACACTAATCACGGTTTCTAAGACTCGTAAAAACGGATTCTTTATTATCAATGCTTAAAAACATGGTAGCCAATTGAATTTCGCATATTCCTACCTCACACGATTCACGGCCCAACTCAATGGGCCCGTAGAGTTCTGTTACAAAGTAGGCCAGGGTGTTGCCAGGATGTACAGACAGAGCAGAAGAGGACGGGAGTTTGACGTAGAAGTGGTTAGGCGCCATGTTGCATACTATTTAAACTTCATTATTGCATCAGCTTTTATTTGGTGTTGAAGCTTTCTGGGTAACCTAGCCATTTCACCAGTTACATTTTTCTCTTTCCTGAACCTTTGCTTCCTAAATTTTTTTTCAATTTTAAACACATATTTTCTTAAATTAAATGTCACTTTCTCTAGCTCCACGCTGTAAAAGCCCATTGCAATTTCTTCCCCATTCAAATCTTCAATGTAACACAGCATTATCTCGTCTTTAGGTCTCATAATGTTAACTTTAAAAAACTCACGTGTCCATCCTTGCTGAAATCCCTTCACGAATTTATTACCCAAATGCGACAGCCTTACATATTCATTGATTTTGAAATGCGCAGAGCGTGGTGGCACTCTACGAATATCTTTTCTCACCTCACGTTCTGTGTGCGTACCTCTTTCTAAAATTTCGTTAGCCCTTTCTCTCATGATTTTGTTAAACTAATAGGAAAAAAAGTAATTTTATATATATTACATTAAAGCGTTTATTGAGTGTGAAATGTGAACAAGTTGTTCTTCTTGAAAAAAAATTATATTATAATAGATTCTTTTGGTTGTTTCTGAACACCATCATGCACTGAGGGAAGGAAAAGTGGCTAAATATTGAAAAAAAAATTGTTGATATTTTATAGATATTCAAGCTAAATTTACTAAAATAACATGAAAATAAAGCTCTATTTTTATGTAAAAATAAAAAAAAAATTAGTGTATAGCAATACCTTTACGATATATTCTTGGTAAATTATGCAAATATAAAAAAATTCTAATAATACCTTTGGCTGAAAAAAAATGCATCGTTTGGCACTTTATGCCAAATCCTTTATTTTAGGTGAAAATCAACAAAACAATTTCGTTTTTTGATTAGACAAAGAAATATTTTGCACCAATGCTGCCTGTCATCATAAATTGGGAAGTGAGACAATGCATCAAATCGCATATCATCACAAAGAACTGGGTAAGCTGCTTACGTCCTGGACCTCTTAGCAGGGCGCTCTGATGTGAGGGATGGACGTCCTCTTATCCTTGCAAATGGTTTGTGCTGGTAATTTTTCAGCTTGAAGAAGTCCAGCTGCTACCTTAGTTTGGAAGTCTAATAAAGACATGATTTTTTTTTGTCCTCAGGATGCAAAACAGCTTGATTTCTTCGATATAGCAGCCACCCAACAACTTTTATGCAGTAATAAACGATAGGCATGTACCATTTATTGCTCCTCAGCTTTATTCTATACAGGGAAAGCATCATATCATGGAGGTCAACTCCTCCCATGAACTTGTTGTATTCATGGACTATTTCTGGACAATTTACCTCAATAAATGCTTTATCTTTGGCTGACCACCTTTTCGCTTTTTCAGCCAAGCTAGGACCAACAAAGCTGGATGCAAGTTGTACAGTGTTATCCTGCCACCTTATAACGGTTAAGTTTGAAGAGGCATCCACTCTCCAGTCATAAGACCCTCTTCCCATGCTTTTTAGCTGTTTATCAGATAACAAAATTTTCATGCCCCAATCATCCTATTTGGTCTTATTGTTCCTAAGGACAAGATACCTACATCTCTTAGCGCTTTCAAAAGTGGTAAGGATGTAAAATAGTTGTTAAAGAAAACCTTATGATTTTTGTGTTCTGGAAGGTTTTCACACAATCTTATGACTAAATCCCTGTTATTCCCAATTTAGAAGGTCGCGCGAAGCTTTTACCAGTGCATACATAAATAAAACACGGGAACATTACCCGGACATAGCGAGCCAGAGCTACCGGAAGAGTAGAGAGACCCCGATACACAACATTCAGCAGGAACAACAACAACAGCTACAACAACCCTATAAATCTAGGTCGATGCAGGGAACACCACCTCAGAAACATGCCCCATGAACCCAGAATGCAGGTCCTTCTCCCCAGTGTTTTAATTGCGATAGTTTTGGGCACATGATGAGTCAATGCAATTATCCCCCCTATTGCCTCCACTGTTATGAACATGGTCTTCGCTGTGGCAACCGACAAAAATGTGCTGACAAAGCACCAGCAGGGTATAGGCCCCACTTCCAGAGATCAAATCACCAACGTTTCCATGAGCCCTCCAATTCGCAGAAACCATTTAGTTCCCAGCCTCAGCAGAACCACCCACCAAACAGAACATGACCACAACGTCAACCACACTATTACCCAATGTTCAGACCCCAATATAATGAGCAAGGTCAGATGGTTCGGTACGTACAAGTAGCCGTTGAAGAATCAGTTTCCCAGAGTACACTTTTCAAGAAGACCCTCCAGTGTATGGTGATCCCGTAGCATATGACTCAGATCCTCCCATAGAAGTCAATTCAAGTTCTGTTTTAGATCCCACTTCGGAGGCAACAGTTCAGACTCCTCCCTCCTAAATAGCAGTAATAAACCCAAATACACACATGAACTACCTATCAGGATTATAGGTGCGAACCTACTAGATTTAATAATAAATTGTAGCACAGATAACCGAGATTTAACCGCTCTTCTAGATACAGGAGCACATGCGACATTGATTAAGAAACAATGTGCACATGAGTTACTAGAGAGTACAGATTATAAGTATGAAATTAAGGCACTTTCCTATCAACTCAAAGGAGTTACAGGCACACCCATACCTACATTTGGAGAAATTGAATTATATTTAGAAGTTAGTAACGCGGTATATCCCGTAAAATGCTGTAGTGTGGACGCAGTTGCCACCTTTTAGACAGATAGTTTACTTGGTATGGATTTCTTCAACCAGAATCAATGGGAAATTTACCCAGCCGGAAAATTAGTTAAGTGTAGAAATAGGACTCACCCTCTCGATGAGAATAATAGACAGCTTAATGCAGAGAATCAGTCCAGTTCGGATTTCCGAAAGAAATAGGAAACCCACTCAAGTTTATAGCAGTTCAAGTCAGGCAGTTGCATCCAGAAGGACAACCGCCCCAGAGAATAATAGACAGCTTAATGCTAACAGAATCAGCTTTGCTCGGATTTCCGAAAGAAATAGGAAACCCACTCCAGTTTGTAACAGTTTAAGTCAGTAGGTTGCATCCAGAGGGGCACCCGCCCCAAAAATCAGCCTCCAGAGTAATCATTTCCAGTTGTTGAATCCGGTAGGATCAACACGGTCAGTTTCCAGTCAGTCAGTTTCCAGGCAGTCAGTTTCCAGTCAGTCAGTTTCCAGTCAGCCAGTTTCCAGTCAGCCAGTTTCCAGTCAGCCAGTTTCAGTAACTCAGTAGTTGAGATTCGAAATCCAACTGAAACGATTTTTTAGCCAATAAGGCAAATTTTAATCGCCGAACCAGAGTGAGATTCACAATTTTTCATGTGCCCTATAGAGCGTATAACAGTAGCACCTTATGAGAAGATTTGTTTCCTAGCAAGAGTAGTAAACGGTCAAGGAAAACTATTAGCGTTAGATCGTACTCTTATTACAGAGAAAAGTAATTTCAAAAGAGATCTTCTTATTGCCCAAGTTCTTAGTCTTAGTCAGAATTCAGCTATCTCTGTTGTTTGTTTAAAGAAAGGAAAAAAACCTATTGAATTAACTTCAAATCAGAGAATAGAAACTGTTTCCTCAGTAGAATTAAATTCAGATTTCACCACAAGTACTATAAATCGTGTTTTCAGTTCCTTAGAGTTAAACCCTTCAGCATTAAAAAAAGATTATAAGAAATATCTGGAGAACTCCCTTCAGGAGTCACCAGTCTTACAGGATCCCAAACTACTGGAATCACTTCTCGATTTCCTGATAAGAAATAGAAATGTGATTGCCCTAAAAGGAGAAACTCTGGGACGACCTAATTTGGTCCCCTTCGAAATTAAACTAGGAACCGAATTCCAAACCTATTTTCATTCCTCCCTCTAGGGTTCCACATTCCCAATTAGTCACTACTGAGGAACTCATCAAGGACATATTGGAGCAGGATATCATTCAGCCTTCAGCTAGTCCCTGGTCCGCTCCTATGATATTTGTCCCCAAAAAGGACGGACATCTCGCCCTTGTATAGATTTTAGACGCCTAAACCACATTACCATCCCAGACCGTTTCCCTATTCTAAACATGCAGGAAACAATTCTGAACGTATGGAGAGCTAACTCTTTTCATCCCTCAATTTAGCATCCGGTTATTGGCAAATGGAGGTCAGTCCAGAATCACGGGCATTGACTGCTTTCTCCACTAACCGAGGCAATTACAAATCACAGGTTTTACCTTTCGGAGTCCGAAATGGGCCTGCTAATTTCTCTAGGTTGATGAATATAGTCCTTTCCGACCTATTAGCTGTCGAAGCTCTCGTCTATCTTGACGATGTTATCGTTTATAGTTCGGATATAAAAATACACTTTCAACGTCTTCAGAATGTGCTATCACGCTTGAGAATGGCAAACATTAAACTGAAACTTGCAAAGTGCAACTTTTTACAGGAATTCCTGGTATACGTAGGATTTCTAGTTTCATCCACTGGAATTCAACCTGACCCAGCCAAACTTGAAGCACTGGAAAGGTACCCTGTACCTAAAACTATCGACGACGCTTGTGCATTTATTGGACTTGTCGGATTCTATCGAAATTTTCTCTCCCAATTTTCAAACATTGCTAAATCCTTACCAATTTGTTCAAGAAAAACGCTAAATTTAACTGGGAATCTGATCACCAACATGCCATTGAAACTTTAATTGGTAAAAGAACAGTACAACCTAAAAGATGGGCTCGTACATTTTAGAAACGAAGATGGAAACGACCTCGTGGAAATACCAAACGATCTCGTAGATATAGCCATCGGACTTTTCACGACTCACCTTTGTATGGCCACATGGGGTCGGATCGCACCATCAAGTCTTTTGGAGCGATACCATTTTTCCGAAATGAACAAAACGGTACATGAATACATCGCTGAATGCCCGTCTTGTTTAAAACATAAAGGCAACGTACCGTCCACAGCTCCCATGCATAAATATCCAGTATGCCAACGGCCCTGGCAAAGAACTGGAATGGACATACTGGGACCATTCCCCAAAACATCAAAGGAAAACTAGTACATCATTGTGTTTACGGACAACTGTTTCTCAATACACTTAGTCCAGCGATCTACAAGCTTCCTGATGCCATCACAAAAGAATGTTTTTGGCTGTGTGCGTAGCCAGTCATGCACCGCTTCCTTCAGGTCATCATTGACTTGGAATCGCTGACCTATCAAAGCGTCTTTTAGTGGTCCGAACAGGTAAAAATCCGAAGGTGCCAGCTCTGGACTGTAGGTTGTATGGTCGATAACTTCAAATTTAAGTTCTTGAAGGCATTTTCTAGTCTGTGCTGCGGTATGAGGGCGTGCATTGTCGTGTAACAGAATAACACCTTCCGACAATCTCCCTCTCCGTTTTTGTGCGAATTGCTTGCTTTAACTCATTCCGAAGCATGTCAGAATACGATGCACTTGCTACTGTCATTCCACGCTCTTGATAATGTTCAAGGATAGGGCCTCGTATATCCCAAAACAGTGTTAGCATAACCTGCTGACGGCTGCGCTTTGAACTTCCTTGCAATTGGAGATGTTGGATGTTTCCATTGCATGCTCTGTCGTTTGTTTTCTGGTTCATAGTGATGGATCCAGGTTTCATCTCCAGTGATAATGCGCTCCAAAAGGTTTTCACCTTCATTATGATACCGCACCAAAAGACGAGAGCTGACGTCCATACGATTACTCTTGTGCTCTTCCGTCAACTGTTTGGGCACCCATCTTGCACAAACCTTGTGAAAGCCAAGAATGTCATGAACTATTGAATAAGCTGACAAGACGTGTAAACCTACAATTCAACAACTATTAACACCCAGGCACAAGAAGCAGCGTGTTGAATGTGCGCGTCAGTTCTGAAAACAGATTTTAATGCTGTATTGTTCACCGATGAATGAAAAGCAACCCTTGAGGGACTTGATGTTTGGTCGCGAAGATGGATTGTTGAGAGCCAATTTTTACCATTGAGATGAAGACGCCAACAAGATGGCGGTGGTGTCATGTTTTGGGCAGGATTGACAGGCAATGAAGTAGCTGTCCCATACAGAGTGTCTGATGGTGTAAAAATGAATGCCCAGTCTTACACAAACTTTCTAAAAGAAAACCTCATTCCATGATAAAGATTGACCCATAGCAATCCATCTTCTTGAGCAACCATCAGATCCCTGAAGGGTTGCTCTTCATTCATCGATTAACAATACAGTATTAAAATCTGTTTTCACGTACTGACGCGCCCATTCAACACGCTGCTTCTTGTACCTGGGTGTTAATGGTGACTGAATCGTAGGTTTACACATCTTGCTAATTGTTTGGAGGATTCCACATCGAGATGTTCTTGGTACATTATGTATGCCTGCCTGCTCAAAAACCTCTTTACTTGAAGACAATGGATGCTATGTAACTTTGAGCTTGATTACAGATATCTGCCGCCTTGTCACTTTTCTTATAGCTCCTTTATCACTTCGCTGCCTCAATTTGGTACCCTCCGCTACAGACTTGTTTACAGTTCGATAAGCCCTGCCAAGCTGCTTCGCAATTTCAATAGATTTTATATTTTCAGCAAGTAACTTGACTATTTTTCTTTTCTCAGTTGGTGTTAAATCCTTCTTCTTACCCATTTTCACCATTTAGATCTGTAAATAGAATACTTGCTTAATAATTCGGAACATCATATTTTACATATTTTTCAATAAAAAGAGATTATTATTTTAATTATCAAAATATTTTATCGAAATGAATACCATCAGTGCTTCTATATATAGTAATTAGTTGCTATAAATTTCATTGAAATCGGTGAAAAACTTTTGAAAACGTTGGAGAGAATGCAATCTGCTTAATAATTTGGAAAGCAGTGTATTTACACACACATATAATATACAGTATATACAGTATATATATATATATATACACATATATATACATATATGTGTGTATGTATATATATATATATATAGATATAGATATATATATATATATATATATATATATATATATATATATATATATATATATATATATATATATATAAAATTAAGGCTCTTTCACAGATACGAGCCAATTCGGTACCAGGACCGAACACATGGAGTGCCACATTTCTGAAGAAATGTAAAGAGAGCATTGCCAAACACTATACTTACTATGGTGGAAATCACTCGACACCGGACAAATTCCACTGCCATTAAAGAACGCGAACATTGCCCAAGAATTATCGGCCGGTAGCTCTCTACCTCACACCTTATAAAGTGCTTTGAACGTATAATTAGAAGCGAAACTACCTACTATCTACAAGAAAAGAACTTATACAACCCAAATCAACATGGTTTCAGGACTGGAAGATCACGCCTATCACAGCTATTAGACCACCAGGAGAAAATATTGGAAACACCTAGCCGAAGACAAAACATAGATGTAATATATACTGATTTGCTAAAGCCTTCAATAAATGAGACCATGGAATTATAGCACATAAACTTAAGCATACAGGAATTACTGGAAAGCTGGGAAGATGGATATTTAATTTCTTGACGCAAACAACACAAAGAGTGGTGGTAAATGGAGTCAAATCGGAAGTCTCGGAAGTAGAGAGCTCACCCACAAGGACAGTACTAGCTCCTTTGCTGTTTATAATAATGATTGCAGATACTGATGCAGATATCAATGACAGTATTATATCATGTTCCGCAGATGAAGATATGCATGGAAATATTGAACGAAAGTGTCATAGAAAGATTGCAATACGACATTGAAACATTATTCCATGGGCAGAAGAAAACAATAAGAAGTTCAACGAAGAAAGATTCGAACTTCTAAGATATGGTATTAACAATGAGCTACAGAAAAAAGGGTACAAAACTCTGCAAGGCAAACATATAACGCCAAATCCACAAGTCAGTGATCTTGGAGTAATATGCCGTCAGATACACAATTCAGTGATCACTATAACATCAAAATTACTACGACTAGAAAAATAATGGGCACAATCTGGAAGAGTTTCCGAAGCAGAAAAGCAAACATCATGCCCAAATTATGGAAGAATCTAGTCCTACCAATAATTGAGTATTGCTCAGTACTCACAAGCTCATACAGAAAACGAAACATTGAGAACATTGAAGCTATACAAAGAACTTTTATATCTAAGATAAAGGAAACGGATGGTGAAGACTATTGGTTTCGACTACAATCACTGGAACTCTACTCTCTCGAAAGAAGGCGCGAGCAGTACACAATAATATACATATGGAAAATACTTGAGGGCTCTGTCCCAAACCTTAGAAATGAGGTAGAAACAAACTGGAATGAGAGAAGAGGAAGATTTTTTATGGTCACATCTGCGGTGGACTAAGTGACCATGAAATCGAGGTTGGAAAATACACTCAGAATATGAGGGCCAAAGCTTTCCAATGTCCTACCAAAAGAACTAAGGAATCCCCAGCACATCGACCTCAATAACTTCAAGAACTAGCTGGCCAGATTCCATTCTTGTGCAAAGTCCATGACAAGCCATGCGTGGCTGGCTACGAGGGCAGGAGGAGGCCATAGAGCAATTCCCTCCTTCACCAAATCTCGCAAATGAGGCGGGATGCTGCACAGGGGTCGTACCGCAGGTCGTTCCTGAACCATCGTTCGAACTCACCTAAAGCAACCTAAAGTGTATATATATATATATATATATATATACACACACACACACACATATATATATGTGTGTGTGTGTATATATATATATAATATATATATATATGTATATATATGTATATATATATATATATGTATGTGTGTGTGTGTGTATATATATAGAATACAGTACTGTGCACCCACTACCGCTACTACTGCTTTTGAAAAGCAATCAAAATTGGAGTAAAAATTCCCCGATACATACTGTATGTGTAATTTGTGCAAGTATTAGTAAATAGCTTCACTGTATACAGTATATCCGTAAACAACAAATTCAGTAGCTAAGTTGTTGCTTTCAGTTACTGAGCAGCTGTGTGAGGGGAAAAGGGTGTGTACTGTATAGAACAATAAGATATGAATAAAGCAGACGAGAGGCAGAAACTAATATCTCGTTACATTTTCTACAGTGGTGAGTGGTGAGGGAGTGAAAAATTGGACTGATTCAATTCACATTTCTTTTATTCGATTGCTAATAATGTTGGAATAAACGCTGATACTAGAACTGGATTATTTCATGATGCTTTTTGACCACACCCTAGTAAAAGTAATAAAAATGGTTAAATACACATTATATATTTACAAAAAAATAAAATAAGTTTGACTACATGTATGTGATCGCATCAGGTCCTCGTTGCTGATCAAAGTAAATATAGCCCATTCCAGCTGATAACATAGGTAGGCTTCGAATCACTCCCACGTAGTTGTTAGTGTCCCAAATCTAATTTTTTCATTGCTTTATTTAGTAATATTATTACCTTGTAAATTATAAGAACAAAAATTGTTTTATTCACTTTAAAAGTAGCGAGTAACGAGTTGCGGCTGGAATTCAGCTAAAATGTAGGGCCCTCGTGCTTACGCTACATTTCCTCAAAAGCATCAGTGCTACCGCTACTCGAACACTATATATATATATATATCTATATATATATATATATATATATATATACGTGTGTATATATATATATATATTGTGTGTGTGTGTGTGTGTACATAGAGAGAGAGAGAGAGGATTTGTGTTTTAGTTCTGTGTAAATGATTTACCAGGTGCTATGTTGAAATGAACCCTAGAAGTATTTCATTATTAAGCTACTGTCAACAGAGAACGGTCAACTATAACAAGATCTTCGGAGGCGGCCAGCTCAGTCAGACTTTGGACTGACCAATATTGAACTAAGCCATTGGGTTTGTTCCTGGGCTCCGCTATTTTATTGGTCCAACTTTTTAAGAAATACATACAGTACTTTCATTTGTTCTAGGGTTGTGTGGGCAGAACTAGTGATCTTTCTCATAGAATGTTTGCCGAATTCAAATGTATTGTCAACTTAATCGCTAGAGTGATAAGGTACGTGTGTCTGTGTCTGGTGTTTTTATTTTTATATTATATATTTATCTATCTATCAAATATACAACTCGACGTAATTTGTTCAGAGAATAGTTAAATCAACTTAGTATATATGTAATATATATATATATATATATATATATATAGACTACTGCTGGTAATACTGTTAAAACTCTTTGAAATATGCGCAATGACGAAGGGTCTAACCTTTTCTGGAAGAAAGTACTGCCACTAGGTGCTTCCTGCCAGGTAGATGTACCTTCACTTCCTCGATTTAGAAGAGTTCCAGCTAGGCTAGAAGAGGGTTGTGTTCCATCAGAAGGCTACCAAGCTCTTGAAGATCTTTACAGAAAATTAAATTATGAAGCTCTGGATCTCATTATAATGCCCATAACTGCCAGGTTTGACCAAGCAGACTACAAAATGTATGTTCAGTGTAAAGAGTTCTTTCTCAAAGATGCAAAAGGATGGACGTTCACAGTAGAATTAGAGAGTGTAACCTCATTCTAGGGCTCAGACTTCCTTCCTGCAAGACTGCATACACATCTAGCAGCCTTCAGTACCAACTTTGCGTTCACGGGTACCATTGAGCAGTTAATCCTACGTGATGTAGTTACATACATGCAATCACTGACAGTTGGCTAGTAATCTCTTATCTCCTCTGTGATCACATAAGCAAAGTTAATTAAGTGATGCAATCCATCATTAGTTGTAGTGAGCGCTCGTTTAGTAGTCTCGTGCATATATGAGCTGGAAAAAAGAGGTTGAAAATTTAAAGATCTTCATTGTCAATTATTAAGAACTCCAAGATCTATAAGCAATAAGATACCTTTTGGGCTACTTGTATAATAGGAATGTTTGGTCGCTGGGTCTACATCTGAATGTGTAGTTGACATGTTTCAGTACAGGTATGATTAGGCGCTCACTTGTTACGCCATCTGTAATGTATGATCACTAAGGGTAGCTGATGTCATTTTTGAGATGAAACCTTATAAGTAGATGGAGCTTTGCACAATTAAAGTACTCATTAGCCTGTATATGTGTCTATTACAGAGGTGTTTTGCACTCTTGATTGTAAAAGCCTGTAATGATAGAATACTAAAACATTTGATAATGTTAAGCCGACGCGACGGAACGACTGAGAAAATGTAAAGACAACATAATTTATTATGTGAATTGCTCAAAGCCAGTAATTTAGAGGGAAAAATAAAAATATTAACTTTGTGCACATTAGCGTTAGATTTGTTTCTTTTAGCACAGACTTGAAAATTTGATGATGCCTTATGTTGTTTCGTGCCTTGGTCTCTCTTCACACGGAGGTCAAGCTGGTGGCCCTGCCATATATATATATATATATATATATATATATATATATACTGTGTATATATATATATATATATATATATATATATATAAAACAGGTTTGGTAAAAGGGTGTAATAAGTTTTTGTTGAAGGAAGTGAAGCGGTTTAAACTAGCAAGCCCTCCACTTTGGTACAAATATATAAATACTTTTTTTTGTAAACTTTCTTATTACAGGATGGCTTTTGTAGTGTAGGAGCGAATAGGACAGGAAGTATGAATTAAAAGATCAATAATAAATAAAAGGAATAGAGTGGTTGAGCGGACAGAACTCTGAGAAACACCTCTGTGAATAGATTTAGGAGAAGAACAGTAGCCGTCTTCAACTACAGCTATAGTTTGGTCAGAAAGAAAATTAGAGATGAAAGTACATATAGAAGGGTAGAAACCGTGGGAGGAACATTTTGACAATTAAAGATTTGTGCTAGAATCTATCAATAGCTTTTGATATGTCTAACGCAATAGCGAAAGTTTCGCCGAAACTCCGAAAGGAGAATGACCAACAGTCAGAGAGATATGCAAGAAGATCACCAGTAGTGCGTCCCTTGTGGATTCCATACTGCCGATCTGAAAGAAGATTGTGAGAAGAAAGGTGTTCAAGAATCTTCCTATTAAGACTAGATTAAAAAATTTGGAAGGGCAAGAAATCAAAGGGTTGAGACCGGGCTCCTTCTTTGCGACTGGCTGAATGAAAGCAAACTTCCAGCACGAAGGAAACGTACCAGATGATAGACAAAGACGAGTAAAGATAAATTTTTAATATGTTCGTTACTCAATAACCAGAAATTTAACATGAAGTAAAACTTATCTGAAAGATAAAGAGCTGCCAATTAAAGTTAAGCGCCTTCAGACCTAATTTCATATATATATATATATATATATCTATAAAATTAGGTCTGAAGGCGCTTATATATATTATATATATATATATATATATATATATATATATATATATAGACACACACAAATGATGTAGGCTCACAGAATTCTGAACTCGCAGACACCTCACATGATGATCAGATTTTTCATTTCTGAAATCTGTTTTTTTTATTGACTCAGCATTCCAATTAGATTGTATCTATAGAGGGCATGGATAATTAAATTTTTTTATGAAAAAGTGATGAATGATGAAATTTCTAATTAGTCAATGATTAACTGATTAAAATTATTAAAAATTAAATACTTCTGAAAAGAGTAAGAAAGAGCTTTATTGTTTCTGTTGCGTGCGATAAGACCGAAGAAAACATTTTGCTCAAACATTTAGTCTGCTGTATAGTTCAAGAAATCAGGCATCGGCGGATAAGATAGTGTATACATGCAAAAAGGTGCCAAATTCAAATGATACATTACAAAGTTTAAAGTAAAATGAAGCTGAACTTATGAGGAAAATTAATCATTTCGCACCATTTTCTAAAGATATATTTTGATTAATTAATGATTAAATTCGAAAGAATGATTAATTAGAATCATGCCCTAAATAGCTATAAGGTCTGGCTCTTTACATATCTAACTGTTTATCGATGGTCAGGTAGATAAATAAAATGAGGTTATTGGACGATAGTTAATAATATGTTTAAAGTGAAAATTTTCATTTGATACGCTGATTCTTATAGTGTAATTTAGTCGTAATGATGGTAATATCGTTGTTGGTTAAAACCCAGCTGTTCATCCTTCCACACAATAAAGAAAGTGGTTGGTAGATAAATGGGTACCTTAGGTGGCCTAGTGGTTAAGACGCTGGGCTGCTGATGGGGCGTGGTTCGGATTCCACGTTAAACTGTAGATCTAAGGTGGAGTGAAAAGCTTGACCTTCGTCAAAATGAACAATTCGGGCGGAAACTAACCAAAGGTCAAACCAAAGGTTATATATATATCACAGAGAATACATATATTTACAACAGTGGATTTAGGACTGCTTTGAAAAAGTTACGAGTTCGCCCGGCTTACTGCGATCAGAATTTGCAGAGTATACAACTTTCAGGTTTGATTAAATAATCGGAAGTGACCGTGTAGTGAAAGATCTTTGCTGAAATTACACTGCCCAACAAAATGAAACGTTTTTTTCTCATCACAAACATGATCACACTTTTCTGAATGCATTTTTCGCGCTGATTCCGAATCTGGTTTTATTTGTTTTCTAGCACGTATAGTTATATAGATACACTGGTTTTGATATTTTTTAAGTTTTTGAAATTGCTATAAGAAAATTTATGGATGTATAGATCACACTTAGGAATGCTAAACAACAAATGCATCATATACCTTATTCAATGTACTTATAAATAAAGAATATATACATTGTTTTATTAAAAGCGCTGTGAGTGTGATTTCCTTTTGTAAATTTGGGCTGGATTGTCACGATACAGCATCCAACAATGGTCCGCCATCATGCTTTCATTCCAATATCCTTGGTAGCGCTTCTCCATCATCTGAATATTTTGATGGAAGCGCTCTCCTTGCTCGTCACTCACTGCACCAAGGTTTTCAGGAAAGAAATCTAAGTGGGAATGCAGGAAGTGAATTTTTAACGACATTCGACACTCCATTTCTTTGAAGGCATCAAGGAGGTTCTTGACGCCATCCTTATACGCAGGTGACTTGTTGCTTCCAAGAAAGTTTTCACATATCCATTTGAACGCCAGCCAAGCCTTCAATTCCAGCGGACTTAGGACTTTTTCAAATTCAGTGTCATTCAAAACCTCCCTTATTTGTGGCCCAACAAAAATTCCTTCCTTCAATTTTGCTGCAGTAACCTTCGGAAATTTCCTTGAAAGGTATTGGAACCCTTCAGAATTGACTTTACCCATTGCTTTAACAAAATTCTTCATTAAACCAAGTTTAATGTGAAGAGGTGGCAGATAGATCTTTTGGGGATCCACTAAAGGGACAGACTGGACATTGCTTATCCCTGGGACATATGTATACCTAAGTGGCCAGTCACTTTTGGTGTAATGTTCTATAGTGGCGCGACTGTCCCACAGGCAAAGGAAACAACAAAATTTTGTGAATCCTGACTGCATACCCATAAGCATTCCTATAACTTTTAGATCTCCACAAACATTCCATTGATGACTGTCGTATTTGATTGCCTTAAGTAGTATATCCATATTGTCATATGTCTCTTTTAGATGGACGGAATGGGCAATGGGATGGATGGCATTATATTACCATTATGCAAAAGAACTGCTTTCAGGCTTCTCTGCGACGAATCAATAAAGAGGCGCAACTCAGATGCCACATACGTCTGAGATATGGCTGTAAATAGTCCATTGATGTCATGGCAATAACAGAGAGGACCGTCTACTGAAAAGAATGCTGTTAATTCAAAATTCCGCTTTCGGTAGTAACTAATACGAACATTGTTCTCAAGTAAATTGTTCTCCTTTAGTCTTGAGGCGAGAAGCTCTGATTTCTCTTTAGACAGCGATAAGTCTCTAACAAGATCATTCAACTGTCCTTGGGTTAACTTTTTAGGCTCTAAATGTCTACCTTCAAAAGTGTACTCTGGTTCTGTAGATGGTCCGGAAACGCCAGTTGCACCTTCATCACTTTCCATGTCATTTATGATAGAATCTAGCCTATCACTTGGGGAAATTGGAATGGGCAATGTTTCATCATGTTTTACTGGTCTACGTGCTGAATCCAAGTTTGGATATACAATCTGGTGTTTGTTCTTGGCAGAAAACCCCATTAAGTTCACACTACAAAAATAACAGTCTTCATGATGATCTCTCGGTTCCCTCCATATCATGGGTATGGCAAATGGCATTGAAGCTTTCTTTTTGTTAAGCCAATCACGTAATCCATTTGAACAGCCAGAACAGATTTGATGTGGCGCCCATGGTTTATCTTGGTCACCTAGATGGCAACCAAAGTATAGCTTGTATATTTTCTTAATGTCGGTTGTAATACTTCGTTGCTGTGTTTTAGTTGTCAACTGGCCGCATACGAAACAGAACTTGTCGGGGTCATTCTTACATTGTCGAGGCATGTTGACTGACCTGAGCAAACTATAAATTCAAAAAAAATGTACACCAACTTGACACAACAAGTTCTTGGACTGGACTGATCTTTTGACATACAAAGCACGGCGTTGTTGCCTGAATCACAATGCTGCTAGACGTAAAAGCTCACACCTGAAATACATAAGATGTATAATTAAGATAATTGAAATAAATAAGATGAATAAACTAAAAAAACACAATAAAATAAACACAATCAAATGTTGAAATATTAGTATTTTGCCTATTTAAAATGGTTAAATCTGTGTGGTTATATATATGGCTTCAATCTGAATGCAGTTTTGGAATCAGCGTGAAAAATGCTATCCAGCCACCACAAATTTTACTCTGATGAAAAATCTTTGTTGACCAGTGTTATTATTGACGATACGTATTCAATTACTTTAGTGGTATTGCTCCTTGAAAGACTGGGCGATATTTTTTAGTCAACAATCTTTGCTACGAGGTTAAACACTAGAGTTATGCCCTGTAAAACTCACTAGTGGTTTTCTATTAATAGGAAATATTAAGAAAGTTGTTTTTTTGGGACAAACCTCCTTAGCAGCAGATATATATATATATATATATATGTAGCGGACCGACAAGAAATAGACTAACAAGTAGACAGACAAATTCTTCCTTCCACGCCATCATCAAACATTCTTGGAAGACACACGTGGCCAAGGAATCAGAAACAATGAAAACGTCTGTTTCTTCCCAAAACTCCCGCAAAAGCAAGCCATTACCACCTAAAGGACACGTGGGCGGAGTTTCAAGAAATGTCCGCGAAGGTTTCCGCGTCATAGAGGTTATATAAGCGAGTTTCCACTGATACACTTCTTCACTCACTCTCACTTACTCACTTGTCGAACCCGTCACGTCAACCGCCCTCCGGCTTCCCGCTGGAGGAGCGGCCCGCTGTTCCTTCAAGGCTCCGGTCGAGCCTACACGAAGTCTATCATCAAGCAAGGCTCTCTACCAAACCCCACTCCCTTCGTGCGTTCATCTCGTAAGTTCACCCTTCACGTCGTTACAGCGTTAGCTTTAGCCGGCTCCCTTCAAAGCCCACTTCAACACTTTTCACCCAAGAACGCATCATCACTCGAAGTAAGCTAAGTCTTTCTCGCTGTAGGCGTTTTCATTGGCCTCTTTCACCACACCTCAACTGGTTTACAATCATCCTCGGGAGCACCGGCAAAGCTCAACGCTACGAGAAGTCATTCTCAAGGTGGACACATTATGTGACTCGACGGCGAAGCTACAAACCCAAGTCACTTCACATCTGGTCAGTTTTCACCGCTTCACGAAAAACGGCCGTCAACGAGAATCCATTAGGCTCGTCAACACTTCAAAGTTAAGACCTTTACTTACGGAACAAACTTCCAAGAGGCAACAACACCCGGGCTCACGTCTGCAAGATCACCTTCAAGCATCTTCTCCATCTTAAGAGGCCTAACCGACACGACCAACGCTTAGTCAACCAGCTTCAATAGGATGGTCAACGACACCTCGAGCCTACAGTAATAGGTTCACCCTCAACACATATTCAACAGAGGTTTTCATCGTCCCGGTAAGCTAAGTGCATCTTTTCTAAGTAACTCTCGTGAAGCCTACACCAGCCTACCGCCGAACGGTAGGCTATACTCCCAAAGTGCGTTCCAACTGACTCTCGTTAAAGAACGCAGTAGGCCTATTTCCCAATTCAAGTGTCATACCAAAACCCTAATCGTGTAGCATCTGCTATTGTGTTCATTCATATAAATACTTTACATCCGTTTATTTTATGTGATAGATTTGAGTATTCTCTTACTGAAGGCCTAATTCATTTACGGTGTACCAACTTAGTACATCCCTTCCAATTATCATTAGGCCACAGCATCTTGTTTTTATATCCCATTTAGGCGTAATCACTTAGCATCCTATAATTGCCTTTATATAAATGATACTCGTGTAAGCCTTTATATAAATGATATTCGTGTAATCATTGTCATAGCATTTCTCCCAATTATCATTAGGCTCGAGCATCTTGTTTAGCAGTCCACTTATGCGTAATTCTAGCCAACCTAATCCATTTACAGTGTACCAATTTAACGTGCATAATTTCCATTATCATTTGGCTGCATCATTTATTCCATGTTCATTCATGCCTAACCTTTAGCCTACATAATCAATGTTACGTATTCTATTCAGTGTACCAAAATGGTACGTGCATAATTTCTATTATCACTAGGTTTCATATTTCATGTTGTGTTCCATTTTGCATGCCATTAGCCTCTCATAAACGAGCGTATACCGTTATAGAATTGTTAAACACTCTAATCATTGTCAATCCTTTGTCATTCACTGTGAACAAATAACTGACTAATTTTCTTAATTAAATACAAAACAATAAGTTGCTTTTTATAGCCTTAACAATATTTGCTTGGGTGTAATCCAAGCTGGTGACCTCGAAGCAATTTGTATCACTCAGAAATATTACAGTAGGCCTACTCCATTAGCCACCTACAATTGGTGATACTGTAGGACATCATAAATTGTAAACCCAACCTGTCATTAATAAGCAATCAATTTGCATCAATTAAGCACTAGCATTAAATTAATCATTATCACCTTAAACGTCTAAAACTGGGCCCACTATATATATATATATATATATATATATATATATATATATGTGGGATGACTTTTACAATTAAACTCGTGAAATGAATGATTGCTGCAAACCAACAAGGAAAAAGAAAATCGATTCCAAAGCCTTTCGTGTATTCAGAGCTAACCCTCGTCGAGGTGTAGCTCTGAATACACGAGAGACTTTGGAATCGTTTTTCTTTTTCCTTGTGGTTTTGCAGGATATATATATATATATATATATATATATGTGTGTATACATATTATATATTGAAAATGGTATGATGATGATATAGGTAAACTTAATAGTGGCATAGGAATTGAAATAGGCGCATCAAACAGTATAATGTTCACGTGATGCTACGTTAAAAGACTGAGTTGCCAGCTGTTTGGAAGAAAATCAAATATTTAACTTAAATACTCTTAACATGTGTACATATATAATAATAATACTAAATAAATATTAGTAATAATGTTTAAGTGGATGTTTAGAGGAGGAAAGGAAAGGAGATTTGAAGTTTTAGTTTTAAAGTCGCGTTACACAACTTGATGTAGCTAGTGAGATGAATGGGTGAGTTGATACTGGCATATCTTTAAATTTATCTTACAAATATAAAATTTATAGCTTAGAACAGCAGTTATAGGTTAACTGGGTGAACTATATGACTATGAAGGAAGAAGTATCGATAATTGAATTTATGAAATATAAATTGCATGTATTCGCATGTTCATCCTCATCTTTTTTAAAAGGGCTGATATATATATATATATATATATATTATATATATATATAATTAGCTATGATAATAATGATAATATTTGCTGTTCATGATGATTGTTACCACGTTACTATACGAATGGATTGAAATATATTAGCCTCGTCTTAGATTAGATAAATGAAATTAAAATGAATTTAGTTAATAGTTTCTGGATCTATTCCGTAATACAAATATTAGAACAAGGCAAAATTTGTTTGTTTTTGTCTCATAAAAGACCATGAAAGAACCCCACAGGAGGATTTTTTTGTCTCATGAAGGAAGACGAGGATGATTCCTTTTTAATTTTTTTATTTTTTTTAAATTTAAAATTTAATTTTTTTTTCCCAAGGGTTAAAAGTTATATGTCCAATAGATATCATTTTGTATCAGTAAATAAGGTTTGTTCAACTAAAGCGCTTGTCAAACATGGTGTGCCACAGGGCTTAGTTCTGAGTCCACTGTTATTTTTATTATATATAAATGACCTTCCACGTTCATCTGATATACTGAACTTCATAATGTTTGCAGATGATACAACTGTCTCTTTTTCTTGCAAAGATGTTAATACAGCTAAGAATATATTTCATTCAGAATTCATCAGTGTAATGAAATGGTTGACCACCAATAAACTATTCCTAAATACCAGTAGAACAAATTTCACGATTTTTACTAAAAATGAAATGTATATCTTGATGAACTTAATGTTAATGAAATCGCCATAAAGGAGTGTACTATAACAAAATTTCTTGGTGTAATGCTAGATAAGAATTTGCAATGGAGTCATCATGTAAATTATATCGCGAAAAAGATTTTAAGGAGCGTTGCTATAATGTTTAAACTTAGAAATGTAGTCCCTAAACAAGTTTTAATGACTCTACTCTTCTTTTTCCTTTATAACATACTGCAGCCTTGTTTGGGGAAACTCCGCTAGTGCATTATTTAAAGAGCTAAACCTACTAAAGCTCAACGATATAACCAGACTGGAACATTTTATTTTTATTTACAAGTGTAAGAACAAAATCATTAATTTGCAATGGGTAAATAGATATTTTGTAACTCATCAAGAAATCCACTCGTATCAGACCAGAAATAGATCAAAGCTTGTTATACCTTAGTTTAGATTGTCTTCATCTCAAAAACTACCCATTTTCATTGGAGTGAAACTATGGAATGACTTGCATGCCGATATAAAAAATACTATGAATGTAAATTTGTTTAAAACCAAGTTGAATTCCCGATTAATAATGGCATACTAACAAAAATCGAGGAGTAATGTCCACTAGTATTGTTTAATATTGTCCATTAATATTGTTTAATATTGTAATACATGTTTTAACTATTAATAATACTTATTTACTTATTTATTATTATTAATTAATAACAACTAGCTGCTTAATTTTAATAAGAGCCCAGTAAAGCCTAAAGCTTAAGGGCCAAATTAAATAAAATAAATAGTCGAGCTTCACAATTATTCATGTCATTGTAAATTGAAAAAATGCATTTATTTTATTATTATTAATAAAGGTTATTCTATTCTAAATATAAAAAGTGTATCAGGCAGAGCCCCAAAACATCTCAAATGAGTGGTAGCAGATCCAGTCCCACTGTTCGGGTCTGCATTCCAGGTGTCAGCAGTGGGGCAGCCAGAAGTGGGGACATTTATGGTCTCCTCCCCAGGTAACTCCGAGACACTTTTAGTTGATGCCATTTCATTTCATATTCACTAATTTGTTTATTCACCGATATTAACTTGCAAATCGGCAAATCGGCATATGGCAGAAATTATTATACGTACCTCAAACAGCTACGTAGAATGTGTAGCAGCAAAAGTTGAAAAATTAAATATGGTGCTAATTGAAATGTCCAGACCCCCGAACACGCTAACCTCAAAATTCTCTGATTCCGTTACAGAGGTAAGAAATTGGATAAAAGATCTACACTCTCCAACCCCAAATATTTTTCTCTGTGGGAATTTCAATTTTCCATTCATGAAATATAAAAGGATAGGAAAAAATCTATGTGTACACCAGGACAAGGGTGGCACACGGGAAGACCAGGAGCAGGTAAAAATGCTACTAGCTCTAGCTGATGAATTTATGTGTACACCAGGACAAGGGTGGCACACGGGAAGACCAGGAGCAGGTAAAAATGCTACTAGCTGTAGCCGATGAATTTATGTTAACACAAGAAATAACAGAAAACACAAGAAAAAACAACTGCCTAGATTTGGTGTTCAAAAACAACAGCAACCTAATTGATAATGTAGAAATATCCCCACTATAAAATCGGATTATAACATTATTAAAATGACAACCAATATAACAGCACCAAGAAAGAAAAGAACACGAACAACAGAAAGAAGCAAATTCGAAATTTTTAATTTTCACTCCAAAGCTATAAACTGGGAAGATGTTGCATCCAGCATGGAAGTAATAGATTGGAAATTCATCTTCGAGGCCAAGACAACGGAAGAGACGCTGACGACCTTAAAGGGGAATACGCTGGAAATTGTGGAAAGGCATGTCACAAAAATACAACAATAGGGAAAGAGAAGCAGGTTCGAGAGACAAAAGAGGTCATTGTTCCGAAAGAGAAAAAGAGACTGCAAAATTAAATAACTGTAAACATAACAACATCAGAAAAATATTAAATGATAAACTGCAGAGTATCGATTGCGTCATACAGGAACTAATTAAGAAGCATACAGAAAAAGAAGAAGGCGACGCTATAGAGGCGATAAAGGTTAACTCAAAGTACTTCTATAATTTTGCAAAAAGGAAGTCGAAAAACCATGCGACTATTGGACCTTTGAAAAATGAAGACAGTGCTTTATCTGATGATCTAACAGAAGTATCCGAAATATTAAGAGCTCAGTACGAAATCACCTTTCAGTATCCCAAAAATTGACAAACTGATATGCGATAGAAAAGCGTTCTTTGAAGAACTACAAGGGGAAAGTATAACGGACTTCGACTTTACGACACATGATATTAAACAAGCTATAGTGAAACGAAAAGCACACTCAGCGGCAGGACCGGACAAATGGAATGCCACACTGATCAAAAAACTGCAAGAATGCAATCGCTGAGCCCCTATATTGGATATGGAGACGATCACTAGACATGGGAGAAATACCGGACATCCTGAAGAGCGCGAACATAGTCCCAATATATAAAGGAGGAGATCGATCCGAAGCCAAAAACTATAGGCCAGTATCGCTTATATCTCATCTCACGAAAATATTTGAAAGAATAGTTACACAGAAAATCTATGACTTTTTGGAAACTGAGAAAAAATTAAATGATAACCAACATGGGTTTCGGTCAGGCAGATCATTCCTATCACAACTAATGGAACACTACAACAACATTATTGATGCACTGGAAAGTAATGAAAACTAAGATGTAATATACACAGACTTTGCCAAGGCGTTTGACAAGTGTGATCATGGAATCATAATACATAAACTGAAATATATGGGAATAACAGGAAAAGTAGGGAAATGAATATATAATTTCCTTAGTGAGTGGCGGCAAGTCGTTACAGTACAAGGAGTGTCTTCATCAGAATCAGAGATCCTTAGCTCAGTACCAAAAGGAACAGTCTTAGCTCCGCTACTCTTCATAATCATGCTAACATAGATGAGGACGTTACCTGAGACAGCAGAGTAACATCCTTTGCCGATGACACAAAGATCAGTAGAAAAATAAGAAACCCAGAGGATATAGGATCTCTACAAACAGACATGAACAGAATCTACAAATGGTCCGAAGACAACAATATGAAGTTTAACACTGAGAAATTTCAGCTGTTACGGTACGAAAAAAAGAGAGGACCTAAAATCCATGGAGTATTATACCCCAGATGGACAAGAAATTCAGAGAAATTCTAAAGCAAAAGACTTAGGGGTTGTAATGACTGAGGATGCGAAATTTGAAACACAAAATAAGATAGCAGTAAACAGAGCAAAAGAGAGTAACTGATCAAATACTGAGAACCTATAAACGAAGCGATAGGAATATAATGATTCCTCTATTGAAAACACTGATCATACCCAAATTGGAATACTGCTCGGTCCTAACATGCCCATAAAAAAAGAAGACATTAGACAACTAGAAGGGATTCATAAAAGCTTCACAGCCAAGATCAATGGGTGCAAAGAACTAAACTACTGGGAAATGTTTCTCGAATTAAACCTATATTCCCATGATCTACACTTGAAAAATAATGGAGAAAGTAGTCACTAATCTTACTCTGATCCCTGTAACTTCTCAAACAACGGTGGAAAATAGAAACGGAAGACTGTGTCGTGTTCCTAAATTAAAGGCGAGACAGGGAAAATCCTTAACCCTGAAAGAAAATAGTTTTGTTGTGAGAGGACCAAAACTGTTTAATCAGCTGCCCAACGACCTAAGGAACAGGAATGGTGTTGCAGTGGACATCTTCAAAAGAAGATTAGACGCCGGGCTCAGAACAATCCCCGATGAGCCTGGCGTACCTGGCTATGTGAGGTACTTCACCAGGCCAACTTGAGAGGAGGGGCGACAAGCTTGACCTTCGTGAAATGAAGAGTCAATCCGCGGAACATTTGAAAGGTTGAAAGGTTGTTACAATTTACTGGGTAGCGTGAACTCATTGATGTCTTTTTCTTCGGATTAGTTTTTCACTTGACTCCAACTAAGTAAGCTAATATTGTTTATCTTTATAGTTAATTTTGAAGGTTTATCTTTAACTGTTATTTTAAAGTACTAACGTTTTTACCTTTAAACCATAAATACAAATTTACAGTTTTATTATGAAACACCGTTATGTTTATACTTTTAATCTTATGTTTTTACATAGGTTAAATTAACTTTACACTTACGTTATACAATTCATCACAAGGTTAGGCCTCGAAAGTCAAATAGGCCTAGAGAAACGATATAGCCTTGCGCGTGACAGTAATAAAAAGCCTAGGGCTCGGAAAGAACTCATTTTCGTCGGTCCTAGTCGTGGGGGTGAGGGGAAATAATGAATTTACTAAATTAAGCTCGATTTAAATATATGCCCTATTTACTATGGGCTCGGATCGGAATCTTGAAAACAAATTAACAAATTAAGAAATTCGGATCTTTTCCGTTTGACACACATGGTTCGATTTTATTTTAAATTTCTACACAGACGTAGTTTTGCATGCCGATTACGAAAATCAGAACCATTTTTTGGAGAAATTAATAATAAAAAAGTTACAACCCTTTAAAGTATTTTATTAGACCCGCCCTTCGTGCGGGTCGTGGGTAGCAAAAATTAACCAAACTATCACGACTTAACCTAACCAATCGTCAAGGGCGTACAATTAACCTAAAAAATAAATAAAAAACAATAAATTTTTTTTTATTTATTTATTAATACTATAAACACCCAGGAATGTCTGTCAGTCAGTCCGTCCCGCTCAGTTTGTCAGTCGGTCACGCTGAGGAACGTTTGTCGGTCACGCTCAGGAACGTTTAGGTTAAGTCGTGATATCGTGATATTGTTTTTTATTTATTTTTTTAGGTTAATTGTACGCCCTTGACGATTGGTTAGGTTAAGTCGTGATAGTTTGGTTAATTTTTGCTACCCGCGACCCGCACGAAGGGCGGGTCTTAGGCTAGTTGTAACTTTTTTATTATTAATTTCTCCAAAAAATGGTTCTGATTTTCGTAATCGGCATGCAAAACTACGTCTGTGTAGAAATTTAAAATAAAATCGAACCATGTGTGTCAAACGGAAAAGATCCAGAAATTCTAATGGGCAAACTGCTTCCGACGACTCTGTCTGACTCTCTATTCGACTCAAGTTCTATTGCCGACTCTCTTTGACTAACTGACTCCTTTACGATGCGCTTTCTTTCCATCGAGAAGATTTCATTGTTCCATTCGCGCTTTACACATGATCTTTTGTCCATTTATCTTTGAACCTAAAATTTTAGGAACAGTAATTAGTACATTCTTTGAATAGTTTTATAATTTCCTAATTATTTTATATTATTTAACTTATGTTAACTTATTTGGCCTAGTTTACGATATATAATTACTTAATTATATAGATCTAGTGTTCTACGACAATTATGCGACTGGACGAAACGGGAGTTGGGCATCACGTGACGGCCAAACCTGTGTCTGATTGGCTAAACGTGAATACAAGTATAAACCCAACGAAACCTGTTTTTCTGGCGTCATGCTAAATGTTACGCATCTGAGTCGTATTTCCTAACTTTATAATCCATCTATTAAACCTAACTTATATTTTTCATTTAAGTATTATTGTTTTTTATTTTATTATTTGTTATTTATTAATAAGCCTCAATTTTTCAATCCCAACACCAACGCCGAAGGGCCACCGGATTCTCTGTAAGGCCTATAGAACCGCCTTGGCCCTTCACCTTAACATTTTCCCGCTCATGGGTTTGGTCAATATATGTAGCCGAAAACCTGTGATTGCTCTTGCCAACCAGACAATGCTTCCGGAATTCATCCTTGTGAGCAGGCAGAGGGATTTCATGTCACGAAGATGGTTACTAATACAGCTGTTCTAGTTGTAGTGGTCAACTGCAAAGAAGAGAAACAAGAGTGCTTCAAGACATTCCACATAAAGTGAGAAGTTATTCTCGCGATGAGCCCTGATGAAGATGAGTATTAATAGCTCAGTCCTCAGCGCACAGTCAAGTACTCGAAAGTTGGGCTCTTCTTAACCATATGAAGCCTCCATGCTTCAAAGTCTTCTTCATCCCCGGTGCCTTTTATTTGTTCATAGCAATGAGCTGCAACCTTGCAAGAGCCAGCGCTGTCACCTGATGGCCATGTCGAGTTCGTGTAATGTGCCAAGCCTTGAGTAATGAATCAGCTGTTCCACCTGTAGCTTAGCTACACCTGCTTCTGTTAATATCTTTGTCCACCCAGAGACTTCCAAGAAATCTCGAAGAGTGTTCCACGATCCTTTTTCCAGGTAGGCGTTTTTGCGGGCATTCGCCATTGGCCCCTCCTTCCTGCATAAAACTGCTTAACCATTGCTGGGGAGTTGGCTTTTTCTTGAAAGAGTGGAAGTAGGGCTGTTATAACACTGAGGGTAGATGTGACAGGTTGGCAAGAGGCATGATAAACATTAGGGTGGAGCGTTTTTGGGTGTTTTTTCACAAGCTTTTGAAACATGGTTCGTAATAGTGTAGAAAATGTGTTATGACCTGAAACAAAGTGTGTATTACATTTCTAGCCTCCTACATTAATATCTTCAGCTGCCAATCTCTCCATATTTATGAATATATTGCGAAATTATAGTGATATTTAGAAAAAATAGATAACTTGAAATTTATTTGTAACTTTTGAATTATGGATTGTAATAGTATGGAGAATGGACCAAAACCTTATAGTAAGTGCGTTCTAAAGTTATAGCACCTTAACTTAATGTCTTTAGGCGCCAATCTTACTCCAAATGTGTAGATTTATGGCAAAAAAATAGCAATATTCAGTAAAAGGCATAAATGGAAAGTTCTATGTAAGTTTTGAATTAAGATTCCTAATAGTGCGCAAAATATGCTGTGACCTGATAGTAAGCACGTACAAAAGTTGTAGCCTCCTAAGGATACATCTCCAGGTACCAATGTTATTACCTAAATTTATGAATTTATTCTGAAAAAATGGTATTTTACAGACAAGTGATATGAGGAAATTTAACCGATTTAATTATTGAGTTTTTCAATGAACGGAAATAGCTTTTATATTATCTGCATTGATTTTTTATTTTCAGATAATAATTGGTTCCATAAATACAGCTCCTCGTTCATTCTGACTGTCACGTAAATTCGTATACAGCCCGAATGATCCAGAACTCACCACGAGGAGGTGGCTGTATGTTGAATTCCACCGATGCCCAACCCTACCACCCAACCATATGGACATGATTTATATAATGAAAACGTTAGTCAATATCTAATTATATTCGAAATTCAGATTTGGTTTCAAATGAGGGCATCATTTTCCGTGCTACCATTCTCGATCGAATATATCCGTCTCTAGATCCTGCTCCACACACAGCAGACGATGTTTCTGGAACTAGCTTGATGACTCATTCAACAGCTTGGCATGGCATGGCATGCAATCTTGTTGAAATCCTTCACTTCTCTTTAGCAATCATTGTATCAATTTCATCGTCGGAAACATAATCACGCGTCATTGGAGGTTGAGTTACTGCGATGTCATGCCAATTAATCAGGTTTGTGTAGTCTGTGGCTTCGAAATTTAACTTTGAGATTTTAAAGAGTCTAAGACTTTTTCCACGATATTGTTCTCTAGCTTGCTTTATTCTTCTCCATCCAAATACTCTTACATGGCTATGCTCATCTTGTATCATGCTCAAAAGTATGTTTTCTGGATGACCGAAAAATGTATTTCTTTGGATCACTGGTTCAATAACTGCTCGAACAGAATCGTTCAACATTCGGGAATACTGAATGGTTTTGAAAACATTAGGAGCTCCATATGCAATTGATTTGCTTTGTTTGATTGTAAACCACATTGGGATATATACGTGCATAACATACGAAACCATATTTTTCAAATCATCAGAAGGTTCAGGTGTAGCTATGTATAATCTCAGAATACGATTTGCAGTGGTTAACCACCTAGAGTGCACCATCTTGCCGGGATTTCATCTTGATAGGTCAGTACTACACTCGCCAATTGAAACGGCTTGATAAATATCAAACAAATATTTTTGATCCGTGCTCAAGTCGTCTTTGTCAATAGATGGAATTTCAACTTCGATTTTTTCGAAATGAACAACCGGAAGTGTTTCACATTTCTGCAATTGCTGGCCAATGATGCCAACAAATTCACGAGGTCCGGTGGTTTTTCCATCCAATTTCTCCATGAGGTGGTGTAAAGGAAGCTCATTTGCATGTAACTGACACACAATCCATTGCAAAGGTCTATTGAGATACATTTCCATAAGCCGAATGACCACCTTTCGCTCCTGTGTTCACAGCAGTTCCATCACATCCCACAGCAACTAAATTTGAAGAATCAACGTTATGTTTATTCAAAGAATCGCATATTCCTTTACATATACTTTTAGATGTCCCAGATTCAGAAGTAAAGTGCCCTAGATACACTTGGTCTGGTTCTGCTACCAAGGTTACATGCTCTTCCACAACAACTTTACGATAAAATTTAGAACCTTTCTGTTCTTGGACAATAGTTTTATCCTTGCCACCGTCCAAATAAATACTCATAATTGTTTTTCCTACGCTAGCATCCTGCTGAAGCACATCACGTTGATGCTTCCTAGCTCTGCACCAATCGTCACCATGTGTGGGATACTATTACATATAAATCTTTTTATTTACGGAGTCGCTGTATAAAATTTTTTGTCAAAATAAAGAGGTTTTAAGTTATTAGGATGTTTCAAGTTTTTATTGGAAATTCATTGGCATATTGGCGCCTGAAGATATTGTCTTAGAGAAAAACGGTTTTGTCACTTTCCATTCAACATACAATAGCACATTTTCCGCACTATTACTAATGTCATTTCAAAAATCAGGGAAATCGCTCCACCCTAATAAACATCCCAAAATACGGCCTGTCCCTTTGTGAGGTGTTCTTCCTCTAGCAGCTGTACTGCATGTTTGACCCAGCAGTCTTCTTCGGCCTTGGTTTGTGGTAAGTTACCGATGAGCTCTGTGGTAGTTCTGTCAAGCACAAAAGTAGCTGAGGCGTTCATATAGACTGCTGACACAATTGTAAACGAATCAGGAAGTTGGGGCTTGTGCATAGCACTTTCAAGGAAAGCACTGGCTAACTCTCGACAATATCCTGTTTATCTTGAGTGAGTTGGATATTGAATTACGCTGATACCAGTTCCATGAAATGACCCGTGGGCTGTAGTAGAGGAGCGATTTGGTCTAGGTTATGAAGGGCACCTATGTGAACAGCCCTTTTCTAAGATTTGGTGGACATACAACACCGTCAGGCCTGAATTGCTCGCACATGGAAACAGCCACTGAATTTTCAGCGGTGAAGACTAGAGGTGGAAAGAGTACATCAGTACTCCAGTATTCTTGTACTCGAGTACGTGTATTTGTTGTACTCGTATTCGTACTCTTACTCGAGGTAATCTGAAATCGCTGTAATCGTACTCGTACTCAACCAATCAGCCTCACGTGACCAATTACCACGTGCTACTAATTTGTCTATGCTGTTCGGTAACTATAGCAACCTATGGCTTCCAGAATGTTCTAGAAAGAGTAGACTATAAATACTTGCGCAGGGCATCGCGGAGGTTAGTATTAGTTAGAGATCTGTAGAGATCTGGTGGTATCTGACGTCATTGTGGAAGGTTGCACATATAATATATATACATCTGAGTTTTACAAGGTATGTATTTATATTTTTAGTTTTTATTTATTTTTATAAGGAAGCTGAGTTATTTTGATAGAATATAAAACATCTTACAAAAGATGTTGAATGTGATATATATATATATATATATATATATATATATATATATATATATATATATTATGTAACAGTAAAGCAAATACATTTTGTTCCTTTCGTGTCCATTTTTTAATTTTTCATTGTAATGTGTTCATACGGTCTCATAACAAATAAGCTTTGCTTAAGCAAGCACCAGGTAAAGCACCGAAAAACGTTGTACTCGTACTCAGGGTAATCTGAAATCGCTGTAATCGTACTCGTCCTCGAGGGAATCTGAAGTCGCTGTAATCGTACTCGTACTCGCTTACTCCAAAAAGTCTGTACTTGTATTCGTACTCGTACTCATCCAGTTACAAAATTTTGGTATTCTTTCCACCTCTAGTGAGGACTCCTTCATAGGAAGTACTGATATCCAACTTAACCATCTGAGCAACCATTTCACTGCTCCTTGGAGGTTTAAGTTTTTGGATTTTGGCTAAAAATACAATAGTTACCCCTTTTTCTTTCATGAATTCAATCCGATGTGAATGCAACGAGTTTCATGCGTATATTGAGGTTCTGAATATAGTAGGATAGGTGTAACTGTTCCAAAGCTGGGTCTTATCTGCTTGGCAGATACCTGGTGAGGGAAGCTATATTTTGGTGCCTCTTTGCGAGGAACTCGTTGCCCACTTTAGGCCTTCTATAATGAAAAAGAAAAACTACAGTATTTGTCATTTATCATTACTTATTCGAACTATAGTGGATTTAATTTCCCAGAAGAATTCCTTGTTCCATGCACGGTCTGTGTGTAACATAAAAGTTTATCAGGGGACCATTCTGAGTTGTATCATATATATAAAGAGGGAAATCACTCTTCAAGAAGACGTAAAATTTTATTTCTTAACAGCAATACAGTTTCGGCTCCTCGCGAGCCCTTGTCAATTGGTAATGATCGCATAAACAGAGAACAGAGTTTCACACACACACACCTGGAAGTTAATTATCAGGGATCAACTGACTCAACCTTCCCACCTTCTTATCAGGGGATAGTTATGTGACCCCTTAGACCCAGTTTTGACCTGATTGATGTACCTGTGTTGCCTGGGGATTTTTGGATGTTAATGTTATAAAATTCTTAATTTTATTACATATAATTTTGTTAAAAGAGAATTGACCTTCAGGTAGTTAAAATTTTTTATAGAACTTATAAGACTAGATTTAAAAATTCTGCGTTTAACATAATTATTAAATTTGAAAACAAAGTTGCAATTATTGAACTCTATTACATGGTTATAGTCCCTAACATGACAGAATACAGCACTTTTTTCTTTCCCCAGCCTCAAATCTATATTTTGTTCATAAATTCTCTTAATGATGTCTCTTCCCATTTCTCTCACGTATACATTGTCGGGACATTCTTTACATGGTAATATAGATACAACTGTGTCAATTCCGTCCTTAATTTTGTTCTTTATTAACATGCCATTTATGCAGTTATTATATTTCAATGGCACATTAGTGAAAATTTTTCTTAAGCCCTTTCAAGTTTTTATTATAGGGGAGGACAATACTTTTCGCGTAATCCTTGTTTACAGTTTTCCTGCCAGTATAAATATAAGTATGAATCTCTCATCTTACAATTTTAAATCTTTATGAAAGTCTTGTTTTAGGTTATGGCTTGTCTCTTTCAACCAAAACATGTGATGAATTTAACCCCGAACATTTAGTGTCAGTAGTGAAAACCAACAGTGAGAGTGATATTGGTGTTGATTTTTTGAGTGGATGTTTGATAAGTTCCTTAAATTCGGTTAATTCTAGTGAAACAGGTGTACCAAAGAGATTTCAAGAAACTCTTAAAAAACTTAAAGCAAACCATGATATTGTCATCACAAATTCAATTAAAACTAACCAAATAGTAATATTGAACAAAAACAGCTATAGTGAGAAACTGAGTGAGTTGTCAAATGAGAGGAATACTTACGGAAAATTAACCACTAACCCATTAGAAAATAAAGTGAAACAATTCAACAAATGCTTTACTAAGGTTCTAGGGAAATCTGAATTATCCAAACAATTCAAAAGTATGAATTCGTCTCTTCCCTATATGTATGGCCTTCCTAAGATTCATAAAGAAGGTTGTCCCCTTCGGCCTATCATCTAAAATGTGGGTTCAGTTACGTACAAATTGTCTAAATGGCTTGCCAAACACTTATCTCCAGCTGTAAGTAGTATTTCCCCTGCCTGCTCACGTAAAAAACAATAAAGATTTTTGTGATAAGATAAATAATTTAGCATTACCTAATGGCCAGTTTGTCAGTTTTGATGTAAATTCCTTATTTACAAATGTTCCAGTACACGAAAACATCAATTTTTTGAAGGAAATTCTTCCTAATCTATACCTAAAACTTCCAGTAACAGGCAAAAAATTTATAGAATTGGTGAAACTCTGTGTCGAGGATTATGTATTTATAGCTGATGGCACGTTCTAAAACAGAAGTATGGCATTGCTATGGGCAATCCCCTCTCCCCCATTTTGGCCAATTTATTTATGGAGTTTTTTGGAACAAAATTGTTGCCTAGGGTATCCTTCACCCAATCAAATATGGTTAAGATATGCGGATGACATTTTATCAGTATGGCCAGCTAATAAGAATTTTGATGACTTCTTTTCCAACTATGAATGGGAAAGGGATACAAAAATGCTTTTTTAAGATGTTCTCATCAATAGAGAAAATGAAAACATAAAATTGTCTGTGTATAGGAAGGAAACCAATTCAAACTCTTACATTCACTATTTTTCATTTCATGATGACCAAGTAAAAAAATCAGTTGTTTCTTCAATGTTTGTAAGAGCAGGTAGACTCTGTCACCCTTCTTATGTTGATGAGGAGACAAAAAATCGACAATATATTTAAAAATCTATATTATCCCAAATGGTTCACTTTTAACACTCATTTAGCAGCCAGAAAAGGATTGTTCTTCCCTATAACGAAAACTTGAAAGGGCTGAAGAAAACTTGTCAGAGAATAGGCACTAATGTGCCATTGAAATATAGCATAAATGACATGTTAATAAGGAACAAACCTAAGGACGAAAAAGACAGGTGTATCTATATTACCAGCTAAGAATGTCCTGATAATGTATACGTGGGAGAAACGGGAAGGGACCTCAGTAAGAAAATCTGTGAACACAAGAGAGATGTGAGGGTGGGTAATAATAAAAGTGTTGTATTTTGTCATGGTAAAGAATACAACCATGTAATAGAGTTCAATAATTGCAACTTTTTTTTCAAATCTAATAATTATGTTAAGCGTAGAATTGTTGAATATAGTCTTATAGACTCTATTCAAAATTTTAATCTATCTGATGGTCAATTCTCTTTTAACAAAATTATATATAATAAAATTAAGAATTTTTTAACATTAACACCCAAAAATCCCGAAGCAACATAGGTACATCCATCAGGTCAAAGTTGGGTCGGAGGGGGTCACTTAACTATCCCCTGATAAGAGGATGGGAAGGTTCGGTCAGCTAATCCGTGATAAATAACTTCCAGGTGTACATGTGTACATAAACTCTGTTCTCTGTTTATGCGGTCATTACCAATTGATAAGGGCTCGCGATGAACTGAAACTGTATTCCTGTTAAGAAATAAAAATTTACGTCTTCCTGAAGAGTGGTTTACTTCTTCATCCTTTGTCGCGACAGTGCGTTAGTTTACATCATACATATATATATATATATATATATATATATATATATATATATATATATATGTATATATGTATGTATTTATATATATATATATATATTGTTACGTTTGGGATAATGTAATAAGGTTAATTAATTACTAGTTATAAATTAACCCACAAACAAAATCGATCATGCAAAGAGAATTAATTGTATGTATAAATGAATGGTTCACGAAAACAAAGGAAACGACCCGAAATGGCGTCTCCGCCTTTTCGTTTCTGAAACGACGTTTTATAAATTCTTAAGTACATGAAATTAGAATCATATGCATGTTAAATACTCATTAATTTAGGGAAAAAGACATGAATTCAATTGTCTATTTAATTCTGAATAAATTCGGATAAAAATACCATATTAAGGTTACCCAAACATTAAGAAAATAAATATGTAAAAATTACATAAATATAAAAAATGTGATCGCCATTCCTTCCTACGGGTTCACGCGTTTCAAAATTGAACGTTCATTTATGTATAAAATGGGAAAACTCCGCTGAAGTTAGATTGTTACATTATTAACAAGTTTAATTGCACGTAAAATTACACCTTCTAAAAGGTTAATAATTCTTACAAATAAGATTAATCAAAAAAGAGAATTTTATTTGGGTATATAACTAAATCTACACCTGGCAGCCTAACTCGGAAAAGGGTCCATAGGCAGAGAAAGGTGTTGTCGTATAAATGAATCAAAGTATATTTAAAACAAAGAACGAGAATGAAATTTACATCAAATTACTCTTTACCTATTGCCGATTAATATAGCATAAATTATGTTAGTTAAAAAGATGGGATAAGTGTCTGCATTAAAAAATATAAATTTGACGGGAGAAGATGCCCAAAAGTTAAAAATGAAAACGCGTAGCATCAGTGCACCTCAGAGCGTGAAAAAATAAAGTTCACCCTCACAAACTTGCGTTGAACTTAAATAAGAACATTAGATTTATTTCTCCTTTTAAGAACAAAAAAAACGATTCTTAATGGAAGTTTGTTCAAGTATATCAAAATACATATATTGTGCCGTAATGATAAAATTCAAATCGTGTGTAACACTTAGAAGCGAAATCGTTCTTCTAATTTTGAGTAAATTACTCGCCAAGCTAAAATGGTCTTCCCTATAAAATTTAGAAAACGGACTTAGTTCGAATCACTTAAAGCCACCCTCTCTCCTTGTAAAGTTCATTTCAGAAAACGTGAAAGAATCAAAACCTGGTTTCTTACGCGGTAAAATATAAAGAAAGGTGGATACGAATAATTACAAGAAATTAAACCCATCCAAAAGGGGTTTACGACTGTAAGATAAGTAGCTGACAATTTGTAATTATTGGAATTATATATTCATCTCTTATTATATTACCTTATACATTATACCATTTCATTTAATTTTCTCAAATATCTTTTCTTTAAAGGAAGTAATTGATGTCAAAATTCACATAATTGGAATGATCAAATAACGAAATAGGATTCAAATAATTCTATGAAATTGTATTATGTACAAAATACGGTCAAAAGGCCGGGTAGAGAACTCACTGTTGTTCTAAAGAAAGTCTATAAAAAATTGTAGTATGTATGCGTTTATTCATTGTAATAATCTGACATATTACAATACGGCTTTATTAAGTTAAATAACTACCAATTGTAGATTAAACTTGTCTAACAGTCATATTTTGATTTGTTTAGGCATTTTATTTTAAGTGTCTGGTGTTAATTCTAAATATTAAATTCTTGAAATAAGAATTAATGTCTCAAGTGTCATTTCCCTAAACAAATATTCATGATTGCCAAAATTTCATTGTTGTATTGTAATTGGTTTAATAAGATCTGTGACAAATATATTATTTCTGTAAAAGTTTTATAATTATCCCCTACACGAATTGACAGAGAAATAAGAATATATATATAATCAGTGAAATAACGGGTGTCCCATTCGAAATGAAACATCTTTGAAACTGTCAATTTTAAAGTATTAATGTGAGAATGTTGGAATTTTGCCAGTTACTATACCATGTGCATATGTTTTTGTCAAACTGTTTTTTGTTTGTTTTAGATTGAATTATGTTTTCCCCACAAGAAAAAGCGAAATGTGTGTTATGGATGGCTGACTTGAAGTCCCCTACTCTGGTGCAACGGCGCTTCCGTACAACCTTTCACAAGGAACCACCCACCAGAAGAGACCTGTATGCATGGACCAAGAAATTTGAGGAGACTGGCAGTGTTCCAAAGGAACACTCTGGAGGGCGAACAAGATCGGAAGAAGATGTTGAACGAATACGCAGCGCCTTTAGTAGTAGCCCGAGAAAGTCCATCCTTCGTGCCATTCTCGACCTGCAGATTCCTCGTTCAACTGTGCATAGAGTCGTGCGCAAGCGGCTGCAGCTCTATCCATATAAGCTTCAAGTTGTTCAGCATATAACATGTGAAGATCTTAACAAAAGGAAACAGTATGCCATGCACATTGTATCTAATGTATTTAATGAATCTAAATATTATAATTTACATATATCATATGAAACTTTACGATATTGACTATTTACCCCTGTGAATATTACATTCTTTGCCTCATTCAATAAAAAATTATAAGGTTTCAAAGTTGTTTCATTTCAAAAGGGACACCCGGTACATAACCTTGGGTTAAATCTATATGATGTGGTTTAAATGAAAACAGGCTAAAATAAAGGTATCATTCATAACATAAATATAAAGAAATAAACTGCGTCACATAACAATATATATATATATAATATATATATATATATATATATATATATATAAATATATATATATATATATATATATATCCCTCACGGGTGGGCTGCTAGCGTAAAGGTTTTTGACTGTTTCCGCAGAAAAAATAGATATCATTATGTTCATGAACTCACAGTGATCCCGCGTATATACTTAGCATGTTATAGTGGGTACTATTGTCGTGATAATTAATGTGAAAGGATGGTTGTGCATGCAGCTGGTGGTATCTGGAACGTGATTTAAAAGGACGAGAAGTGGGCACTCCTACTAGCATCCCCTCCCGTTCCCCTCCTCCAGCCCTACCCCCACCATCTACACTGCGAATCTTCCGTTTAATAGTAAAAGTTTTTGACGGTGACCACGGGGAATTATGTTTCATTACGTTATAATCGTACAGTGACTCCGCATATAGACTTTTATGTGTCATAGTTAGTAATAGTTACATAATTAATGTGAAAAGATGCCTGAGCATCGAACCGCTAGTATCTGGAGCATTATTTAAAGGGACGATACGTGGGATCCCTATCGGCATTCCCGCAAGCCGGCTACTCCATCGATACAGGTACAATGGGATCGTCTGCTGAAAATCGTGATCTTGTAGAAAATCCTTTGTTATGGTTTATATTTGACAAAGTAGATCATATAAGGTCAGACCTTCTCATATCTGTTTGTCATGATTTCTGTGATTCGGAAGAAATAGAACATGCGAGGGTACAGTTAAACACTGTTCAGTGCTACCCTCACAACTCGTAGAGGTAATTCTAGATGAGAGAATATCCTAAACGACATTATAAATAAAGTGTCGACCCTCTGGGATAATGAGAACAATATTACCTTCAACGTTACTAACTTCCATAGTATAAAGGTAATCTCTATGGGTGATGTAGACATTTCGGTGCTCTTCAAACAGTACAATGAGGTACAAAAGTCGTTAATTGAATTGAAACGCCAACACGTGGTGTCAAATCTGAAAAATGCGATTTGGCTAAAACAATTTCGGTCAGAGTTAGATGCGTTGAAAGAGACGCTCCTCCCAAAGCTCAGTTACTTGGATGTCATTTATCAAGTCAGAACCCCAAGAAGCGCGTCGTGCAGCGAGGGAAACGAATCCCCTCCCCCACACCCCCGAATGTGGGTGGAAACGCAGCATGCAGGGGAAGCTGTCAACCTCCCTCCTCTTCAAGAAAGGACTCCGACTCCCAATTTCACAATGAGAACCAGGGACTGTCCGATACCAAGAGACGAAGCATCACTGCCGTCTTCCTTACCTTCGACTGCAGGGGAGATGCGTTCGATTACTCAAGCGCCTCGCTCGGAGTGCAGTTCCCCCTCTTCCCACCAAAGAAGGAGGGGCACGCGCGTCCGTCAGGATATAAACACCGCTAAAAAGCCCTCACCAAGCCACAGAGTAGGGGAGGAGCCTCTTATCCCCGCAAGGTCCGTGCTATCTATCCCCCATTCAGGCGAACCCTGCCTCATGGAGACTGAGGGAAGAGGACGGGTGGATCACAGTTAACAGACGCTCTTCACGGAGGGTTCCTCAACCTTTCTTCGCGGCAAGGGCACCGGTGAGGTATCTCACCCTCTTTGTGTCGCGAATTCAGATCTCGAACGAGGAAAGCGACATTCGATACATAGTGGAAGAAGCCTGTGGTGAACACATATATTTTTAGGTAATAAACTAAATACAAAATCTTCTTATTAATATAACTCATTTAAAGTAATAATTAAAGGTGCAAATTCGCAATTCAACCCGTACATTATTAGTCGGTGGCCGGACGGTATTATTGCTAAGTAGTTTATTCACTTTTGCACGAGATTTGATAACAGGCAAAATAATAATAATAATAATAATAATAATAATAATAATAGGCACCTTAACGGTAATGCCTGAAATTTGTACTGTGTATTATAATAATAATCATGATAATAATAAATTTTCTATCACTCATGGGGGATAACTTGTTGAAATTGTCTCATATAACGTAAGGTCAGTGAGGAATTCAATCGTAGATGTTCATAAAATCTGTGACAGTGCAGATCTGATACTCCTGCAAGAGCACTGGCTACCTAAGCAACAGCTAAAATTCCTCTCTACCATTAATGATGAGTGTACATACCATGCGTCATCAGCAGCAGACTTGTCAGATGAAATAATATACGGTAGGCCTTTTGCTGATGTTGCTTTCTTAATAACGAAAAATTTGTCTAAACATATAAAATTTTTAACAAGCGATAATGTAAGGTTGTTAGGCATTGAATTACAAGTGAGCGAGCAATGATTACATAATATTTGTAAACTGCTCTTTTGTGTTTCAACTACGGCAGTAATCTAGATGAATACATTAATTTGCTGTACAAAATTAAGTCAGTATAAGCTAACGCCAAATATTCTCACTGTATAATAATGGTGGACTTTAACGCGCATGTGAACTCGGAATTCTTTGTAGAATTGGGTAACATGTGCGAGTCGGTCAAATAAGTATAAGTGATGTAGATGTATTAGAGGTAACCAATGGTAATTTTACTTACGTTAGTGATATGAGTGGTACCACCGGGTGGATTGATCATTGTCTCACTAGTAATAATCTAAAGGATCGAATTGTTAGAATTCATATTCTGCATGATTTCTTACTTTCTGATTATAGACCATTAGAACTATTAATTAATTTTACCAATTTATGCGCAACAAAACATAACAAGAACTCAGTAGGTAAGAATAATCGCGACGATTGGTCTAATGTTAATATGCAACAGAGAATAGAATACAAAGACAGAACAGGTCACTTCTTTAATAATTTAGAAATTTGCGGCTTGCCTGTAGTAATCCTTGCTCAAATGATTCTCACTGTAAACTCATAGATAGGTATTATAGTAAGATAGTACCCTTGTTAAGAGAAGCAGGAAGCCCCCTGATTAAATCTCACAACTATCATACTAAGATTATTCCTGGATGGAATGATTTTATTGCTCCCTGAAGATGGAATCGAAAGACGCCTACGATTTGTGGTGCTTTCATGGTAGACCCAGATTAGGACCAGTATACATGAATATGTGTAGAAGTAGGGGTCAGTGTAAGGCGGCCATAAAGCGATGTAAACATGAAAGAGTCTATTCGAGTATCAAAAGTCTGTGAAGCTCACAAAAATAATGCTAATAATTTATTTTAGAAATTTGTTAAGAATTAAACAGATGTCAGAAGGGTCCTCCCTCCGACAATCGATGGGGTCTCGAGGGAGGATGAAACTGCAAAGCTGTGGAAAACACAGTACTCAAACATTCATAACAGTGCGAGCAGGGATAATCTTAAGATAGATTATCAAATAGATTATCAAAATTATCAAAGATGCAAAGAGAAAAATGCGTGGTAGTGGGAAGAGGGTCGTCCGGAAGAAGAAGAAGGGGTTACCAGCACGTGGCGCTAAACGTAAAAGGACATCAAAAAAGAAGTGTTGTCAGCGAATGGAACCTATGGATGATCATTTTTTTAACTGATATAGCTCGTCATGGCACGCTTCGTTCATGCCTGTAACTTACAATGTTGTATATCGGAGTTGTCCCTCTTTGACATTCCCCCAACACAAGTTTCTATCGAGCACACTGAATTTATAACGATTAACCCATTAAACACAATTAGTTCCCCGAGTGCTCCTATAGAATTCGTGATACCCAGCTCAGGTCCTTACTCTTTTGATCCAAGCTGTGTGCACATGTACGCTAAACTATTGTACGTACAGCCCATTCAGATGGAACGGACTGCGATGATAAATATGTTGTATTTCCCGAAACAAACCTTCTACACTCCATATTCAGCCAGTGTGATTGATGTGTTTTTAAATCAGGTTAACATCTCGGCAGGAACGGATTATTATCACCTAAGAGCCTATCTGGAAAATGTCATCAAATTTTCAAAAGAATTGAAGGATACATTTTTAACTGCCGACGGCTATTATCAGACTAAAGACGAAAGTAATATAAGGGATAAATTTACAAATTCTAAAAAGAAGATATACGAATGTCTTGGACGCCTGCATACAAATTTCACATTCCAGGAGAAACTGCTTATGAACAGCATCGACATGAAAATAAAGTTCACCCCCACGAATCCTGAGATCTGCATTAATCTAGGAGCTGATCAAGAAGAGGGCGCAAAACCCGTTGTGGTTCATGTTATGGAAACATACCTTCACGTAAGACGAGTGAAATTAACTTAACCAAAAGAAATAGAAATAAATTTACTACATGCCACAAAAAATACTCAATTAACAGAGTACAGATCAAACTATACCCGGTCACCGCAGGGTTGCCCTAGAAACAGATAGAAAACATCGCCCTGGGAGTTCTACCTAAAAGATTTTTAATTAGAATGTAGGAACACGCTTCGGTTAATGGAAAATATAAAAAGAACGCCTGGGCGGGGTTATTCATATGGATTATTTATCAGACGCTGTGTTCCCGCTTTGCACGAGAGCATATAGCAATCTGGCCCATATTGCTGGTGCTTGCGATGAGCTTGGGATTGGGGTAACCCAGAAAGAATTCATCGACTAATTTAACCTTTATCCGTTTGACATCACTCCTGACTTATCTGCTAGTGTAAATAAACAATTAAGTCCACAGCAGAGTGGGAACATCTCAGTCAGATTATAATTCGCTATGGCTATAGACGCGCCCATTAGTGTACCAGTATACATCGAATCACAAGCTCGAATAAAAATCGATCGCCTTAGGAGTGTAGTCACTGACTTTTAAAATGGATGCGACTACACTTCAGAGAATAATGAAAAGTGACCGAATCACACGCTCCAAATTTATCGGTGTGTTTGCGAAGAATGAAACATTGAAATTGACAACTACGAGAGACTGCGGTGCAATTATTGTAAACACAAACGTTATTGGGGGAGAAGGGATTCATTGGATAGCTATCTATTTTAAAAATAGGGAAAGAATGTACTACTTTAATTCGCTGGGCAGTCATCCTTTGAGCGATTCTATTATTGTAAAATTTCTCGAACAGCTGCATATCCCCAAAATTGTCTGGAATCCCTACCGATTCAAGTGATACTTTAGTAACACTTGTGGCATGTACTGTATTTCATTTCTCATACATATGTCACGTGGAAAGGAATTTATAATTTTTAAAAATTATTCGACCCGTGCCACACTGAGTTGAATGATGAAATGGTATGCATGCAGATAAAAACCGTTTTCCGTTTGTGCGCACCCGATGTGTTGTATGATGTTTTACACATATATATAAAATGTATAATTGCAACAATATTGTGTAAAATATAAATTGTCTCCAATAATGATAGTCTTGTGCTCTGTAGCTTATTTAAAATGTATCGGATGCTAATTCTATAACTAATTTAAGTTGAATATAAAAATTGTACTAATTTATAAAACATGATTTCTATCATTTAAAAAATTGATGAAAATACACTGTCTTGTTCTTAACCGAAAGAAATAAAAAAGCATACATTAGTTCCCCGATGTCCTGGCTTTCTTTGGACCTTATGTGAGCCAATACTTCGACCTCCGTATTCATGTCACTGGGCTGACTACGCGGCAAAACTTCAACCGACAATTCGCCGTTGACTGCTATTTGCGTTTTTACAAAGCTGTTCATACATTTTCGGAATCTTTTTTAATTAAAATCCAATTTTTTTAAATCGAATTGTATATAGAAAGCCTAGCTCAGTACTAATGCAAAATAATCTATAATTAAAAGTTGAGGATACCTGTTATTTTAAAGAAACATTTTACAACAAAATGTAATGAGTTGAAAATGTATTACATCTACACCATATATATGTATATTTATATACATTTTAATTGCAAACGACACAGAGTATAATTAATGTAAAGAACAACGCTTCTTTAGAAGAGTGTCCGCACAAGAGGAGGAGAAAACGAGCAATGAAAAATGAGGCACCTCTCCAGAATCGAACCCGACAGCATCGGATTGCCGGTCAGCTTGCCTCATTTTTCAGTGCTCGTTTTCTCTCCTCCTCTTGTGCGGACTCTTTTAAACATGCGTCGTTCTTTAAATATATATGCCATAATAAGCACGAAGGAGACAGGATAGTTAATAATTACAATCCATTTGTTTTTTATCAAAATACACTCAGAGGAACATATATATATATATATATATATATATATATATATATATATATATGAAGAGAGGGAGAGCTACAAGGAGTTACATGTACACTAATTCACAGCACGGGAAATACTTTTATCCTAGCTGCGCATACTACGCATCGCCTACCATCACCGGGTCTCGAACCCAGGACCGTTGGAAGTTCCCTACCTTTAAAGTTTTAGTAACTCTAAAACCTTACCTGTAGAACTTTCTATAAATTTGTAAATTAACACATAATTATTTGACAAACAAAGTTCACTCTCTAAATGACGTATTCAGGAACATTAAAATAAATAACAAGTTCGCAAATGAATATAGGGCAAAAAAATAAAATAGAAATACGGGTACATAAATTCTTGTACTCACATCTCGACGGTAGAGTCTTCTGCTTGGTTAAATGGAGGATCGTTGCAGATGTCATTAAAGTTTTGTGTTGATAGAAGGTCTCCTCCATCAATCGCTGTGAAAAGTTGTGATGCCCCTGAAGGCGGTTCCCGACTTCAAACACCTGTGGGGAAGAGTAGAGGTATGTCTGACTGGAGGCGTCCATGACGAGAGAATGTGTGGTTGCTCTTTGATAAAAATAACTGTTGTCGGTTCCAGCTGAAAATTTCACAGTTTCATATGCAAGGTTCTCGATTGTAACCAACCCTCTTAAGTTCAATATTCGCTTCGCGAGTTTCCTGTTGGCTATCGGTGAATTTTTGTGTGCCTGTAGCGTGAGGGGGAGACTTCCCACCAATCAGCAACCTTGGACTCGTTCTCATTCTCCGCCCGTTGGCCTGTAATTGGAAGAGCCGCGAAATCTGGGGAACGTGACTTTACCAAATTTGACTTATTCATTCCTCATAATTTTTTCATTGGTTTAAATAAGCGGTTAAATTATTCGCATGTGATTTAAAAAATTTTAAGCGTAAATTTATTTGATTTTAATATCTTCATTGGATAAAATTACCAGATTTTTTCATAAATTGAATTGTTTTCGTGTTAACGGAAGACTTTCGAGCTCTTTTTTAAGTGTCTTAAAAGTAATTTGAATATCTATTGAATATTTTTATTAACACTCACGATGTTTTGCATGAATAAGCTCTTTTAAAAGGGAGCAGAGCCGTAAGAGAGAGAGAGAGAGAGAGAGAGAGAGAGAGGAAGAGAGAGAGAGAAAAAAAAGTTTTGTTTCGAAAATAAAAATTTGTTTTTTCTAAGGCAGCTAACTACAATACTAAACAGCGAGCAGCTAACCTAACCGGGTCATTAACATATACTTCCATTAACAATGAAGTTAGCAGACGGTTATATATGTATATATATATATATATATATATATATATATATACATTATAACTGCAAACACGCAGTATAATTAACGTAAAGAACGACGCTTTGTATAGGAGAATTATCCGCGCAAGATGAGAGCGAAAGAACGAAACAAATGAAAAAATGAGGTACCCACCCAGGAATCGAACCCGGGATCTTCCGATTGCCGGTCAGATATGATAACCACTACACAACAGGCCTCACCCAAACAACTATCGTAATTCCTCTACATACGCGTAGAAACCAATGCTCCAAAGGGGCACCTCCCGCATGCCGTAACATTATATATATTATAACTGCAAACACGCAGTATAATTAACGTAAAGAACGACGCTTTGTATAGGAGATTTATCCGCGCAAGATGAGAGCGAAAGAACGAAACAAATGAAAAAATGAGGTACCCACCCAGGAATCGAACCCGGGATCTTCCGATTGCCGGTCAGATATGATAACCACTACACCACAGGCCTCACCCAAAACAACTGTCGAAATTCTCTACATATGTAGTGGTTATCATATCTGACCGGCAATCGGAAGATCCCGGGTTCGATTCCTGGGTGGGTACCTCATTTTTTAATTTGTTTCGTTCTTTCGCTCTCATCTTGCGCGGATAATTCTCCTATACAAGGCGTCGTTCTTTACATATTATATATATATATATATATAAGTAATGTCGTTTTTTAGATTGGAATTTGAAGGACAAAAAAAAAAACTTTTTAATCTAGTATATATTTTCCTTCGGAATCAATGACACTCTGCCTACGTTCTACAAGCTTTTCAATGCCATGTTTATAAAATTCAGGCAGTTTTGAGGCAAAAAACGTACAAAGACTGGTGTGCAGGTCATCTAAAGAAGTATACTGTTTCTCGTCAAGATAGTTTTGCAGACTCCTGAAGAGATGATAATCTGAAGGTGCAAGGTCTGGAGAATATGGAGGATGTGGAAGTTTTTCCGACCCAAGCTCCTCAATTTTTGCAGAAGTGATCAGAGCGGTATGGGGACGTGCGTTGTCGCGGTGGAACACGATTCCTTTCCGATTAAACAAAGAAGGTCTCTTTTCTTTTAGTGCAGTGTTCAATCGATCCAGTTGTTGACAGTAGACTTGAGCGGTAATTGTTTGCTTGTGTGGTAAGGTTTCAAAGTGTATTACACCATCTTTATCCCACCAAACACTAAGCAACACCTTCCGAGGGTGAAGATTTGGTTTTGGCTGTGGTGTCGCTGGTTCTCCGGCACAAACCCACTGTCGACGGCGCTTAACATTCTGGTACAGTATCCACTTTTCATCACCAGTCACTAAACGGTGCAAAAACGGATCTTGGAGTTCACGGGAATGAAGAGCTGTGCTAATGTTTACCCGCACCCTCAGATTGTCGACCGACAATTCATGTGGCACCGATTTTCCTAACTTAGGCACTTTCCGAAGTTGTTGCAAATGTCGATGGATGGTGGACGGGGATGAATTGAGTTTCTGGGCCAATTCTTCGACAGTTGTTGAACAGTCTTCTTCAAGTGCGGCTAACAGCAGGTCATCATCAAACTCAGCAGGGCGTCCAGAGCGTGCTGCACTGTCAAACAGAAGTCACCATTCCTAAACTTTTGAAACCATCTTTGACATTTCCACACATGCAGAATATCGTTGCCATAAACTTCCTGAATGTTTCGCATTGCTTCAGTAGCACTATTCCCTTTTCTGAACTCGTAAAGCATTATATGCCTGATATGCTCTTTTGATACCGCCATGTTTACGAGGGGTTCACATAAAGAAAAACACACGTCTTCACTGGTCAAGGTCTGTAAAGTATGTAGCGAAACACGATAGATCTCCTCTTAGATATAACCTTCGGAAAATTTATGCTTAAACCGAGTAGGATTGGTTTAAACTTAATCTATCGCAAAAAACGACATTACTAATGGGATGTCCTGATATATATATATATATATACAATATGGAGAAAGAGTTTTTCAGGAGTGAATTTTGAGTTTATATATACGCTAGATTCACTATTCACAAATGCCAACAACTTTAAAAAGAGAAAAAGAAATAAACAACAAAATCAAAGAAAAACAAACAGAAACATTCAGGGAATTCATAACAACACTAAACCACTCCACAGATACCTCCAGGCTATACAAGACTACAAACAGCATTACCCACTCTAACAGCGGCATTCACACTTCACACGCGGCTGTCTGTCGCAGCCAAAATAATATCCCAACATACACACAACAAGCTAACATTCTAGGTAATCACTACGCGAAGATATGTCACTTAAACAGAGACAACAACCAGAAACACACAGACAGACAAACAGCGAGACACAAGAAAACTTACAGACTCGACACGACCATTACACCCTTCAATACAGACCAGACCACCAAGATCATCAAAAACATTAAGAATTCGAAGGCTACTGGACCAGACAACATATCTAACATACACCTTAAACACTTGGGCCCACAAGGAATACTAGCTCTCACAAATATCAGCACATATTCATACCAACACTGTATTATTCCTGACATATGGAAACAAGGTAAAATTATTACACTACTCAAACCAAACAAAAATCCAACAGAACCAGCTTCGTATAGACCCATTACTTTACTATGCACACCTTCCAAAGTAACAGAAAGACTAATCTTACAAATCACCAACCCACACATTCCACTATCGCCTACTTAACATGGATTCAGACCTCACCACTCAACCACGACATTACTCACTAACCTCACGGAGCACATCATGGATGGCATCAACTAAAGACGACCAGCTCATTGTACAGTATTAGCAACAATAGACATTAGTAAAGCATTTGATGCTATCCCACGCTTCCCTCTCATAAACAAAATACTCAACACAAACATGCACAATAACACCAAAAGGTGGCTGAGCAACTATCTTTCAGGAAGATACTCACATGTCACATTTAATGGCAAGTCATCCAAAAACAAGCTTTTTCCGATCGGGGTCCCTCAAGGCTCTGTTCTCTCACCAACACTCTTCAACTTATACATGCATGACATTCCAACACCCATAGATAACAAGCTTACCTTATCATCATATGCAGATGACATCACTCTAACATCCACCCACAACAACATCGACACCGCTACAAATAACCCACAAACACACATAAACAGTATACAAGACTGGCTCACACACAATAGACTCAAAGTAGCGCCCACAAAATCAACCATCACCTTGCTTACAAACACACAAAAGAACACCAGGTAATTCCACAGCTTATACTAAACAACATCAACATTCCACACACTCACAGGACGAAAATACTTGGGGTCACATACAACACATCATTATCTTTGGAAACCACATTCAGGACATTAAAAACAAATGTACGTCAAGACTTAATATGCTTAGGGTACTAACAGGTACAAACTTTGGACACCAGCAGGAAACAACATCACTCATATACAAACAATATATTCACTCAGTTATGGACTATGCTAGCCCATGCTGGGCACCCATTATCTCAAACACACACATAAACACCTTACAGACAATACAAAACAACGCACTTCGTATCATTACAGGATGCTGGTCCACTCCGGAGAGGGCGATCGGTTACCTGTGTGCCGCCGGCTTGCTCGATCAGGGTGGGCTGATCGGCTACACAACAACAACAACAACTTTAAAAATAAAGAATATTATTAACGCCAATTACTGTACACATACATCTTTATTTGTCTTGTATTTTCTTGTCTCGCATAAATACTCTATTTCATTCCCAGAGAGAGAGAGAGAGAGAGATAGAGAAATGTTTTGTTTCGAAAATAAATAAAATATTTCTGAGGCGGCTAACCACAATAATAAACAGCGAGCATCTAACCTAACCGGGTCATTAACATATACTTCCATAAACAATGAATTTAGCATAAGAGGGGGGTAGTTTTCTGGGGGGGTCTATAGAAGGATGTAGAAGAGTAGGTGCATGATTAATAAAAAGAATGTAATTAACGTTTATTCTTAGAGATCTTCTTAAATTAGGCTATTGTTATAAACCTTAAACTATCATAAGTGTCTATACTTTAGTTAGAGGATCTAGGCTATTGTGGGTTAATTTAACTCATGGGAGATAGATAAAATACCAGGATAAAATACCCGAAATAAAGAGCTGTTAAAACTTGTCCAACAAATATATAAGGGTATTCGACAGGACGAGCTCTAATTCATGTTAGTAGCAACACAATAGTTGTGAAGATTCAAAATAGTAGTTTGCTAATAGGGTAGTTGAACATTAGCGTGTAGCGTCATTGGGCAAAGTGTAACGGATCAAGAGGCACATTTCAGGTTTTGTACAAGTGACCTCCCTAAGTTCAAAAATGAAAACCAAATTTTTTTGTGACAAGTGCAACACCTCCTTTTTCGCATGTGAAAATCGTGATAATTGCTAGTTACCCATAACTTTTGGACACTTGCTTTCCTAGGGTTTGAGCTATCATTTGACCCCTTACAATGTACTGCTTTTCAGGAAAAATAGAAAAATTTATTTTTGGAATAAACATATACACTGTATACTTTTATTTAGTAAATGATACATTAAAATCTTGTTTAGTTTTGAATGACGGCATAAAGTCACGGGATTTAAGTACTGCTCTAATGTAACCATCTCTTGAATCCTTTCCATACACTGCCCCAGACGCTTCAGTTACCATCCTAACAGAGCGTTCTACACCTTGGGAGTGACATGGTATCCGGACAACAACGGGCTCTTCAGTGATCTTATCGAGTTGTTCGACAGAGAACTGCTACGTGAGTGGTGGTTCCATTGTGCACTCCTCCACTGGTGGAAGTAAATCTTTCAAATTCTGAGCACTTTGTTTGATCTTTGGTGGCCGAATTTCTCTGACTTGCTGTTGAGCAGGTTTGGGAGCTCGTCGAATGGTCTTGATTACATCGATGGCCAATTTCCGGTTTGCTTGATCTGCATCTGCAAGCATTGCCAGTAGAACATTTACAGGGTGAGCCAAATATGCATTTCTTTGGATCACAGGCCATGTGACAGTCTTGCTAGCTGGTGGCAGTAATCGTAGCAGCTTGATTTGCTCCAGGAAATGTTTTGGGCCATCTGTGCACCTTGGATGGCACTTGATGCTAAACCACATGAGTCCATAGTGGCACAAGACAAACTGTGTGAGTGAATACAGTTCATCACTTGGCTGCGCCATCGCTACATATAGCCGACAAATTCTGCTGGCAGTTGTAATCCATCTTGCATGGGAGATTGGTCCAGGCTTCTCTCGTAGAAGATCTTCATTAATGACACCAGTCCTTATCGCTTTCATCATTCTGTAGAGGTAGGCTTGGTCACGACTAATTCAGTAAGGTCAACATCCGGGAGAGTGTGGCCATCAGCAATACATTGAATTCCTCTAGAGGAAAGTGGCAAACTTTCACATGTGGCCAAAGCTTTGCCAATTGGTCCTTTCCAATGAGTTGCAGATTCTGTTGGGCCGATGAGTTCCTTGCACAAGTGGCGCAGAGGGAGTTCATTTAAATGCAGACTACAGATGAACCAGTGCAAAGGGCGACCCAGGCGGCACTCTAGCAGGTGTATTGCTCCACTTCTGTGCCGTGTTTGTGGCTGTGCTGTCGGCTCCCACTGCAATTATCTTGTCTGCAATACCCATTTCTTCAATCACATTTTGAAGTCCATCCGCAATGACAGTGCCAGTTCCTCGTTCCAGTGTCAGATGGCTTAGATAGAATGTTCCAGGCTCTCCGACCAGCACATAGTGGTCTTCAACTTTCTTTGTGCTGTACCATTTGTTCCCCTTTTTCTCTTTGACAAGTGTCATATCTTTCCGCCCATCAAAAAATAAAGCAGTGACTTCCACATCGTGGTAAGTTACTGCTTCCTTCAGATCCCTCCGTACCTTCTGCTGTGCTCTCCTTACTTTGTGGTGGTCAATTACGTTTATCTGATCATCAGAACTAATGATGCCATAGTCAACCAATGTTGCAGTGCTGATAGCTGCAGCAGCCCTGTTCGATACACCATACCGGTCAGCTTCCAAAGCAACAGTGGGAATTGGTGTGATGTTCCTGTCCTCCTGGGCACTATCACCCATCCACTCATCACCAACACTTTCACCACTGGAGTCTGCTTCTGCTTGAGCTGATTCGACCACATCTGCAGATGATGCTACCTCTTGACGTTCCGTTTTTCTTCTATTCTCTTCTTCTTGTCTTTCTTGCATCCGATCCTCTCTTGACTTCCTTCTCTCCATCATCTGAGTCACATTCGTATCCACCCGACTGATCTGCATGATCCGCGTGATCCTCTGGTCGATCAGAAAGGCATGCTCTCGTCGTGGAACTTTCATTTCTTTTTCACAGTGGCATGCAGACAGATCATCGCATTGGCAGACAGCTATGTCAAACAATTGATTCAGGCTTTCCTCGAACTTCTTGGTTTTTGTGGCCTGCTTGCCTTGCTTCGATGTTTGTGAGCCTTTTTCCATCAATCGGAGCAGCTTGGTCTTCACATTCTTGATTGACATACCTCCGGAAGAATCTCCCTGTTGCTGGTGTACTTGTTCTCCTTCAAGAAGAGGAAATGCCTTGCAACTTGTATACGGGTTCGAAGTTCAGACAGAGGAAGCTCTGATAGTGGAGAACTAAAGACAATGTGGCTGGCAGATCCCCGTGTTCTTTGCGTGCTCATTGTACCAGCAAAACTCAACAAGTATCACACAGGAACACTGAAACAAAAACACAAACGTATAAATTAAAAATATATATGATTATGAGTATGTATATATATAAGGCTTGGTTTATTGGTAAACAATAAGTTTACCAATATATATATAAAAATATACTAAGAAATTCCAGGGGATGACTCACTGAGAATAATTAGAAAGTTGCCAGAAGTACCATGTCAGTCAGTGTTGCCAACTGTAATTAACAAGAATTTTGTATTTTTTACATGCGAAAAAGGAGGTGTTCTGCTTGTTGCAGAAATTTTTTGATTTCTTTTCTGAAATCAGCAAGGTTGATTGTACAAAACCTGAAATGTGCCTCCAGATCGCTCATGACGCTACACGCTATTGAACATAGAGCGTATTGGTTTGTAGTGTGTTAGCAATATAATATAGAGAATTATAATTGAGGCGACTAGAGCAATAACTCCGCCTAGTTTATTTGGGATTGACCGTAGAATAGCATAAGCAAATAAATAGTACCGTTCTGTTTGAATATGGGGAGGGGTTATTAAAGGATTGGCCGGGTTAAAGTTTTCTGGATCGCCTAACAAATAAGGGTCCAATAAGGTAAGGGAGAGGAGGGCCCCTATTAATACAACAAACCCTAAAATGTCTTTGTAAATAAATTAAGGATGAATTGGGATCTTATCTTGATTTCTTGTTACTCCTAGGGGATTATTTGAGCCTGTTTGGTGTAGAAGTAGGATATGAATAACTATTAGAGCAATAATAATAAATGTGAGAAGAAAATGAAAGGTGAATAAGCGAGTTAGGGTTGCTCTATCTACTGCGAACACCCCTCACAATCACTGTACTAACTCTTGACCAATATGTGGAACAGAAGAGAGAAGGTTAGTAATAACTGTTGCACCTCATAGATATATTTGACCGTATTAAATATTATGTCTTTGTGGCTTTCCTTTTTTAGCTGGATTATATTCTAAAGATCTACTTATCGAGAGCTGATTTGTAATAAATTGAGGTAGACTGGTATTGCTTCTTGTAGGATTGTGTGTTGGGTTCTCTGCAGTCTATTCTATTCGTTTTTCATATATAAGTATATTTGGATCTAGTAATCTAGCTCCTTTAGGGTTTAGGGAGGATAATGATAAGATTGTGGTTTACCTCTATGGTTGGCTTGTTTGTTTTAGCTTTAGTTAGAGGGGCTAGGTTTTATTGGTTACTGCTTCCATCTCAAATTGTTATTCTACTTCCCCCTCTATTAAAATTACTAACACTAGTGTCTATCCCCTTAGGGGTGTTATTAGGGTTATTAGTGAGATTAAGTCCTATCTTTCCTAGAAGTCTATACTGTAGACAGTAGCTATTTTTAAAAGAGTAGTGGGTATATACTTTTTACATTGAGTATCCGGGCAGTTTTTCAGACGACTAGGGTTAGGTAGAAGTTTTAAGCTAAAAGGGTTCGTTTTTGGTTGGTGGGAACAATGAGGGGGACAGGGAGCTTATGTAGTTATTATAAGTGGTAGAAGGGTAATACTGTAATAAGGACACCGAGAAGTTCTGTAAAGATTTTCTTATCTATATTTGGGTTTATGGTAGTTACAATTATATTGAGTAGTTGATAGCTAAGATCTTTATAAGGTTTAATTGGATATTCTCACAAAGATTTATAGTTGTCTCTATGCCAAGCCTTCTTTAGATTCACACTCTAAGATTAATAACACTGGGTAACAAAATTTGAAAAGTTTTCTGTTTATTGTGATTTTTCTGTCGTTTCTTAATGATTTCTGGGCGCTGATTCCAAAAATGATATTGGTTTTGCTCTATCATCAACCGTTTCAAAAATATAGGTTATCACACTTTTCATATGGCAAAGTATATAAAGGCTAACATAAATATTTTCTGAAAATAAAAACACTATATATTGGAAATTAATGTTTATTGAACCAAAATTGTTTGACAAACCCCAAATGGTGCAAAGAATATAATATATATCATGAGGAGAACCGATAAGGGAATAACAAGCTTCGTTATGCAGTGTGGATACCTTAAAAATGCAAATTCCACTCTTTGAGTCTGGAGGTCAGAAGCTCAGACCCTGATTTCGTCAGACTCAAATCTCTAATTAAGTCGTCCAATTCCCTCTGATTTGGAAAGTGAGGGTTTGTACTGAAAGTTACTGTATATTCTTCATCATGACTGTCCTCACCAGCCGACATCTCAGATGAGCTAGCTGCATCCTCATTTTCAACCTGCAAAGCAAAGAAACAAAATATAGGCATAGCTATATATGTAGAAAAGCATTAGCACTAAGAAAAATCGACACAATGACCCACAGTCTGTAAATACAGAAGGCAAAGTAATGGTGGACGTGGTATTGGAAGACCTTCGCCATGTGGTACAGGAGCTATGGACGACGCTATGCTTGGATACTGAAGAGTCTGCCTTCCTTTAACTTTCCTGTACTTAGAAACATCTACCATGCAGTAGTAGCAATCGTCGTGGTGGCTCTTCGGTTCTCTCTATATTCTGGGTACCGCAAAGGGCATTGCCTTGCATACTCCCCGTAGCCACCCTTCAAGTGTGGAGCGGCAGCTTCCACAGATTACACGGGGTGCCCAGGGCTTATCTTGGTCACCCATAGGCATACCAAAATAGAGCCGATACGCGATCCAGAACTTGGTGCCTTTCACAATCTTGTGCGATACTTGCTTGGGGCCTATGTAATACCCACAAACGTAGCAGAATATATCCGGCGAGTGGTTACAAGCTCTAGTTGCCATTCTCTTTACCAAACTGTACTATATTAATCATAACCTGCAGATATAGAGCGAAGAGTTATTAAATTTGCAACAGATTACAGATTCCAGAAAAAAGATGTATTCACAACACTGAAATAATGTTCGCAATAAAAAAGGATCGATAACACTCAAATCGTCAGCACAGAGAAGCTCAGAAACACAGTACCTCAGTGCTGATAACCATCAGACAAACAACCTGCTTTCTTTGTGTGCTCACACTTACTGACTTCTCAGACTCTGCGCTCTTCTTTACATAGCACAGTGGAAGTTTCGGGCAATTTCTAGAGCAAGAAACTGTCAACGAACATCCGGATTGTTCTCAACAATTCCTGGTTATTCTGATATTGCTGCGCTCATAATAACATTATACTGATAAAACATGAAAAATGGATTATCTCTGAAACCATTGACGATACACACAAACCAAGCCCAGATTTGGACTCAGCGCCCACAAATGCATATAAAAACATAAAAAATTCTATATAAACAGAATCAGTGTTACACAGTGTAATAGAGACCTTAGAAGCTAATACCGGGTTACAAGGTTTATAGTATTCATAACGATACGATTTTGAAGCGTTAGCTGATAATGACTTAATTTTGTATAGCAAATCAATATATTCATCTAGATTACTGCCGTTGTTGTATGATAAATAGCAGTTTACAATTAATATGCAATCATTGTTCACTTGTAATTCAATGCCTAACAACCTTACCTTATCACTTGTTAAAAATTGTATATGTTTTGACAAATTATTCCTTATTAAGAAAACAACATCACAAAAAGGCCTACCGTACAATAATTCATCTGACAAGTCTACTGCTGATAATGCATGGTACTTAAAGTTATCATGGATGGTAGAGAGAAATTTTAGCTCTTGCACTGTCACAGATTTTATGAACGTCTACAATTGAATTCCTCAGTGACGTTATTTGACACTATTTTCGACAAGTTATCCGCCATGACTGATATAAAATTTATTGTTATGATTATTATTATACACAGTACAAATTTAAGGCATTACCGTTAGGGCGCTTATTATTATTATTGTTATTATTATTATTATGATTATTATTATTATTATTATTATTATTTTGCCTGTTATCAAATCGCCTGCAAAAGTGAATAAACTCCTTAACAATAATACCGTCTGGCCACCGACTCATAATGTACGGGTTGAATTGCGAATTTGCACCTTTAATTATTACTTTAAAAAAGTTATATTAATACCGAGATTTTGTGTTTAGTTTATTAACTAACAATATATGTGTTCAAAACAGGCTTCTTCCACCATGTATCGAATGTCGCTTTCCGCGTTCGAGATCTGAATTCGCGACACAAAGAGGGTGAGATACCTCACCGGTGGCCTTGCCGCGAAGAAAGGTTAAGGAACCCTCCGTGAAGAGCGTCTGTTAACTGTGATCCACCCGTCCTCTTCCCTCAGTCTCCATGAGGCAGGGTTCGCCTGAATGGGGGATGGATAGCACGGACCTTGCGGGGATAAGAGGCTCCTCCCCTACTCTGTGGCTTGGTGAGGGCTTTTTAGCGGTGTTTATATCCTGACGGACGCGCGTGCCCCTCCTTCTTTGGTGGGAAGAGGGGGAACTGCACTCCGAGCGAGGCGCTTGAGTAATCGAACGCCTCTCCCCTCATTGTGAAATCGGGAGTCGGAGTCCTTTCCCGAAGAGGAGAGAGGTTGACAGCTTCCCCTGCATGCTGCGTTTCCACCCACATTCCGGGGTGTGGGGAGGGGATTCGTTTCCCTCGCTGCACGACGCGCTTCTTGGGGTTCTGACTTGATAAACGACTTCCAAGTAACTGGGCTTTGGGAGGAGGGTCTCGTTCAACGCTCCTAACTCTGACCGAAATTGTTTTAGCGAAATCGTATTTTTCAGATTTGACAACACGTGTTGGTGTTTCAGTTCAATTAACGACTTTTGTACCTCATTGTACTGTTTGAAGAGCACAGAAACGTCTACATCACCCGTAGAGATTACCGTTATTCTATGGAAGTTAGTAACGTCGAAGGTAATATTGTTCTCATTATCCCGGAGGGTCGACACTTTATTTATAATGTCGTTTAGGATATTCTCTCATCTAGAATTACCTCTACGAGTTGTGAGGGTAGCACTCGACGGGGTGTTTAACTATACCCTCGCATGTTCTATTTCTTCCGAATCATAGAAATCATGACAAACAGATATATGAGAAGGTCTGACCTAATATGATCTACTTTGTCAAATATAAACCATAACAAAGGATTTTCGAGAAGAGCACGATTTTCAGCAGACGATCCCATTGTACCTGTATCGATGGAGTAGCAGGCTTGCGGGAGAGCGTCGATGGTGAGTGTGGTTGGGGTGGAGGTGAAGGGAATGCCGATAGGGATCCCACGTATCGTCCCTTTAAATAATGCTCCAGATACTAGTGGTTCGATGCTCAGGCATCTTTTCACATTAATTATGTAACTATTACTAACTATTACACATAAAAGTATATACGCGGAGTCATTGTACGATTATAACGTAATGAAACATAATTTCCCGTGGTCACCGTCAAAAACTTTTACTACTAAACGGAAGATTCGCAGTGTAGATGGTGGGGGTGGGACGGTAGGAGGGGAAGGGGATGCTAGTAGGAGTGCCCACTTCTCGTCCTTTTAAATCACGTTCCAGATACCACCAGCTGCATGCACAATAGGGTGGATCGATTTTACATTTTTTCGATTTCCATATTCTAATAGAGACAGAAACTTGCGTATGCATGAGAAAATAGCCTCTGCAAAATCTTAGCTTAATAGGTAATCATCTTCTGCCCCCGGCAGAGCGATGAAAATCATATTTTAGTAGTCAAAAACGTATTTTTCTTATAATTTTTAAAATATTTCAATATGCATCAAAATTATTCCTAATAACTATAAAGTCGATGAAAAAGACCTCATTTGATCGTTTTTCCAAGCGCGTTGTCCTACGTTAATATCTTTTGCCCCCGGCAACAACGTCAAATGTTGAAAAAATAGGTAATTTATATACATATTTTCAGATCGGCTCTTTGTCTTAAATAATGCATTTATATATTTCCCATAGCATTTATATCGTTGCTTAGGCATGAAATAACACACTCGCAAAATTTTATGACTCTAGAGTAATATCTTCTGTCCCCGAGAAAAGTCTAAATGTGGATTATAATTACGTTAATGCGATGTTATAAGTACGATAAGTACTAAGTACAGCTCCTCGCTTGCTAATTTTATAAAATTAACAACCCAGAACTCACCACGAGGAGGTGGCTGTACGCCGAGTTCCACCCTATCTAGCCCCAACCACCCTTCCTTTGGCTGCATGTCGATTTACATACGGTAATCTTTCTTAGAATCAAATCGTGGAATTTTGTTCGGGAGTGAAGACGGGAGCGGATGAATCCGTCCCTCTCTTCTATTCCACTTACACTGGCAGAGGCTTCGGTTACTAATTTGATGAGTCTCTCGACCGCTTGAGTATGACAAGGGAATAGTGGGATCAGTCCATCAGGCTGGTCTCCCGTCTCAACAAACTCTTTTATTCGGGTATCAGGTATTGTTTTTGTAACGGGGGGTTCGGTCACCTCAGCCGTTTGCCAGTTGATCATTTCGTAATAGTTTTGACTATCGTAGAGCAGCTCAGGCATGGCGAAGGCTCGAATTTCCCCCGCTGGTGATTGTTTTGATCGTGCTTTTAATATTCTTCTCCATCCCAATTCTCTTATGTGTTGCTCATCGGCATGTAGCATGGAAATCAAAATATTTTCTGGGTGAGCAAAGAAAGAATTTCTACGGAGGACTTTGTTGGCGATTGTCTTAGATCTTTGAGGCATGGTCTGAGAGAGACGCATCATTTCGAAAAAATGTTTTGCGCCCTCAGTGAAACTGGAGTTTTTCTTTATCTTAAAAAAAATTGGTGCGTAAACTGTCATAATGAATCGCACAATTTCGTTGAAGGTGCTGGAGGGTTCACTGGTTGAAACATAGAGGCGCAGAAATCTATTTGCTGTTGTCAGCCACCTGGAATGCGCCATCTTACCTGGATTTCGAGCCGCGAGAGCTGAAGAGCAGCTACCGCTGGACACTGCTCTGTAGATACCTAACAAATATTTTTGGTCAGTGCTCAACTCGGCATCATTTATGTCAATGTCGGGAGATGGAATGGTATCGAATTCTGTAATTGGAAGTTTTTCGCAGTCGTTCAGTTGTTTTCCAACTGGTCCAGTAAAGCCCATTGGCCTAGTTGTTTTGCCGTCCAAGTCTTGAATGAGGTGTCGCAGTGATAATTCATTACCGTGTAATAGGCATATGATCCACTGAACTGGCCTTTGTAGTTTCATTTCAATCATACGAATGGCTCCACCCTTTCGACCCGTGTTCACTCACCAGAGATGACCTTTAAACCCTAGCCTAGAGTCATAAAATTTTGCGTGTGTGTTATTTCATGCCTAAGCAACGATATAAATGCTATGGGAAATATATAAATGCATTATTTAAGACAAAGAGCCGATCTGAAAATATGTATATAAATTACCTATTTTTTCAACATTTGACGTTGTTGCCGGGGGCAAAAGATATTAATGTAGGACAACGCGCTTGGAAAAACGATCATATGAGGTCTTTTTCATCGACTTTATAGTTATTAGGAATAATTTTGATGCATATTGAAGTATTTTAAAAATTATAAGAAAAATACTTTTTTGACTACTAAAATATGATTTTCATCCCTCTGCCGGGGGCAGAAGATGATTACCTATTAAGCTAAGATTTTGCAGAGGCTATTTTCTCATGCATGCGCATGTTTTTGTCTCTATTAGAATATGGAAATCGAAAACAATGTAAAATCGATCCACCCTAATGCACAACCATCCTTTCACATTAATTATCACGACACTATTACCCACTATAACATGCTAAGTATATACGCGAGATCACTGTGAGTTCATGAACATAATGATATCTAATTTTTCCGCGGAAACAGTAAAAAACCTTTACGCTAGCAGCCCACCAGTGAGGTATCCTCTCCTCGTGAGGCATATATATATACAGGGCGTCCCAAAAAAATGTATACACACTTTAACAGCTGATAGCTCAATTGATGTTTCTTTCTTTCCAAGTTAAACCCATTAGAATTAATAATGGCAGTCAGACTAAGCTTTGAACAAAGGAAATTCATTCTAAAATGCTACTGGAAGTGTGAAAACGCAGTTGAAGTGCAAAGACAGTTTAGGAGGGAGTTTCAAACAGATCCACCAACGCGACTTATCATCACTCGAATTAGAGATAAGTTTGAAGCCGATGGAACTGTTCAGAATGTCCACAAGAAGCGTTCCGGAAGACCACGGACATCGACAAGCCCCACAAAGCAAGAAAGAGTACTGGAAACGTATCACCAAAGTCCAAGAAAATCTGTGCGGCAAGCGAGTCGTGAGGTAGGAATTTCAGAATCGTCTGTCCAACGCATTTTGAAGCGCTGTCAATGGAAAAGTTACATTCCAAGATTAGTCCATGCTATTAATGAAGATGATCCGGACCGAAGAGTGGAGTATTGCGAGTGGTACTTGGCACGATGTGGATGTGGATTGGACGAAGGGGTTTCGTAGAATACCCTCCGCGTTCACCAGACCTCACACCACTAGACTTTTTTTTATGGGGATACTTAAAAGACAAAGTCTACGCTATAAAACCTGCAACAGTCGCTGAATTGAAAGCAGCCATTGAACGAGAATGCACACAAATACCAAACGAAATGTTTCGTGATGTTTGCGATTCCATTGCTTCGCGTTATCAGCAGTGCCTGGACCAGAACGGACGTCAGTTTGAAAAGGCGTTGACAAAACAATTAAATAATGTCTGTAGATTCTATTACATTTTGAAAATGAAATGTATTTTAATAAACACTGCCTTTATAATTATTTAAAGTGTGTATACATTTTTTTGGGACGCCCTGTATATATAAATATATTCTTATGTGACGCGGTTTATTTCTTTATATTTATGTTATGAATGATACCTTTATTTTAGCTTGTTTTCATTTAAACCACATCATATAGATTTAACCCAAGGTTATGTACCGGGTGTCCCATTTGAAATGAAACAACTTTGAAACCTTATAATTTTTTATTGAATGAGCCAAACAATGTAATATTCACAGAGTAAATAGTCAATATCGTAACGTTTCATATGATATATGTGAATTATAACATTTAGATACATTAGATACATTAGATACATTGTGCATAGCATACTGTTTCCTTTTGTTAAGATCTTCACATGTTATATGCTGAACAACTTGAAGCTTATATGGATAGAGCTGCAGCCGCTTGCGCACAACTCTATGCACAGTTGAACGAGGAATCTGCAGTCCGACAATGGCACGAAGGATGGACTTTCTCGGGCTACTACTAAGGGCGCTGCGTATTCGTTCAACATCTTCTTCCGATCTTGTTCGCCCTCCAGAGTGTTCCTTTAGAACACTGCCAGTCTCCTCAAATTTCTTGGTCCATACATATAGATCTCTTCTGGTGGGTGGTTCCTATGAAAGGTTGTACGGAATCGCCGTTGCACCAGAGTAGGGGACTTCAAGTCAGCCATCCATAACACACATTTCGCTTTTTCTTGTGGGGTAAACATAATTCAATCTAAAACAAACAAAAAACATTATGACAAAAACGTATGCACATGGTATAGTAACTGGCAAAGTTCCAACATTCTCACATTAATACTTTAAAAATTACAGAGTTTCAAAGATGTTTCATTTCGAATGGGAAACCCGGTATTTCATTGATTATATATATTCTTATTTCTCTGTCAATTCGTGTAGGGGGATAATTATAAAACTTTTACAGAAATAATATATTCGTCACAGATCTTATTAAACCAATTACAATACAACAATGAAATTTTGGCAATCATGAATATTTGTTTAGGGAAATGACACTTGAGACATTAATTCTTATTTCAAGAATTTGATATTTAGAATTAACACCAGACACTTAAAATAAAATGCATAAACAAATCAAAATATGACTGTTAGACAAGTTTAATCTACAATTGTGAGTTATTTAACTTAATAAAACCGTATTGTAATATGTCAGATTATTAAAATGAATAAACGCATACATACTACAATTTTTTATGGACTTTCTTTAGAACAACAGTGAGTTCTCTACCCGGCCTTTTGACCGTATTTTGTACATAATACAATTTCATAAAATTATTTGAATCCTATTTCGTTATTTGACCATTCCAATTATGTGAATTTTGACATCAATTACTTCCTTTAAAGAAAAAATATTTGAGAAAATGAAATGAAATGGTATAATGTATAAGGTAATATAATAAGAGATGAATATATAATTCCAATAATTACAAATTGTCAGCTACTTATCTTACAGCCGTAAACCCCTTTTGGATGGGTTTAATTTCTTGTAATTATTCGTATCCACCTTCTCATTCTTTATATTTTACCGCGTAAGAAACCAGGATTTGATTCTTTCACGTTTTCTGAAATGAACTTTACAAGGAGAGAGGTTCGCTTTAAGTGATTCGAACTAAGTCCGTTTTCTAAATTTTATAGGGAAGACCATTTTAGCTTGGCGAGTAATTTACTCAAAATTAGAAGAACGATTTCGCTTCTAAGTGTTACACACGATTTGAATTTTATCATTACGGCACAATATATGTATTTTTATATACTTGAGCAAACTTCCATTAAGAATGGTTTTTTTGTTCTTAAAAGGAGAAATAAATCTAATGTTCTTATTTAAGTTCAACGCAGGTTTGTGAGAGTGAACTTTATTTTTTCACGCTCTGAGGTGCACTGATGTTACGCATTTTCCTTTTTAACTTTTGGGCATCTTCTCGCTTCAAATTTATATTGTTTAATGCAGACACTTTTCCCATTTTTTTAACTAACATAATTTATCCTACATTATTCGGCAGTAGGTAAAGAGTAATTTGATGTAAATTTCATTCTCGTTCTCTGTTTTAAATATACTTTGATTCATTTATACGACAACACCTTTCTCTGCCTATGGACCCTTTTTCGAGTTAGGCTGCCAGGTGTAGATTTAGTTATATACCCAAATAAAATTCTCTGTTTTGATTAATCTTATTTGTAAGAATTATTTATTAACCTTTTAGAAGGTGTAATTTTACGTGCAATTAAACTTGTTAATAACACTGGCCAACAAAATGAAACTTTTTTTTCATCACAAACATGATCACACTTTTCTTAATGCATGTTTCGCGCTGACTCCGAATCTGGTTTTATTTTCTTTCTAGCACGTATAGTTATATAGATACACTGGTTTTGATATTTTTAAGTTTTTGATATTGCTATAAGAAAATTTATGGATGTATAGATCACACTTAGGAATGCTAAACAACAAATACATCATATACCTTATTCAATGTACTTATAAATAAAGAATATATACATTATTTTATTAAAAGCGCTGTGGGTGTGATTTCCTTTTGTAAATTTGGGCTGGATTGTCACGATACAGCATCCAACAATGGTCCGCCATCATGCTTTCATTCCAATATCCTTGGTAGCGCTTCTCCATCATCTGAATATTTTGATGGAAGCGCTCTCCTTGCTCGTCACTCACTGCACCAAGGTTTTCAGGAAAGAAATCTAAGTGGGAATGCAGGAAGTGAATTTTTAACGACATTCGACACTCCATTTCTTTGAAGGCATCAAGGAGGTTCTTGACGCCATCCTTATATGCAGGTGACTTGTTGCTTCCAAGAAAGTTTTCACATATCCATTTGAACGCCAGCCAAGCCTTCAATTCCAGCGGACTTAGGACTTTTTCAAATTCAGTTTCATTCAAAACCTCCCTTATTTGTGGCCCAACAAAAATTCCTTCCTTCAATTTTGCTGCAGTAACCTTCGGAAATTTCCTTGAAAGGTATTGGAACTAGGGTTTCTTTACCGGGATCCCGGGATCCCGGTAGATTTTTAGCTAATTTAAATTTCCCGGGAAATTCTCCCTGTCCCGGGAAATCCCGGGATATTGCAATCACTCTTTCTGAAGAAATTCAAACTGAAGATGACGAACATAATGACAACAGAGATGAAGATGGAGAAGATTTCAATCATCGTATTGATTTTGAAAATGTTTTGTGTGAGCGCTTTGATGAGGATCCGTTCGAGATAGATATTTCATTTGGATCGCACGACACTGTAGGTAAAGAAATCAACGTGTCTCAAATCATCAATAAAGTCAGAAAAATAGCAAAAAAATTTCGCAAATCACCTTTAAAGAATAACATCTTACAAGGATATGTTCAACAGGAACAAGGAAAAAGTTTGCATCTATTGCTGGATTACAAAACCAGATGGAATAGTCTTTTAGCCATGCTGGAGCGATTTATCAAAATAAGGTCATCCGTATCGAAAGCTCTCATCGACTGCAATAAAGATATGGACAATTTTGACCTTGACAAACAAGAAGTTGCTGTAATTCGTGACATTGTGGCATCGCTGGAGCCATTAAAAGTTGGAGCAGAAAAGCTGGGCAACAGAGAATCGACTTTACTTTCATCAGAAGGTGTTTTTTTCTTTCATTTTGAACGAACTAAATCAACTAAACACACCTTTTTCAAAAAAACTAAAGGAGTCGTTCATTCGACGCATAACAGAGAGAAGAAATGAGAACTTGACTGGCCTCATACAATACCTCAATAATGGAAAGAATTATAAAAAGGTCGCAACTTTCGCAAGTGACAGAAGTTTGCCAGCCTTACCAACCAAGTCTATGTTAATTTCATCAGCAAAGCAGATGTTAGATCGCCTTTTTGGAGTACCTGCTGATTCTACCTCTAGTGAGACAGATGAAGATAATGATGTGCAAGAATCAGCTGTCCCTCAGTCATCTTCGATGACTCTAGCTGAAAGGCTTGATGCAGCTATTAAAGCAGCCGAGGTAGAGAAATCAAGAACACTAGACAGCAAAGCAAACGCTGCAAAGCACCTTAAAAAGGAACTAGAGATCTTCGAGGCTACGGGCGAAAAAACGCAGAACATCTCTCTTCTCTTGAATGCATTAAAGACGATTCCACCCACGTCAATAGAATCGGAAAGGGCATTCTCAGCAGCAGGACTTTTCGTGACTAAAATGAGAACAAGATTGAGTGATCGAAGTATTGACCATCTTTGTTTTTTGAAATCGTACTATAAAAATTCACAGTGATAATTTTTTTGGTTGAATTCATTGAAGTTCTTTGCAATTTGAAGGTAATTTTTATTTTTTCTTTAAATTTTCTAAGCAATTCAAAGGCAATTTTTTTTTCGTTGTATTCATTAAGTTTTCAATGAAACGGAGCAATTTTTTTATTTGTGAAAATTTTCTATGTAATTCAAAAGTATTTTTTTTAATACATATTTTTCACAGCAATATTATTTTATTTTGCCCATCATGGAGATTGCAGAACTTATTAAATGACTATAAAAAAAAATAAAAAATAATTATACCCCCTCTTTTCTAGGTTAATTTATTTTATAATATATTTTAAATATAATTAATTATATCCCGGGATTTCCCGGGATCCCGGGAAGGGAATCATTTTTATCCCGGAATCCCGGGATAAGCAAAAGGCCGGGAAATGAGAAACCCTAATTGGAACCCTTCAGAATTGACTTTACCCATTGCTTTAACAAAATTCTTCATTAAACCAAGTTTAATGTGAAGAGGTGGCAGATAGATCTTTTGGGGATCCACTAAAGGGACAGACTGGACATTGCTTATCCCTGGGACATATGTATACCTAAGTGGCCAGTCACTTTTGGTGTAATGTTCTATAGTGGCGCGACTGTCCCACAGGCAAAGGAAACAACAAAATTTTGTGAATCCTGACTGCATACCCATAAGCATTCCTATAACTTTTAGATCTCCACAAACATTCCATTGATGACTGTCGTATTTGATTGCCTTAAGTGGTATATCCATATTGTCATATGTCTCTTTTAGATGGACGGAATGGGCAATGGGGATGGATGGCATTATATTACCATTATGCAAAAGAACTGCTTTCAGGCTTCTCTGCGACGAATCAATAAAGAGGCGCCACTCAGATGCCACATACGTCTGAGATATGGCTGTAAATAGTCCATTGATGTCATGGCAATAACAGAGAGGACCGTCTACTGAAAAGAATGCTGTTAATTCAAAATTCCGCTTTCGGTAGTAACTAATACGAACATTGTTCTCAAGTAAATTGTTCTCCTTTAGTCTTGAGGCGAGAAGCTCTGATTTCTCTTTAGACAGCGATAATTCTCTAACAAGATCATTCAACTGTCCTTGGGTTAACTTTTTAGGCTCTAAATGTCTACCTTCAAAAGTGTACTCTGGTTCTGTAGATGGTTCGGAAACGCCAGTTGCACCTTCATCACTTTCCATGTCATCTATGATAGAATCTAGCCTATCACTTGGGGGAATTGGAATGGGCAATGTTTCATCATGTTTTACTGGTCTACGTGCTGAATCCAAGTTTGGATATACAATCTGGTGTTTGTTCTTGGCAGAAAACCCCATTAAGTTCACACTACAAAAATAACAGTCTTCATGATGATCTCTCGGCTCCCTCCATATCATGGGTATGGCAAATGGCATTGAAGCTTTCTTTTTGTTAAGCCAATCACGTAATCCATTTGAACAGCCAGAACAGATTTGATGTGGCGCCCATGGTTTATCTTGGTCACCTAGATGGCAACGAAAGTATAGTTTCTATATTTTCTTAATGTCGGTTGTAATACTTCGTCGCTGTGTTTTAGTTGTCAACTGGGTGCATACGAAACAGAACTTGTCGGGGTCATTCTTACATTGTCGAGGCATGTTGACTGACCTGAGCAAACTATAAATTAAAAAAAAATGTACACCAACTTGACACAACAAGTTCTTGGACTGGACTGATCTTTTGACACACAAAGCACGGCGTTGTTGCCTGAATCACAATGCTGCTAGACGTAAAAGCTCACACCTGAAATACTTAAGATGTATAATTAAGATAATTGAAATAAATAAGATGAATAAACTAAAAAAACACAATAAAATAAACACAATCAAATGTTGAAATATTAGTATTTTGCCTATTTAAAATGGTTAAATCTGTGTAGTTATATATATGCCTTCATCTTGGAAACTATACGTGCTAGAAAAAATCTGAATGTTGACCAGTGTAATGTAACAATCTAACTTTAGCGGATTTTTCCCATTTTATACATAAATGAACGTTCAATTTTGAAACGCGTGAACCCTTAGGAAGGAATGGCGATCACATTTTTTATTTTTATGTAATTTTTACATATTTATTTTCTTAGTGTTTGGGTAACCTTTATATGGTATTTTTATTCGAATATTTTCAGAATTAAATAGACAACTGAATTCACATCTTTTTCCCTAAATTAATGAGTATTTTAACATGCATATGTTTCTAATTTCATGTACTTAAGAATTTATAAAACGTCGTTTCAGAAACGAAAAGGCGGAGCCGCCATTTCGGGTCGTTCCCTTTGTTTTCATGAACCATTCATTTATACATACAATTAATTCTGTTTGCATGATCAATTTATATCGAGTAATTAATTAACCTTATTACATTATCCCAAGCATAACAATATATATATATATATTATATATTTATATATATATATATATATATATATATATATATATATATATATATATTCATATATATATATATATATATATATATATATATATATATATATATATATATACATATATATATAAATATATATATATATATATATATATATATATATATTATATACAAACTCAGAATGGTCCCCTGAGAAACTTATATGTTAAACACAGACCGTGGATGGAACAAGGAACTCTTCTGGGAAAATTAAATCCACTATAGTCCGAATAAGTAATGGTAAATGACAAATACCATAGTTTTTCTTTTTCATGATGCTAGCCCGACGTGGGCAACGGGTCTCTCGCAAAGAGATCCCATAAATATAGCTTCCCTCACCAGCTATCTGCAAAGCAGACAGGATCCAGCTTTGGGACCCTAGATCCATGTCCCAAAGCTGGATCCTGTCTGCTTTGCAGATAGCTGGTGAGGGAAGCTATATTTATGGGATCTCTTTGCGAGAGACCCGTTGCCCACGTCGGGCTAGCATCATGAAAAAAAAAACTATGGTATTTGTCATTTACCATTACTTATTCGGACTATAGTGGATTTAATTTTCCCAGAAGAGTTCCTTGTTCCATGCACGGTCTGTGTTTAACATATATATATATACATATATATATATGTATGTATATATGTATATATATATATATATGAGGTAAAATAACGCACTGTCGCGACGAAGGATGAAGAAGGAAACCACTCTTCAGGAAGACGTAAATTTTTATTTCTTAACAGCATTACAGTTTCAGTTCATCGCGAGCCCTTATCAATTGGTAATGACCGCATAAACAGAGAACAGAGTTTATATACACCTGGAAGTTAATCATCACGGATTAGCTGATCGAACCTTCCCATCCTCTTATCAGGGGATTGTTAAGTGACCCCTCTGACCCAGCTTTGACCTGATGGATGTACCTGTGTTGCCTGGTGATATTTTAGGGGTAATGTTAAAAAATTCTTAATTTTATTATATATAATTTTGTTAAAAGAGAATTGACTTTCAGATAGATTAAAATTTTGTATAGAGTCTATAAGACTATTCAACAATTCTACGCTTAACATAATTATTGGATTTGAAAACAAAGTTACAATTATTGAACTCTATCACATTGTTATTGTCTCTACCATGACAGAATACAGTACTTTTTTATTACCCACGCTCACATCTCTCTTGTTTTCAAAGATTTTCTTTCTGAGGTCCCTTCTCGTTTCTCCCACGTATACATTATCAGGACTTTCTTTACCTGGTAATATAGATACACCTGTCTTTTTCGTCCTTAGGTTTGTTCCTTATTAACATGTTTTTTATGCTATATTTCAGTAGCACATTAGTGCCTATTCTTTGACAAGTTTTCTTCAGCCATTTCAAGTTTTCGTTATAGGGAAGGACAATACCCTTCTGGCTGCTAAATGAGCATTAAAAGTGAACCATTTGGGATATTATTGATTTTTAAATATATTGTCGATTTTTTTGTCTCCTCATCAACATAAGAAGTGTGACAGATTCTACATACTCTAAAAACATTGAAGATACAACTGATTTTTTTACTTGGTCATCATGAAATGAAAAATTGTGAATGTAAGAGTTTGAATTGGTTTCCTTCTTATACACAGACAATTTTATGTTTTCATTTTCTCTATTGATGAGAACATCCTAAAAAAGTTTTTTTTATCCCTTTCCCATTCATAGTTGGAAAAGAAGTCATCAAAATTCTTATTAGCTGGCCGTACTGATGAAATGTCATCCGCATATCTTAACCATATTTGATTGGGGGAAGGATATCCTAGGCAACAATTTTGTTCCAAAAAACTCCATAAATAATTTGGCCAAAATGGGGGAGAGGGGATTGCCCATAGCAATGCCATACTTCTGTTTTAGAACGTGCCGTCAGCTATAAATACTTAATCCTCGACACAGAGTTTCACCAATTCTATAAATTTTTCGCTGTTATTGGAAGCGTTAGATTTAGGTTAGGAAGAATTTCCTTCAAAAAATTGATGGTTTCTTCTACTGTAACATTTGTAAATAAGGAATTTACATCAAAACTGACAAACTGGTCATTAGGTAATGCTAAATTATTTATCTTATCACAAAAATCTTTATTGTTTTTTACGTGAGCAGGAAGGGGAAATACTTTTGAATTGTTTGGATAATTCAGATTTCCCTAGAATCTTAGTAAAGCATTTGTTGAATTGTTTCACTTTATTTTCTAATGGGTTAGTGGTTAATTTTCCATAAGTATTCCTCTCATTTGACAACTCATTCAGTTTCTCACTATAGCAGTTTTTGTTCAATATTACTATTTGGTTAGTTTTAATTGAATTTGTGATGACAATATCATGGTTTGCTTTTAGTTTTATAAAAGTTTCTTGAAATCTCTTTGATACACCTGTTTCACTAGGATTACCCGAATTTAAGGAACTTATCAAACATCCACTCAAAAAATCAGCACTAATATCACTCTCACTCTTGGCTTTCACTACTGACACTAAATGTTCGAGGTTAAATTCATCACATGTTTTGGTTGAAAAAGACAAGCCATAACCTAAAACAAGACTTTCATAAAGATTTAAAATTGTAAGATGAGAGATTCATACTTTTATTTATACTTTTATACTGGCAGGAAAACTGTAAACAAGGATTACGATAAAAATATTGTCCTCCCCTATAACAAAAACTTGAAAGGGCTTAAGAAAAATTGTCAGGGAATAGTCACTAATGTGCCATTGAAATATAATAACTGCATAAATGATATGTTAATAAAGAACAAACCTAAGGACGGAAAAGAAACAGGTGTATCTATATTACCATGTAAAGAATGTTTCGATAATGTATACGTGGGAGAAATGGGAAGATACCTCATAAAGAGAATTTATGAACAAAAGATAGATGTGAGACTGGGGAATGAAAAAAGTGCTGTATTCTGTCATGTTAGAGATTATAACCATGTAATAGAGTTCAACAATTGCAACTTTGTTTTCAAATCTAATTAAGTTAAGCGTAGAATTTTTAAATCTAGTCTAATAAGTTTTATAAAAATTTTTAACTACCTGATGGTCAATTCTCTTTTAACAAAATTATATGTAATAAAATTAAGAATTTTATCACATTACCACCCAAAAATCCCCAGGCAACACAGGTACATCCATCAGGTAAAAAATGGGTCGGAGGGGTCACTTAACTATCCTCTGATAAGAAGGTGGGAAGGTTGAGTCAGCTGATCCCTGATAATTAACTTCCAGGTGTGTGTGTGTAAGAAATAAAATTTTACGTCTTCTTGATATTATATCAAACTCAAGTTGTCAGTATGAATCATGGCTGAAAAGGTGCCCCAGTACTCACGTATCATAAAACATCAACTTTTATATCTATGAATATGTGCATTTTCTCAACTTTGACCTCAATTTTGAAGAAAAGCCAAAATTTTTAAGCAAATTTAGTTTGGTTAAAAATTATAACAATATTTCCTTTTATAAGCCAAAACATGTGTTCATCACTAAATTATATGAAGTGTAACTGCAATCCTCTTGTTCATTCACTTAAAATCTGACTTTGTTTCCCTTTCTGGATTCTCTACCGAGCTTTCTTGCTGACAATAACCATTCCATGGTGGGCGTCATGTCCGTAGACTTTTTCACTTGCAGAGGAGTTTTCCTTCACATTTCTTTCAACTGCCTGGGAATGACAAGGGTATGTGTCAAGAATTATGGGTTTTTGGCAGGTCCATGTAGGTCGAAGCTGAGAAGTTGAGCCTGATGGATATCTTGTCAAGCATTCGAATTTCACCCGATATAACACTCCTTTTCGCTTGTAGCACTTTGTCGACTGCTAGCTTCCGAATATTCCTTATTCTTGTCAGCGATAGCAGATAAAAGGATATTTTCAGGATGACAAAAGTAACAGTTGTTTTGTAACACAGGACGAATAATGTCTTAGTCGATTGTACATAGTTTTTGATAGAGCGCAATCATGAAGAAAAAGTTTTTGACCCCATCCTGGTAAGACCAGTTTACTTTGGTGTAGAACCATGCAGGAGCATAGAAGTTCAGTATATGAGCAATCCTTTGAAGTGTCTCTGATGGTTTTTCGTGCGACATGTAATAACGTAAGAGAAGATTTGCTTTTGTCAGCCACCGTGCATTATTGAGAGACCCAGGTTAAGCAGTTTCTAACAATTTGATAGCTGGACCTCTATCATGACCGTTTTGAATTGACAAACACGCCTTGTGGAGGTACTGCTGGTCACTGCTGAGATCTGCTAGCACTTCTTCTGGTAAGTCTATCACTTTTCCAGCGAGAGGTGGAAATTTTGCAATTGGTCTGTTGTTTGGATCAAAGTTCAGCTCCTTGCCGATTTTGCCCTGTGAACTTCTAGGTCCTGTCGTTTGCCCGTCAAGAACTTCCAGGTATTTTCTCAAGGGAAGCTCATTAGTGTGAATGAAGCAAATAAACCATTGAATGGTCTTCCCAACGTCAGCTCTAGTTTTCTAATTACTCCATTTGATTTGCCTGTATTTACATTGGTTTCATCACAAACTACTGCTTTTAAAGTCGATGCAGAGTTGGTGTTAGTAATTACTGATATAATTTCTTTAGCAATATCACTTGCCCTTCCACTTTCAGGAGCAACATGGTCAATATATTCGTTTCCTCGAAATGAAACTAACACATAGTGGTCTTCATTCAAAGTCCGTTGGCATTCTCCCACTTTTGAAAGTTTTATCAATTTTTCCATTAAATCCAAGGCAAACTATTCCTTTATTCTGTTCTTCATGCATCTTTCTTTCTATGGTTCTTCACGAGGTTTTTTGACGACGTAGTTTACTGGGATCAATTGTAGTATTTTCAGATAATAGATTAAGATCTTTTAAGACAGCATTAGCAATTAAACAAACATCACGGTTGCTTATTTTGCATCGATCAACTGCCTTGCATAATTCTGGATATTGGTGTAAACTTTGAGAAGTGCTAGCTTCTGTATCTAACTCGTACTCCTCAATTCGAAATCTTCATTTTGATGACCTTTTTCATTTTCAGAGCTGATCTCACCAATATCACAACGATTCAACTGCATTTGCTGGACAAAACTCTTTTGTTTATCTTTAAAGAATTGTCTTTTATGCTTTCTGTTTTCCATTCGTTGTAGTTTTGAAATTTTCACTTTGTCCAACTTACCTATAATCATTTTTCGTTCAGTATGTTGATCAATCCAGAACTCCCATTCTTCATTCGGGATTTTCTCCTCCTTAGCGCATTTACGCTCACTTCTTTTACGAGAACTGCAGCAACATATGTCAAATAAATTTCTGGAGGAATCATATTTACTTTGATAAGTGCTGGAAGATCTTTTACTCGTGGGATATTTCCTAAGGTTTTGTCTCTTCTCAATTTATCTTTTTACCTTAATTACTATGCTTTTGAAGTCGATTGTTTGAATGGAGGCACGGATATATATATATATATATCATTCACTTCTTCCGCAATAATTTCAGCATATTTCTGAATGCTAAATGTTGCAGTAATGAGCTTATGTTTAAAATAAGCTTTGAATACATCCTCACAAGTTGGTAGTTGGTTGCCAGGAAGCTCTGCTGGCGTTTCGAAAACAGAATGCTTCACTTTTTCTCTTGTTATACCAGAAGAGGCCATTGAAAGCTTTGCTATTAATCTGAAACAAAAGAAAATAAAATGCTGAATCAGGAAACACATAAGAGGTCAAACAAATGATAGGTCTCAAATACACGTGCACGCACACGAATACGCATGATAGGTCAAACACATATGGGTCCTACATTTTAAAATAAGCAAAAACAATGTTTATTAATGTTTTTTTGATAGACATTGGCATTAATTGAGTTTGTTGTTGAGATCCTCATACCTGTGAGGCGAAAAATTAATTTAAGGAAACATGCTAAAAAGGATCTTTTGTGGCCTTTGTTCGCAATTTATTTTTTCATAGTTGCCAGCACCGAAATTAATATTTCTAAAAGATATGATTTATTCTTCAATCAGTGACCACTCGCGCATCTTTTTCAGCATGTTTCATTAAATTAAATTTTTTCAACCCACCCTAATGCATAAACTTAGATAGAAAAGATAGGAAAATGATGAATGCAATAAAAAACAGCTTTAATGGCCTCATGTGCTTCAGGTGCATCGTAAACAACAGAAAAGTAGTGCAAACGGGAATGGAGAATGTTGAATCAGAAAAAACATTTGCAACAGGTTCACCGACAGAAATGTCGGAAACATCAAGAAACGCCGACAGAAACGAAAGTGAGATTCTGGACACCGAGGGGAACACACTACACGGAGGTGCAGAAATACCCCCTGCACAAGATAGAAACACGACGAATACAAATGAAAATACAATAGAGATTAAAACATCACTGAGAAGGGAAGAAGTGGTGGTAAAACAAACGAAAGAAATTGAATCCCACAGAACTCGTCAGGAATCTAAACGACGGAACATATGTGAAGATTATAAAGTAGGTTCGTGTAAATATGGCTCCAAGTGCATATATGTAATCACCCTAAAAATGTTTCTACACGATAAGGAATGAAAGGTGCAGATCAGAACAAACTGCTACTATTTCCACCCCTCTATGTGCAGACAGTGAACTAGAGAGAGAAAATGTCTAAATATGGCTTGCTCGTATTTTCACATTAAGGGCACTCAAAGAAGAGAACGAGGAAAAAACGATCAAATCCTCAACAGAAGAAGCAATAACAGTGCAAAGAAGAACACGTTTTAGAAGAAATGCTAATGATAAAAGCACAAATGTCCCTTCTAATGAAAAATGGCCGAGCTTCACACATATATGTACCGAGCATTAGAGACATCACAACATTCACAATGATATCAAGGGCCGCACTCTCACTTATCACAGATGCAACGGCCCACCCAGTAACACCCAACAGGAACCGATAAATCGACAAGAAAACCGATCACGAAGATTAGTAACCTTATCATGCAGACTGCAAATTACAATACTTGTAAAATTTAGCTCTAGAAACCAGCAACGATATCATATTCCTAACAGAAACATACATACATAAATGCGAAAAAAGCTGCGAAAATTACATCGAGGATACTGAAATGGCAATACTGGACTACAACTTATAAAGAGCGGATAGAATTTCTAGAGGAGGAGGAGGGTGTTGCGTCTATTGTACCTGAAAAACACATACACCTATGAAGTAAAAATAAGGAAATGAAACAGCACAGTAGAAATTCTTAGTTTAGAAGTAAGAAAAATGAACTTAAGCATTATGAACGTGTCCAGACCACCAAACACCACTAAAAGTGAATTCCAATTCATTATAAATGAAATAGAAAACATGTTAAAATCACTTAAAATCCCAGCAACAACTATTTTAATTTGTGGGGATTTTATCTTTCCATTTATATCATAGAAGGAAAATGACGCAATTATATATGTTGAAAAGTTTCATGATAACATTATAAAAGATGATAGAAATGAGGCAATAATGCTATTAGATATTAGGGAACATTATGCGCTTACCAAGGAAATCTGTGAAATGATCATAGAAGAGAATGTTTTGAATTTAATTTTGAGAAATAACAATAGCACAATAATAAATCAAAAGGTAATGCACATAAATTTCTTTGACTATAACCTAATCGATATGCCATTAAAGTTAGCAAAGAGGGGTCAAAAAACGCATCCTAGGGAGTCGGAAGGAATATTTGAAGGTTTAAATATAAATTCAAAGAATGTAGACTGGGAAACTGTAAATGAATATTTAAAAGTACGTAGGGAATTGCTACTTCAGGAAAAGACTCAACAAGAAATACAAAGTATCATATAATATAAAATGAAACCAAACTTATATTGCTGAGACATGTTCCGGAGGGACAAAAAAGAAAACGCAACAAGATTGAGAGAAAAATCAGGTCATTATTTAGACAACGGAAACAAACTGTAGAAAAAACTCCAGAGATGCAGAACTGAAGCAAGGAGACTCAAACTAGAGAAAAATTATGCGAAATAGAAATTGACCTAAAACTAACATTCATCCATAAGACAAAAGAGGAGGAAAACAATGTAGCAGAAATCATAAAAAATAATTGAGAATACGTCTACACGTTTGCAAAAAGAAAAATGCAGTGTGAAATGGATAGCTAAGGCGACCGAATACATAAATGACCCAGAAGAAACGAGCGAATTACTTGAAGAACAATTTAACTCTGTTCTTAGCACCTCAAATTCCGAGAGAAAAGTAGAAAATCCAGATAAATTCTTTGACATAGATACAAATCAGCCAAGAACAAGTTCGGGAACGAACCTGTTAATACATTTAGGTCTCCGAAGGAGACATAATTAAGGCTGTATCAAAAATACGAGAAAACTTTACGCCAGAACAAGACTCATGGAGTGCTTCCAGAGCGTTCACGGAAGATGAAGAGATTTATTTGTGCATACAGGGGAGCAACGTTCTGACGCATCAGGCTTCTGTTCATATATACATATATATACTCTTTTTTTCGTTTTCTTTTTTCCCTTCTACTCCAGATGGAGAGAGTTTTTTACTTCCGGGGTTAAACCTTAACCCTAAGGAATTTTTAGGTACAGCCAGGGCCGGATTAAGACCTTTAGAGGCCCTAAGCACTTAAAAGATTTTGGTGCCCCATATATATGTAATTCAAAATATAAACAAAAATAAACCATAAAATAAAATTTTATTTTTTGAAATGAAACAAAACTTACAGTAAGATGGAAAATAATGTTTATTTTTGTATACTTCCACTTCATTTATATTTGAAAAGTTTTCTCCTACTTTTTTTAATTGCAAAGTCTTTGATCAGATCCTCAAAACTAATCTTACGTAACACATCTGCTTCTATACTTAGTAGAGATAAGGCATCCAGCCTGCCTTGTTGCATAGTTGTTCTGTTGGTATTTTTAATATACTTCAACTGAGAAAATGAACGCTCAGCTGAGCAATTTGTGACCATTAATGTTAAAAATATACGAAAGGCAATTTCTACATTTGGGAAGGCACACTCAATATTGTCTTCTACAATTATTTTATAAAGTTCAGCATGACTGAATCTTGTTTTTACATTTACTATAGCACACGAAAATATTTAATCTATATGTATTTTTAATATGGCGCTCAAAGATTTGATATAAACAAAATAATAACGCAAAGCGTAAAGTGTGTGATTACAACGAAATATATTTATTCTCTCAAAAGGGTTGTTGTTCACTACAAATTCAAACAATGAAAAAAAATAAATACTATATATGAATATATATAATTCAGTTTTCAACAGCTTATAGGCTATAAGCCGCGATTATAATAGTATAATAAATCCATGGTAAATCCGACAATGGAAAATTTCTGTGGTGCCCCCCTTCCCTTGATGCCCTAAGCACGGGCTTATTTTGCTTAATGGTTAATCCGGCCCTGGGTACAGCCTAGTACTAGGCGTAAGATAGAGGTGCTGTATCGTAATATCTCCCCTACAACTTCTCCAGATGTCACACTTATGGGCAGTTGGTTCAGGAACTCTACTGTGGATTTCTTTACTGCCCCTGTTGCCCTCACTACTATTGGGATGATCTCAGGTTCTACATTCCACATTCTCCTTATTTCGTGTTTGAGTCTCTGGTATTTTAAGACCTTTTCCCTTTCATAGTTCGCCACATTCCAGTCTGCTGAGACTCCTACTTCCACCAAGAAACACTGGTTTCCCTCCTTCTCTCTCACAACTATGTCTGGTTTGCATGCTGATACCCTGATGTCAGTTGGTATCTCGTGATCATATAAGAGCAGCACTTTGTCATTGTCTTCTATTCCTTGTGGAATATATTCCCAGTGTTTTTCTGTTTCCAGCCTTATTTCATATTTCTTACACAGCTTGAAGTGGATTAGCTTGCAGACTGCATTGTGTCTGTCTGTGTAGTTTCTTCTATGCAGGAGTATTTCACATCCGGATAGTATGTGACTCAGTCTCTGGGCTCTTTGAGCACAATCTGCACATCTCGCTTTCATTTCTGCCCTCAATATTCCTTCTGAACCAGTTTGTCCGTAGTGCCTGGTCTTGTGGTGCATTCACCAGCCGTTCATCTTCTGGTCTTAGTGCCCTTCTTACCAGGAACTCCACGGTTTTATCCCTCTCTATGTATGCTCTGTTCAGCACGTCCTCTTTGTATACTTTGCTGAACTTGCGCTCTTCCCAGTTCTCCTTTTCTTCTGATCTTTTCTTGTTATACCTTCTTTTGATGGTGCTTAGCTTTTCCATGAGAGGTTTATTTGCAATGTCTTAAAGCTGTTCAGGTCCTATGCCAGCATCCACTAGATAATCATTTGCCTTTTTTGAGGGTGATGTTGTTTGAGGCTTTTCACGTTCATGGTCTCTTACAAATCTGACTAGCCTTCCTTCTCCTTCCTTTATGTACTGTGCTAATCCTATTGTTGTGGCTTTGTGCACTTGGTCAATTAGCGCAAACCCTAATCCACCGACCATCCTTGGCAGGTATAGCCTTGGTGTGTATTGGTTTTTATATATGACCTTATGCGTATGGAGCATTTTTCTGGTGATCGTATCCAGTTTGTTGATTTCTTGGTGGGTCCAGTTGATTATGCCAAAACTGTATGACAGTACAGGTGCCGCCAATAAGTTTATGGATAGGATCTTATTTTTACTGTTTAAGTGAGATTTTAGGATTAGCTTCATCCTTTTTGAATATTCTTTCCGCAGTCTTTCCTTCATGATGTCACTTTCCATCTTTTCAGATTCCTCCATCCCCAGAGCCTCTTGCTCTAGTTCTTCTATCACGATATTATCCACCCTGATGTTTTCTGATTCACACTGTTGCCTTTCTTTATCGTGACAGTGGCACATTTCTCAAGATCAAACTCCATCTGGATGTCATCTAAGAACTTTTTGACCTCTCTGACCTCTTCTGTTAGCTCACTTTTGTCTGGGGCATATAGTTTTAGGTCATCCATGTAAAATAAGTGAGATATTTTCGAGCTGTTCTTTTCCCTTGGTCTCATTACGTAGCCTTTGTTTAGGTTATTTATTAGTTGGCTGAGTGGGTTTAGCGCCAATACAAACAAAAGAGGGGATACTGAATCACCCTGGTAGATCCCTCTCTTGATTCTCACACTGTTCATCTCTAAAGTTCCCTTACTATGATGGAGAGTTAGGTCTGTTTCCCATCGTGTCATAGCTGTTTCTAGTATAGTCTCAATACTTCCTTCACCCAGGAAAGGGGTACACTGTCATACGCCTTTTTGTAGTCAATCCATGCCATGCTTAGGTTTTCTGTTTCTTTCTGCTGTTCTCCAATATAGCCCTGTTGATTAACAGCTGGTCATTTGTCCCATACGTTTTTCTGCTGCATCCTTTTTGTTCTGGGTTTATAATGTTGTTTTCTTCTGCATGGCTGTAGATCCTGTCAGCTATGATTCCTGTTAGTATTTTGTAGATTGTTGGCAAGCACGTTATTGCTCTATATTTACTTGGATTCTGGGTTTCATGGGACTTTGGTAGTAATGTTGTTTTTTCTTTTGTCAACCATTCTGGTGCTTCTTCTTCTGCTGTTACTATCTTGTTGCAGCACCTTGTTAGTTTTCCATTTAGTGATGTTAGCTTTTTCAACCAGAAGTTCTTAATCATGTCTGGGCCTGGTGCTTTCCAGTTGCTGCTTCTTTTTATTTTCTCCTCGACTTCTTTCACGGTTATTCTGTCCATGTCCATCGCTGAGATGTTTCTCACCTTTTCGCTGTTGTAAAGGTTCCCAATCCATTCTGCACCATCATTATGGTTGACTTCGTTCTCGTAGATGTTCTTCCAGAAATACTCCACTTGTTCTTTTTCAGGTGGTCTTTCTACGATTATCTGGGCATTCTTTAACTCTCTAAATAGTTTTGTTGGGTTGTCTTCAAACATCTCATTTTGTTTCTGTTCTCTATCCAAGCGTATATATCTTGCCAATCTTTTTGCCTTTGCCGACAGGTCTAGCTTTTTCCTGGCAATTCTTTGTCTGATCTTTCTTTCATTGTCCAGTCTTTCTCTTTGGATTAATACATTTACCTTCCTCCTTCCCAGTTCAGATCTTATTTCCCCCCTCATATGGGTAGTTAGGATTGAGATCTCATTTCCTCTCATTTATATTCTTTCCCTGGTTTTGCTCCTGGTTATTCTGCTTGCGTGTTTTTCCCCCTGCCATCTCTGCTACGCTGACTGCTGTTGCATAATATAACTTGTTTAATTCTGTGAGGTTACTCTCCTGGGGTGTTATTGCAGGTAGTACCTTGTTCGCTATCTCTATATATTTTCTGCGGGTACGGAAAATTCCAAGTCGGAATATTGCCAGGCGGAAAATTGCCAGGCGGAAAATTGCCAGTGGGGAAAATTGCCAGTGAGAATATTGCCAGGCGGAAAATTGCCAGTGACAAAAATATGTAAAAATTTAGAAAGTAAGAAATAAAGTAATTGAGAAAAAGGACGTGTGTGTGTGTGTGTGTGTGTGCGTGTGTGTGTGTTCCAGCCATAACTCCAAAATGGAAGCAGTTACAAACATGAACCTTCACACACATATTGATTAGGTCCCCAGGTTGTGCACCTGGGTGTTAATACATAAATAAAATAATTAAAATTACTGGGCCCGAAGGCCCCAGCACCGCGATTAAACTATATATACTATTATTTATATATATATATATATATATAATATATATATATATATATATATCTCGAAACCTATGGTAAAATTATTGAATACCCGGTTAGGTTCATTGAATGCCAGGTTTGGTCCTCTGTACGCCCTTGACGATTGGTTAGGTTAAGTCGTGATATTTTCGTTAGCTTTAACGAAAAGGCTTTAGCTCAGACCAAGAAATTGCACTTCGAAAGAGGGGAAGAGAGACATACTGCCAAAAAGTACAAAAATACCAATGACAGATTGGAGAAAGTCATCCGTCAGTATAATGAAGAAGATAAATTGACATTTCTTCGATCTATTGCTTATAATCTTCATACTTTTTGAGGCTTTCCTTTCCTTAACAAGTTTTAGCATTTTAAAATTTTAAATAATAATATTTTAAAAAATAAATCCTTTTTTGTGAATTTTAGTTTTTTTCTCACTGGCAATATTCCGGCTGGCAATATTCTCACTGGCAATTTTCCCCACTGGCAATTTTCCGGCTGCCAATTTTCCGCCTGGAAATTTTCCGGCTGGCAATGTTCCTACTTCCATTTTCTGACCCTATAGGTGTTCCTCAGCTTCGGCAGTGGTCTTCTGTGGTTCAGTTCCTGGTGTACATTTTCTTCTCTGTGGATTAGGATCCTCCTTTTCATCTACTTCTCTTCCTCACTCTCCTCTTCTCTCTCTTCCACACTATCATTGCCTGGTCCCGATGTAGAGTCTCCCTCATCATCTGATGGTTCACTTGGGGGAGGGGGAGGGGAAGGGGGAGGGGGAGGGGGTAGCAAGATGTTTGTGTGCTTGTGGTTCATTTCCACTTCCACCTCCTCCTCTTCCCGCCCTGGGCAGGCATCCTTGTCCACTTCTTTTTGCTGTCTCTGGGAGTTGTTTCCACTTCGGTACCTGGGGCTGTCTCCTTTGTTTTTTCTGTTATTTAGGGTTTCACTTGGCTTTCTGGTGTTTCAACCAGTTTGTTTTTCTTGGTTCTTCCCTCTACCTACTGTCCCTTTGCTCGTTCTTAGTTCTTCTAGGGTGTCAGCACTTATTACCAGTTGTTCCTGTACAACCCACATTGCTTTTTCTTTTGCTTTCTGTGCCCCATCATATGTTGGTAGTGTGGCTCTTTGTTTCCTCTCATGGTCAGTTCCTCTTTCTGCGATTGTCTTTAGGATATGATGTTTTTGCCTGATCACTTTTTTTCGGTCTACTTTATGGTCTGTGAACCGCTTCTGAAACCTGTATACCATGTAGTCATTCTCATCGAACTCCTTCCTTTCAGTTGCCCATTTTAGGAGTTCGCTTTTGTTCTCTTTTTCTGGGATCATCTGCCCTATATACAGGCTTTCTAACAGGTACAGATTTCTCTCCAGTGTCCATGTCCACTCGCTCATGGTGTTCTCATTTCCCTTTTGGACATATTCTTCTACCTCTCTTTTGATCTTTTTCATTTCATCCTTTGCGATCTCTGATTTCCCTAGTCTGATGTTTGCACTGATGCTGTGGCGGGATGGGAGAGACGATTCATCACCGCCAACTCATCGCCGCCAACTCAACTCCGCCGACTCAACTCCAGCCAACTCAACTCCAGCCAACTCATCGTCGCCAACTCAACTCCGCCGACTGAACTCCATTTTTTGAAAAAATTAATTACATTTATTTTTGAAGGTTAGAGCTTTAAAAAGTTAAAAATTGTTAGAAACTCTTTATTCTACTACGTTAAAAAAAGATTAAAAGGTTCAGATTTTAATTAGTGGTAATTGTAGGCAATCCAACGTAAATATTCTAATGGTAATCGTTGCTCAAAGCTTAAAACTAGTTTTAATATACGGTCATCAGCATCACGATATTTTTTTAACTTTGAAGGTGGAGCATGACCTCCTACAAGTTGTTCGAGATACATATCTCGACTCTTCTGTATTTTGTATAAGGCATCTAAAAATTTCCGGATAGTATTTTCATTCCTGGTACCCAGCCATAGTGGGCACATGTTAATACATTATCATCTGTATAATTTAGGTCTCGGGGGTACGGGGGCGGAGCCCCCGTAAAGATCACCTACCACAAACTGTTCGGTATTGGGTTTTTTCCGTCCATTGGGTTCATGGCAGCCTGAAATTAACGCAAGGAAACTATCCAACATTATTTGGCAACGGTGCATTCGGAGTTGAGTTGGCGGCGATAAGTTGGCGGCGATGAGTTGGCGGTGATGAATCATACCCAATACTGCTGTGGAACCGACAGTCTGGGTTTTTTTCTAGCTTCTCCCTATCTAACACTCCTCTCTTTGTTAGCATTTCCATGCACATATATATATATGTGCTAGTAAATGTAGCTTAGAAACAAAATATATATTATGCAATAATAAGAAGAACGGAAAGAGTGAAAAGCAAGTAACGTAAGTGTGCCGATATGACAACGAAATATATCAAAGTTTTGAGCTTTCTTTAACCCTTTACCACCGACCATTGCCTTATGGGAACATGAGTTTGACAATCGATTTTCAACTTTACGATTTGGATTTTGAGCCTTACGATCTGAATATTACAGATTATTTTAGCTTGAAAAACTTAGAATAAAAATTTCATAATTTAAGCATAAAAGGGTTAATAGTTATATAATAAACAAAAGACAACCTATTCTATTTAATAGACCCATACGAAAGCCATAAAAAAGTGGGGATCTTTTCCTTTATAACCCCACCATTGTTTTACTGTGTTCTTTTATAGCACCCCTATGCTTATATATATATATATATATATATATATATATATATAATACACACAGACCGTGCATTGAACAAGGAACTCTTCTGGGATAATTAAATCCACTATAGTCCGAATAAGTAATGGTAAATGACAAATACCATAGTTTTTCTTTTTCATGATGCAAGCCCGACGTGGGCAACGGGTCTCTCGCAAAGAGGTCCCATAAATATAGCTTCCCTCACCAGCTATCTGCAAAGCAGACAGGATCCAGCTTTGGGACATGGATCTAGGGTTTAAAGCAGCCTAGCCCCACTACGTTTAGAACCTCAATATAAGTAAAAGACTCGTTGCATTCACGTCGGATTGAATAAATCAAAGAAAAAGGGGTAACTATTATATTTTTTGCCAAAACCAAAATTTAAACCTCAACTGGCTGAATTGAGCGTCCACTTTTCAAGGCACATAACATGTCAGTTTCATGATGGGAATGAACTCAGAATGGTTCCCTGATTTTTTTATGATACACACAGACCGTGCATGGAACAAGGAATTCTTCTGGGATAATTAAATCCACTATAGTCCGAATAAGTAATGGTAAATGACAAACACCATAGTTTTTCTTTTTCATGATGCAAGCCCGACGTGGGCAACGGGTCTCTCGCAAAGAGGTCCCATAAATATAGCTTCCCTCACCAGCTATCTGCAAAGCAGACAGGATCCAGCTTTGGGACATGGATCTAGGGTTTAAAGCAGCCTAGCCCCACTACATTTAGAACCTCAATATAAGTAAAAGACTCGTTGCATTCGCGTCGGATTGAATAAATCAAAGAAAAAGGGGTAACTATTATATTTTTAGCCAAAACCAAAACTTATACCTCAACTGGCAGAATTGAGCGTCCACTTTTCAAGGCACATAACATGTCCGTTTCATGATGGGAGGGAAGCTATATTTATGGGACCTCTTTGCGACAGACCCGTTGCCCACGTCGGGCTTGCATCATGAAAAAGAAAAACTATGGTATTTGTCATTTACCATTACTTATTCGGACTATAGTGGATTTAATTATCCCAGAAGAGTTCCTTGTTCCATGCACGGTCTGTGTGTATCATAAAAAAAAAACTCAGGGAACCATTCTGAGTTCATTCCCATATATATATATATATATATATATATATATATATATATATAAGCAACTCAAAGTACTCTACATTAAACTGTGTAATATCATACATCCAGATTTAAAATATTCCAGTAGAGAACCAGCCCTTCGGGCGGGTACCAAAGGTATCCCTCCCTACAACTATAAAATGAGATGTGAATGGAAAAATCAACCAAATAGTTACAGTAGGTTTACTGAATGCCCAGTTACGTCAACTGTACGCCCTTGACGATTCGGTAGTTTAAGTTGTGATATTTTCTTTAAAACTAATGAAAACATCACGACTTAACCTAACCAGTTGTCAAGAGCGAACAGTTGACCTAACCGGACATTCAATAATTTTCCCTTAGGTTTCGATTAATTTCGTTAATTTTAACGAAACTTTATAGCACCCCCATTGTTTTACTGTGTTCTTTATACCCTGTTTTTATCCGATTATATATTTTCTTGTTTTATTTTCTGTGTCCAAATTGTTACTAATTGAAAAGAAGAAATTGGGGGTGCTATAACGCAAAAGGGTGCTGGTTAAGTATGCGGTCTACCATCTGAGTTCTGGTTAAGTGTGCGGTCCATCATCTTAAATTACACTTTTATAAATGTATTTAAGGAAAGGAATTAAAATATAAGAAATTTAGTTCAAGAAATATATTTAATTACAAAATTTTATTTATTAAAAGAAACCAAAAAAAGTTTGTAAAAAATAAAAATAAAAAAATGTTTTGAAAACTCTTATATTAGGCATTACTATGTGTATACAGTGCGGATATCATTTAAGAAGGCTACGAACAGATCCTCCTCTTCCTTTCTTAGCATTTTCCAACAAAAATGGTTTAAATGAGATTGTAGCATTTGCACAGGAATGCCCCTTTTCTTCTTTAAAATATCTATTTTTGCATCTAGCCAAGAACGTTCCATTGCTTGCGTATGTGCGCCAGTTGCAGGATCCACATAATGTCTCTGGTGATTAACCGTCTGATGAATATATCCTAGGGTATTCAGGCAAGCATAAGCAGGCCACTCATCCGAATGGATAACTGATCCAACCTTGCATTCTCTTTGAATAATTGGTATTAAAGTGTCTTTATCACGTCTATTAACATAGAAGTATCTGCAATCCAAGCCTTTTTTCAGTCCGAAAACCCAAGGACCATCGATTCGTGCTCCGTGATTCCTGTTATTCACAATGTCAGCATCGCTATCTTCGGATGAAGGGGCATGATCGCCTGTTAATAGCCTTCCTCGATTGTATTTGCGTCGGCCTGCAAATCGTGCCTCGTCGATCTGTATCGGTTCTTCTGCTGTGCCAACCATTTGCTCCCTAGTTGAAACTATGACTCCACATACTTCACGACACATGTTAAACCAGTCAATAACCGTAGGTTTGGAGATGCCTGTTAAAGTGACTGTAGTTAGCTTTGGCGTATCCATAATGAAATAGAAGACTAATTCCAAGATTTCACATAACTTTAGGTTACAGTTTACATGATTATTAAGATCTGTGTAATGAAAAAATTCACTCCCTGCTCTAACGGACCGCAAGGTTTGACATCCTTTCCGAGGGCATCTTAAAACAGGTCTGAATTCTCCACCTCGATCCTTCTTCCGTTTTTGTTGCATTGCGCTTCCGCATTTGTGGCACGGATCCACATTTTAGAGTGACTTTATCAGATCATGTTCTCTTAAATATGCAAGTGCTTTTTCTTCATTCACAATGATCTCCCTATAAAAGTCTTTCGCGAGCATGTTCTATTGAGAGCGGGGGTGCAAGCAAACAGTTTTTAACAGATGGCTGAAATAAACGGTGCTGGTTAAGTATGCGGTCCACCATCTGAGTTTTGACAGAATATTTTCGTTAAAACTAACGAAAATATCACGACTTAACCTAACCAATTATCAAGGGCGTACAGTTGATCTATTAGTAAATAGTAAATACTATTCCAGAAACAAACAATGTTATAATTAATAATAGATCAACTGTACGCCCTTGATAATTGGTTAGGTTAAGTCGTGATATATTTTCGTTAGTTTATGTTCTGTCAAAACTCAGATGGTATACCGCATACTTAACCAGCACCAAATAAACTAAGATATATTAAAGTTTATCGTAGCCTTCAGGGTTGCCTTTTTGGTAGGATGGTTGGTCGCAGCTTAATTGTGGTAGACTGCTCGAAGCTAGGTAGACCGCACACTTAACCAGCACCCGCAAAAGGTCCAAAAGTGGTAAAATTTTATTAATCTAATAAAGAGATGGTCTTCTAATTAAGAGTTCAATTATCATAACGGTTCATTTACCTTTAAATTTGTGCTTATATATATATATTATATATATATATATATATATATATATATATATATATATATATATATACACCTTCAGGCACACAATCGGTAAATATATATTATTAAATAAATAAAAACACGATCTTTCCCTTCGCATTAAAAGCAAAATCAGTTTCTGGCAACTCACGAGTAATGTTGTTTATTATCGTTGGCCTGTTTCTGTTATTGTTTTAATTTATTGTTTAACTCGCTGCATCGATGAGTAGTTTTTATTATTAGTACATGTTTCAGTACATGACTTATTTTTTATTTCTCCTTTATCTATAATTAAAATGTTTTACGGTGCTCTTCCAATATGTGCTCTACCGCGAAAATTTACATTCCAATACGTGATCTACCTTAGATTATTCGGATTAGCAGCAGGTACGTTAGTTAGCCTTATAAGGCTAACTAACGAAAATATCACGACTTAACCTAACCAATCGTCAAGGGCGTATAGTTGACCTAACGATTGGTTAGGTTAAGTCATGATATTTTCGTTAGTTAGCCTTATAAGGCTAGTTTCACGGTAGAGCACGTATTGGAATATGGTAGATCACAGTTTCGCGGTAGAGCACATATTGGAAGAGCACCTGTTTTACTCAGGTTTGAACAAATATTAGCTTAACGTTTATGAATTTCAAGAATACTCTGATATTTTTGGATTTATTTCAAGCCAATAAGTTTATCAACAACAGCATACTGTACCGTTAACAATATATAATATACCCACACACATGTATACAGTTTAAGGAAAATGAATGTCAAATTTGTAGGAATATTTTTATTTACATATTTCATGAGTGATTAATTTATGTACCGTCACTATAATTTTTACTCTAAATTAAAGGCTGTTCACAAATCACTTAATAAATGATGCTATCTTTACATTTTCTCACGCACTCTGTCTGATTAACATGATCAAATGTTCTAGTAATCTATCGTCACCACCTTTTTACCATCACAAGAACAAAACAATTCTTTAATAAATGCATATGTATGCTAATGAGTATTTTCATTGTCCAAAAAATCCCATCTATTTACAAGGTTTCTCCTCAAACTAGTTCTCAATTACTCTTTGTGAAATCAAATCATACATTGTAGGTGGCGTAACGAGAGAGCGCCTAATCATATCTGTATTGTGATATCTGGCAATACCATCATCAACTGTCGGCCAATCAAGCTCATTATGCAAGTAGGTCAAAAGTGCCTTATTAAGTACAAGCAAAACACGGTTAACATTTATTAATCTTGGAGTTTTTAATAATTTCCTAAAAACTATTATTATTATTATTATAGGCAACAAACAGTTTCCTTGTAATATACTATACTTTATACTCGTTCCTATACTGGCGAAGATAGTTTCGCAGCTGTTCTTGCTAAATATTATAGTAGTTACGAAAACTTGCCCAGAGAAGAGCACGAACTATTCAACAGTTAAAAGACAACATACAATAAAAACATATCATCAACAATAAGGATAATTTACTTTATGTTCAATGTACTGTAGCTTACGTGATCGAATTAACATGTCAACATCCAAATGACACGCAATTTCAACATTTATTGTCTTTATAACAAATCAAAAATAATCTCGTACTGTAACAAACTTTCGTTACACTCTGTACAAATAGGAATGGGTAAGGGAAGGGTTGCTTTTTAAGGCGACTCTTGGAGGAACAGTATTCAATACCCATTCATAAAAAAAAACCAAAGCCTTGTACAAAGTTATTGTCCAACCAATTACACAAAAATGATTTGGGACCTCGAAATTTTCAATATATTTTACACGCATTTTCCTTTGGAGAACTTCTTTCGCAGTTGTACTTATCATTGTCTTTATTATAGATCTCGCAGGACAAAAAATATACTCACTCATTAATTCATTGCATAAAATCACTAAAATATCAAGTTACACGAGAAAAAAAAGGCTCTTCCAGCGAACAATACCTAGCTTTTAAGATCGTCGCATGATGAGACATCGTTCGGGAATTCCGTTTCTTGTAGGGTTTCCGTGAACATCCGAAGGGCTCCGCTGATCTACTGAGTGTTCGTTCGCGCTGAATTTCTCCACTACCTGTAATTTATAAAGAGATCGTTACACATTTGCGGGATTACAGTTGGTTTACAGAAAATTTCACAGGGAAATCTTTGAAACTACTAACTTCATTAACTGTTATACACATAATTCCAAGGCAGTGTGTTACCAAATTAATTTTAACGTGAGTAGAATTTAAATTTTTTTGAATAATCTATATACTTACGGCGTCATCTTAATTAAATAAATTATCTTCTTGGGAATATGTATGCAAATTTATTAAAGTGTTTCAAAACAAACAGTTTATGGAGAATGGTAGAAAATGTGGAAGGCGACATTAAATAAAAAATTGTGAATTTAAATTTATTAAACTCTACAGCAGTAGGAAAATAAAAAATCTGGTCGGGGCGTTGGGTTGGACATTAAAGGTAGGTTAATCATGTAAAGTTGGTAAACAACAGGCAAACAGCCTGAGCAGATCGGATCGAGTTAACTTAGCACGATTCCGATGTGGACATCAACTCAACTTACAGACATATAAACACAGACTAGATAATTCCACAGACGACACCTGCCACCTGTGCCAGGACACACCACAAACAATTGAACACATTATGACAGACTGTAACGCTCCAGCACAACATAGAACACAACACATCATCACTAGTGCGCTGAACCTCTGGTCCACTCCGGAGAGGGCGATAGGTTACCTGCGTGCCGCCTGATTGCTCGATCAGGGTGGGCTGATCGGCTAACCAACAACAACAGGCAAAAAAATATCAGATTAATAAGCCCTATTTATATATAAACTAAAAATAAAACTGCTAGCCAATGCGTGGGTGGCACCCACACTGAAAGGATTCAATCTTAAAGGGAAAGAATGACACACAGGAAACTAAATTCGAAGCTCTAATGGGAACGGTGTCATTCATAATAATAATAATAATAATAATAATATAATGATAATTTTAAAAAAACAAGAGAAGGGGAGTTTTAGCACAACGCTCAAACTATGGAGTGTTGAACATGTCAAATATCATCGTTTAGATGGCTCTTTGTTTATTGGTATAAATCACTGTAATAGTTTTATTTTCTGTAATTCTCTCTTTTCAGGAGAGACCGCCAAGAGTCAGCTGCAGTGGTTCAACACTTAAGTTGTGCTATGGAACTTATTAATACAAAACAATTATACGCATTTATGATGCTGCCTCAAAACAAAACATTCTTCATTTCTAAATAATATTTCTCTCAGTGACTGGTTATTATTATATCAGTGTTGCTGATCTAGAAATAGCATTTTCTCCGGATATAACAATGTCATACCAGTAGTATCCATTCGACTGTCGTCCATTTGCCAATTGGAAGATATTCTAAGCAGTTACGTATGAAGCCTACAGATACCCTTCAATCTGTTAATGTTATAATGTTATTAAAATTTAATATGCATCAAACATTGTTTTTCATTCATAAACCGCCTATATTTGTATATATATCAGTTTTTTGCTGTCTTTCTTATAGCATAAAATAATATCTGAATCTAAGTTTATTCTATTAAGTATAAATAAATAAATAAATAAATTTGGAATTTGCTCAGGGCAAAATAATACCTACCAACGGCTCTGTTTTATATATATATATATATATATATATATATATATATATATATATATATATATGTGTGTGTAAAGAACGACGCATGTTTTAAAGAGTGTCCGCACCAGAGGAGGAGAGAAAACAAGCAATGAAAAATGAAGCACCTCCGTGGAATCGAACCCGGGATCATTCGATTGCCGGTAAGAAATGATAACCATTACACCAAGGGCCACAAAGAATCAAAACTCGTAATTCCCCTACATACGAGCGGAATATATATATATATATATATATATATATATATATATATATATATATGGTGTGGATGTAATAATACATTTTGAACTCATTACATTTTGTTGTAAAATGTTTCACTAAAATAGCAGGTATCCTCAACTTTTAATTATAGATCAGTTTGCATTAATACTGAACTAGGCGTTTTGAATACAATTCGATTTTTGAAAAAAAAATGGATTTTAATTAAAAAAGATTCAGAAAATGTATTAACAGCAAAAATAATTTTCTCTCTAAACCGTGGCCTTTTTCTTATATGTCCGATGAGGAGCTGACTCGTGCTTTAGAAACTTTTCGTGATAGCTTTGAAGAAACACAAATAGTCAACGGCGAATTGGCGGCTGAAGTTTTGCCGCGTAGTCAGCCCAGTGACATGAATACGGAGGTCGAAGTATTGGCTCACATCCGGTCCAATGAAAACCAGGTCATCGGGGAATTAATGTATGTTTTTCTTTTTGTTTCGGTTAAAAACAAGACAGTGTATTTTCATCAATTTCTTAAATGATAGAAATCATGTTTTATAAATTAGTACAATTTTTATATTCAACTTAAATTAGTTATAGAATTAGTATCCTATACATTTTAAATAAGCTACAGAGCACAAGACTATCATTATTGGAAAAAAATTATAATTTACACAATATTGTTGCACTTATACATTTTATATATACGCTTTAAACATCATACAACACATCGAGTGCGCACAAACGGAAAACGGTTTTTTATCTGCATGCATACCATTTTATCATTCAGCTCAGTGTGGCACGGGTCGAATAATTTTTAAAAAATTATAAATTCCTTTCCACGTGACATATGTATGAGAAATTAAAGACAGTAAATTCCACAAGTATTACTAAAGTATTCCTGGAATCGGTAGGGATTCCAGACAATTTCGGAGATATGCAACTGTTCGAGAAATTTTACAATAATAGAATCGTTCAAAGGATGACTGCCCAGTGAATTAAAGTAGTACATTCTTTCCCTATTTTTAAAATAGATAGCTATCCAATGAATCCCTTCGCCCCCAATAACATCCGTGTTTACAATAATTGCACCGCAGTCTGCCGATTCTTCGCAAACACCGATAAATTTTTGAGCGTGTGATTCGGTCACTTTTCATTATTCTCTGAAGTCTATTCGCATCCATTTTAAAAGTCAGTGACTAAACTCCTGAGGCGATCGATTTCTATTCGAGCTTGTGATTCGAGGTATACTAGTACACTAATGGGTGCGTCTATAGCCTTGGCGAAATCCAATCTCTCTGAGATGTTCCCACTCTGCTGTGGACTTAAGTGTGTATTTACACCAGCAGATAAGTCAGGAGTGATGTCAAACGGATAAAGATTAAATTGGTCGATGAATTCTTTCTGGGTTACTCAAATCCCAAGCTCATCGCAAGCCCCAGCAGTATGGGCCAGATTACTATATGCTGTCGCGCAAAGCGGGAACACAGCGTCTGATAAATAATCCGTATGAATTATCCCGCCCAACGCAAAGCCATTGACTTATGGAGTTATGTTTTTAAGGCCGAAATTCTCGAATTTAAAGGCGTTCTTTTTATATTTTCATTCACCGAAGAGTGTTCCTACATTCTAATTAATAACCTTTTAGGTAGAACTCCCAGGGCGATGTTTTCAATCTGTTTCGAGGCCAACCCTACGGGGACCGTGTATAGTTTGAGCTGTACTCTGTTAATTGGGTATTTTGTGTGGCACGTAGTAAATTTTTTTCAATTTCTATTTGATTTGATGAACTTAATTTCACACAGCGTACGCGAAGGTATGTTTCCATAACGTGAACCACAACGGTTTTGCGCCCTCTTCTTGATCAGCTCCCAGATTTATGCAGATCTCAGGATTCGTGCGGGTGAGCTTTATTTACATGTCGATGCCGTTCATAAGCAGTTTCCCGCGGAATGTGAAGTCTGTATGCAGACTGATAATAGCCGTCGGCAGTTAAAAAGGTATCCTTCACTTCTTTTGAAAAGTTGAGGACATTTAGAGATAGGCTCGTAGGTGATAATAACCCTTTCCTGCCGAGATGTTGACCTGATTTAAAAACATATCACGCTGGCTGAATATGGAGTGTAGAAAGTTTGTTTCGGGAAATACAACATATTTATCATCGCAGTCCGTTCCATCTGAATGGGATATAGATACAGTAGTCTAGCGTAAATGTGCATGCAGCTTGGATCAAAAGAGTAAGGGCCTGATACGTTGGGCATCATGAATTCTATAGGAGCACTCGGGGAACTAATTGTGTTTAATAGGTTAATCGTAATAAAGTCACTGTGCTCGATAGAAACTTGTGCTAGGGACATGTCAAAGAGGGACAACTCCGATTTAGTAGTAAACAACCTATGATTCGTGAGAGCAAAGTCCTTAGCTTATATCACTTAAAAAAAATGATCAACCATAGGTGTCAGTCGCTTAGAACACTTTTTTTTATGTCCTTTTACGTTTAACGCCATGTGCTGATAACCCCTTCTTCTTCTTCTTCCGGACGGCCCTCTTCTTCTCAACACCACACATTTTTCTCTTTGCATCTTTGATAATTACGTCCCGTGTACGTTTGAAGTGCTTTTTTAGAGCTTCTTTAGGTCTAGCCTCCGCCATTATGTCATCTACGGTGTTAAAACTTGATTGTAGCGCCTTCCTCCCGAGGTATCTGGCGCCCCTGTTCAACAAAGGGACAACCGTACCCAGTATGGTTGAAAAAATGGATCCAAGCCCACTCTCACGCAGGTATCTCACCCCTCGATAGACTGTGTAAGGCCTTCGCGCCATTATAACTCAGTGCGACGAAAGTGCAGCTTCACTGTTAAACTCCTGTCGCCGAATGCGAAACTTTTTCTGGGAAACCTTTTCCTTCAATCGTTCTTATATATACTGAGATATTGGTTAATAGATTAGTGACGACATTCACATAATGGGGTTTGTCATATGTAATGCTCAAGCTCTTCCCTCTATGGTTGGGTATGTGAGCGCTGTGCAGAAGGCGTGACTGAGTATCCCCGACAAACTGGTGCTCCACGATGTTGCTGTAAATATAGCACATGTCTGGGGGTGTATAGCCATCGTCCAATTTCTCCAATTTCAACTGATACATTAGGCTGGACAAGTCATGTTGTGCCTTGCGAAAGGTATCTCTTTGGATGGCTGCACCATATCGGCCCTCGGTTATAATTTTGAACAGTATTTGTCTTTCATATTTCTATTATCCTGTAATTTTAGGGTCAGAGTATATGCAGGGGTTTCTTTGTTTAGTAGTTCGTATACTAAATCAACAGAAAGATTTGAGCTTTTTAAACTTCCGTTTAAGTCTCTCACAACATCCTCGGCCGCGCCATAACGACCTGGGCCTAGTGTTACTACTGTAGTGTAATACAGTGCCTCCCCACTACGGACGGCACGCATTGTCTCATCATTAATTACCCCGGCTTTTTCACACTCATCACGATCTCTAAGAACCTAAAAACGGGTTCTTTATAATCAATACTTAAGAAGCTGGTGGATAGCTGAATTTCGCATACCTCCACCTCATGAATTATGATCCAATTCAATGGGCCCATGGATTTCTGTTACAAAGTTGGGCAGGGTGTTATTAGGATGTACAGACAGAGAAGAAGAGGACGGTAGTGTGACAGAGAAGTGGTTAGGCACCATGTTCACCATGTTGCATACTATTTAAGCTTCATTATTTCAGCAACTTTTATATAGGTGTTGAAGCTTTCTGGGTCCCCTAGCCATTTCAATATGTACATTTTTCTCTTTCCTGAACCTTTGCTGCCAAAACTTTTTTAATTTTAAACACATTTTTTCCTAAATTAAATGTCACTGTCTGCAACTCCTCACGCTAAAAGCCTCCTGCGATTTCTTCCCCATTCAAATTTCAACATAATACAGTATTATCTCGCCTTTAGGTCTCATAGCCCTAACTTTAAAAATCTCACGTGTCCATCCTTGCTCAAATCCCTTCGCGAATTTATTTCCCGAACGCGATAGCCTTACATAATCATTGATCTTGAAACGTGTAGAGTGTGGTACGGTCCTACGAATATCTCTTCTCACCTCACGCTCTGTGTGCGTACCTCTTTCTAAAACCTCGTTAGATGTTGTTCTAATCCCGCGATGGTTTGAACGGTTGTATGATGAGGCCAATGATTCCAGAATGCCTATGTGTCTGTATGTGTAAAATAACGATGCATGCGTTCCTTTATGTTACGTTGAACTCTTTCAGCTAAAGAGGCCTTATGTATAGAATTGCTAGTGTACTAACTGATATTAAACTCTGCCAACATGTTCTGAAAAGCTCGGCCTATAAATTCTTTCCCCATATCCGTGCAAAAATAGCCTGGAATCCTGTTTTCTTTCAACATCAGCATTTTGGTGGCTTTAGCAACTGTTTCGGGCGATTTGTTTTTCACAGGAATTAGCCACAGATATCTGGAGCATACATCTACAGCGTGGTAAACAATGATTACCCACCCCTGCACAAATGAAACTAAGAGGTACAAAAAACTGATTGTTGCATCTTTTAGACAATTTAATTCTACGTCTAAACAAAACCACTCAATAGTTGGTGTTACCTCCTTGTGCTTGGCGAACGGCTTCAAGTCGGCAAGGGTAGGAGATTAGGAGAGACTCGAAAAGGTCAGTGTCGTACTGTTGTGGGGGCGCACCGTTATTCTTTGGTTGGTCATCTCTAACGTCGACCCCAGGCCCTATGTTGCCATGCTCATCGTTGCCCCCGTTATGCCTAATAACCACGATGACTTTTGTCGGACTCTTATAATTTTCGTACTCATGAAGAAATTTCTGCAGAGCTTCTTGGTATAAGATTCTTTTCTCCTCAGGTGATTTTTCACTGTTTAATAAGTCTAACAATTCGGTTTCCATTCTTTTATCCCTGCTTTTACAAATTGTAGAACCGTGTCTGGACTCTTTGAACTTTGCAATGAAGCATACACCTCGTGTGGAATCACAACCACTTTCTTCATTACATTAATCTTGTCAGTAAAGATCCCAAAACTGAAAATAAGATGAAAGGAATGATCCCCCTCTTTGTGCAATAATTCGTATTTTCTCCCCGACAGTTTGACTTTTACGAGCGAGTGTGCGTATTATGTTCTTGTAACGACGTAGGAGAGCCTTCTGAGGGGGTTTCATTGGTACATTACATTTTATAACATTAAGACAGATTTCACAGATGCATTTTAAAAAGTGCGAGTCGATATTTTTAATAAACATCTGCTGCAATACCCGGAGCAGTCGATGATGGATTTTTATTAACTCATGGTATTTCTTTAGCCTCTTTGTCATTCTGGAATATACATCGTTTCAGGCTCGTTTGGAAATACTGTATATTCGTTCTTAGAGCACCCTAAACGTGTTTCGCGGGTGAAGGTCACAAAGTAAATATCCGTAATGTTGACTTGTAGCTTCTTTATAAACTTCCAAAAATTCCTTACGCTGATTCGGGAACATTTGATTGGCTAATACCCCAATTTGTGACACATCTCTACATTGCGCGAATAAGACTACATATTGTGTATTTAACGACACATCGCGTATGTTTCTGTTTTTGAAAAATAGATTCTGATTGATGAAGAACACGTTTATATTAAGATGGTGGGAGAACACTGTAGATATCTAACATCAGATCATCAATTACAATGACTGTATGTTGATTTGACTTTAACGAATTAACGTCATATACGGCTTTGTGGAACGAAATATCATCTTGGTACTCGTTGAACCCTGACTGGTACGTCAAATCGCACCATATGACTTTATGCACAAATTTTGATGATATCTCCCCCTTATCTTTAATGATTTTAAGCGTAAACGCAGTTTTACCACATCTCGTAGGGCCAGATACGTATAATACATGTGGACGGGCTCATAAACCTAAATTTTTCTACAGGATCCATCTCTAACACGTCACACCCCTAAATGGAACATTTATAAAATATAATAAAAATTTAACTGATGTTCCTTATATTCTACAGTCTTGTTTTTCCTCTTCTTCCACAGAACCGTAAATGACGACGTGGTACAGCATCATGTCCCCATCATCGATATTACAGACGACCCCGATGACAGTGTAGTTGTGGTCACAGACTCCACCCCTGCTGACGAGCCCACACCAGCGGCACCTGTAACATCACCACGCGACAATTAAAAGCGGAGGCATGATTAAGAGCCTTCCACGTCAGGTATAAAACGTGCCAGGAGTGCACCGGTTGTTAGAACCCCGGTAATAGAGCCTTAGCCCTGTACGTCTTACGACAAAACCACCACACTAGCTCCTTCCTCAAGTAAAAATACGTCCCATTATTCCTGTTCAATTCCGGACACATCCTCCACAACTACAGCAGCAGCTTCTCGTACTTTGGAGGAGGGTATAGCATTTGAACTGGTGCACACCGCCAACCCCACCCCAGCCCTGACTAGAAATCGGTACGTAGTCAGGGTTGACACTGGAACCCTGTATAGCATCGGTGTTGTTACCGTGACCAGGATTCCACAACCGAATATATATATGTCCCCTTTACAGCGCGAGGCCGTCCCAGCCAGGAACAGTAAAACATTAGATTACAAAACTATATATTAATATATACAAAGTAAATCAGGCTGCATAAACAAGTTATCATTACCCTAACAAACTTAACTTAAACTTAACCTAAATTTAACAACCTAAACCCGAACTTAACTTAACCTAAACTTAAAACTACAATATTATATACGTAAATCACTGGCACTTATAAAATAATGGGGTTTATTCAGGGCGCTTACAAGCAGTTATGAGATCTGGCTCCCAACTCCGTCTCCTCTTTTGCAGAGGACAATTCTTAGGTTACTGTTGTTACAGTATGCTGTCTCCAAACCAAATCTAATACAAACAATTCCTTTACAGGGAAACCTTCGATGATGTTTCTTATTTTAAATTTTACACGGTTTAATCACCACAATTTCCAGTTCAAGACCAGCTGTCCGCTTCCAAGCAACCAAAATTCAAAAGTCCAAGCACGCACGAAATTTAGCCACGTATCACATACCATACAACCAACCACCCAACGGATCATCCGGAAATCACAACATGCACCCTGTTACAGTGTTGAACACGGTCTGCGGCGCGTAGTTGAACGTATTTTGGAGTTTGCCCTTCAGAACCGTGACGAACGTGAAGTCAGGACGAGGCTGTCCTTCGGGTCAGATGACGGGTATGTAGATGATTTTTGGGTAGTAATACCATTCAGACACTTGGCTGTTGTAGATATAGATTATATTTTGAGCCGTATAATGCAGGCCTCTCAAAGTAGTACAGCCTTCAATATGGACAACTTCACGATAGATATTGACAGAGTGTTCCAGGTTCCGAGTCATAGTGCCACACCTTATACTCTTAACTTCAATTCTCAGGCTATTTACAGAAAGCATATAAACGCCGAGCGTGGTTGCAGTTTTATAGCAATTGTCTTAGCTCATATGTTCACTGTGCTAAATACAATCGCTGGTTGCCTACGGTTGTGTAGCGTACCAGTAAACTGGCTTCAGATTGCAAGCTTGAGTTTGAGTGTAATATCGGTCCTGAAGAGCTGAGAAGGGTAGAGCAGGAAATGAATGTTCGTATAGTTGTATTTGGAATGGATGATCGTCGTGGGACTGTGTATGTTTTTGAAAGCTGTGTGAGAGATCGCACAAGACCTCTACTTATTTTAGGATTGTCTGGAACAACGTATCTCCCCATCCATAATATAAGGGTTCTTTACGTTAGTTATAATAAAAGTTGAAAATATAGAAGGCATCATGATGATTTGTGTAAGGGATGTCTCGAGTTTGCTGATGATATAGTGAAACATTGTAAGGAATGCCACATGATATGTGAACAGTATAAAAGCTCCAAATGTGAAAGTCATGTAGTTGAAGCTGAGAAGAGGGAATGTAATATTTGCAGACGTACATTTTTCAATAATAAATGCTTTGAATTACATAAGTCAATTGGCACATGCAGAAAAATGAGAATCTGTGAATGTGGTACGTTTCATATGATGGATAATTGGGGGAATTTCAAGCATAAATGTGGTATAAGTCGGATGGAGTACACCTTGTATAACTGTGTACGACGATATAGAAACATATACAGTTGCTGAAACCAAAGAGGTTATCCCACATCTACTTGTAAGTCAGACTATCTGCGATGAGTGCATAGAAGTCGAGTGTGATGAGTGTCTCAAATGTGGTAAACGAACGCACACGACAGCCCTTGAAACTCTGTGTCCTATATTGTCAAGATAGCGGACAAGTTAAAAAAAATGACTGTATATTCTTGCCCATAACGCGGCAAAATTTGACACACAATTCCTTTATAACGAACTGCTTGAACATAAGTCATCGGAGATATTTACAGGCGACCCATTGAAAAGAGGAAACAAACTTATACAGATGCAAATAAGAGGTAATGTTCAGTTTAAAGATACTTTATTATTCACACCTTATAAACTAGCCAAGCTACCCAAGGTGATGGGCGTAGCTGCCGAAGTTTCAAAAGGGTATTTCCCTTACAGTATATCGGATGAAAGTGAGCGTTATTGCGTGAATGATGTGCGCGTGCTTAGAGTTACTCAGTATGCTTACAGGCCTTTAGAAGGATGTACATAAATCGATTAAACTGCGACCAGCTGCAAGGCGCAACTCCAATCGCCTCATTGTGCTTTACTGTGTTCAAGAACAATTTCATGCTTGAAAACACCTTAGCCGTCATTCACAGAAATAACCCTCTCAGTTATGGGCATAAGGCTATTTACTGGTTCATACACCCACAACAACAGACAGGTGTATACTGTACATAAAACATGCCCGCAACAAGGGGGAAGTACCCATTAAAGTCAATGCTCGTGTTTTATGGGTTGATGGCCTAAGCGAAGACTGGGGTCACTGGTGAGAAGACTGTGTACTCCTTTAACTGTTGTTAGTGGCATGGATGTCCACGTCCTGAGTGTGGAATCTTAGGAGATATCCAAGATAGATCTCCTGCCGACACACCCGCACCCGTGATCAGATTATAGGCTCCAAGTTCACTCACAAGCTCTTGTGGGAGCATGAGTATGATGCACCGATGGAAACAGATGGGCACTACACACTCAAGCGCTCAATGGTGTTGGACCTTCTCAAATGCGGTGATAGCTTGTTCGGAAGGGGTACAAACTCATTCAAGCTATACTTTCCGTCTACAGAGAGTGTGAAACTTCATTACTAAGATTTCTGTTCTTTATACCCCTTCGTGATGAAGAACAATCCGTACCCCGTAGGAGCACCTGAGAAACTGGTGGGTCCAGCCCTGCCCACCACCGAAGAGTTCTCAGCAAATATGAACAAGAACTATTTCGGGCTTTCTTTCATAGACGTGCTCCCCCCTCGCGATTTATGGATGCCGATCTTATCCGTCGTTTTATGCTAGATCACAAATTCATGTTTCCCCTGTGCGTGAAGTGTGCAGAGGAGAAGAATGGGACCTGTAATCACACTCCCAACCAACGGAAGATCAGAGGAGTATATACAAGCTCTGAGCTGGGCCTAGCCTTTCGCCATGCTGGAGGTTTCAGGAGCTACCCAACCTTTTCACACCGTATATAAATACTTTTTTGAAGAATAAGGTAAAAGCATCAGGGTACCTGCGAGGGGTTCAGACCGAGGGTGAAAAATCGTCGTATATTCAGCGCTACCGTGACCGTGAAGGGATACAACTTGACCGGACCCAAATTGTTAAGAACCCTGGCAAGCGCTTTAGTGCAAAGTTATGCCGAAATAGTCTTTGGGGAAAATTTGCACTGAATACAGGCAAAGGGAACGTTCATCTGGCCCAAAGTTATTATGCCATTGCCCCGGATAAAGAGACCATGGAGATGGTGAATGTAGATAATACGTACATAATGAAGTACAACATTACAGAATTAGCCACAGATTCCTCACGTGTTACAAACATACCTGTAGCCAGCTTCACAAAGGCACACGCACGCATCAAGCTTTGGGGACTACTGCACTCTCTTCGGCGGAGTGTCCTGTACGCAGAAAAATAGCGTAATATTCACAGCGAAAAAAAATGAATACATGCCGCCTATTGGGGAATTCCTCGGAGGGTTGATTGACGAGATCAAGGATGAGTATGTTGATAGTGCATACGCTGACTCTTTTGTATCATCTGGTCCAAAAACTTATGTAGTCCGGTGAGGGTGGGTGAGGAGCTGAAATATATTGTGAAGGCGAAGGGCATCACACTTAACCAAGTGAACCGACGGGTTGTTAACTTTGACTCGTTGAAGGAGCTAGTTTGCTTAGAAAATGATGGTGACCCCCCCACCCCCAAATGACAGTAGGTACCCATAATTTTCGGGCACATAAACTGGGGGGCGTGAAGGAACTTAGGGGTACGAAGGTGTGCCGTAACACCTATAGGAAACGTTACCATGTGCCTGGCACCTACGACACTGTACCCTTTTGGTACCATAGCCCTTGAATGTATTGCTATATATATATATATATACCTATTTACTTGTTAACGATATGTTTATTTTATTTACTAGCAGAGAACCCGCCCTTCGTGCGGGTAGAAAAATATCCCGCGTTTTAACGAAAATATCACGAATTAACTTAACCAATCGTCAAGGGCGTACAGTTGATCTAACCGGGCATTCAATGAACCTAACCGGGTATTCAATAATTTTACCATTGGTTTCGATATATACCTATACGCAATGACGTAATGATCTTGATGACGTCATTTAATTTTTTAAATTTAATTATTTAATTTATTAACACCCAGGTGCCCAACCTCGGGACCTTTTGAAAATGTGTGTGAAGTTTCATGTTTGTAACTGTTTCCATTTTCGAGTTATGGCTGGAACACAGACAGACACACACACACACACACGTCCTTTTATTATTATAGATTACTAGTACAGTTCCCGTCGCTTCGCTGACGGTTAGACAGGCTAAACTACAGAAAAGAACGCAGCCGTGAAAATTTTGAGCTTCACATTGTGTCAACATTTCTGAATCTGGTATCTCCCAAAACCTCCTCACCCCTCCCCCATTACCCCACCCCTCCCCATTACCCCCACCCCCACCCTTCCCCCATTACTGCCCCGGATAAATTTCACAAACAGACAAACAGACAGGCTAAACTACAGAAAAGAACACAGTCATGAAAATCTTGAGCTTCACATGCCGCCCGTGATACAATTTCTGAATTTTTTTCTCACAATTTTTTCTCACAATTTCTGAAAGTGTGACGGACGGACGGACGGACGGACGGACGGACGGACAGACAGACGGACAGCTCTCTTATTATAGTATAGATTATTACGGGCGGCAATGTGAAGCTGAAGATTTTCATGACTGTGTTCTTTTCGATAGTTTTATAATTGAACCTACAGTAATTGGGGGTTTAATTATTTGGTCAGTAAAACTATAGTCATGACAATCTTAAGATTCACAAATCTTGACACAATGTGAAGCTCAAGATTTTCACGGCTTCGTCCTTTTCTGTAGTTTTTTCGCGGTGCTGGGGCCTTGGGGCCCAGTAATTTTAATTATTTAATTTATTAACACCCAGGTGCACAACCTAGGGATCTAATCAATATGTGTGTGACGTTTCATGTTTGTAACTGCTTCCATTTTGGAGTTATGGCTGGAACAGCAGACCACACACACACACACACACACACACACACACACACACACGCGAGCGCGCGTCCTTTTATTATTATAGACTAGTACAGTTCCAGCCGCTTCGCTGACGATTAGACAGGCTAAACTACAAAAAAAGAACCCAGCCGTGAAAATTTTGAGCTTCACATTGTGTCAACATTTCTGAATCTGGTATCTCCCAAAACCTCCTCACCCCCATTCATACAACTTGGGGGCTAACCCGCTCCCCCATTACCCCCACCCCTCCCCATTACCCCACCCATCCCCCATTACCCCCATCCCCACCCTTCCCCCATTGCTAAACTACAGAAAAGAACACAGTCATGAAAATCTTGAGCTTCACATTGCCTCCCGTAATACAATTTCTGAATTTTTTTTACAATTTCTGAATTTTTTTCTCACAATTTTTTCTCACAATTTCTGAAAGTGTGACGGACAGACGGACAGACGGACAGACGGACAGCTCTCTTATTATAATATAGAAGATTACGTGTATTTGGATATGTTTATTAAATAAATCATGTTTCAATTAGGGTTTCATTTTCTCCTTTGTGTGTGTGTGTGTTTGTGTACAGGAAAAAGTCCTAAGCTCCATTCACTGTAAGATCAATCAAAGGGTCACGTGACACCCGCTACTATCTTCGCATATCTCTACCACTGTGTGTTCAGTGGCTACCGTTGATGTTGCGTGCTCCCTCCTTTGAGACTTTTAAGGCTACACTGAACCGTGCGAAGCGACAGGAGCAAGAGGTTCAAATACACTATGGATATTCTGGCGAGAGCATTGCCGGATTTCGTGACACAAACGATGTAATGGACTATGTTGTAGGACTAAACTGTATAAAAGTGTACATATACCGTGAAGTGAAAGAAACAACGGATGCAGAAGAGAGGCAACGGGTATGGGTAGTGAGTCTTGTTGATGAGTGGTGTGACAAGCGGTATTATGTCATGCTGCACCATACCGAGTTCGCGTACCATGCGGCTGAGAATGTAAATCTTGTCATAATGGATAGTCTGAAATATTTTTACCACGACATTCATATATATCATGACGAGGTTCGCAGTGAGGTTGTGGATAAAGGGCTGTGTGAGTTTTAAATAGAATTTAGAGACGAGTATCGCTTGCTAAGCAAAAAGGATAAATGTGGGCAGATGTGTCTCTCAAATGTTGTGCCGGGGTGTGAATAAAATTTGTTTAATTCGTGAAAATCACCCTGAACAAAAATGTCTGGTACGAAATCTGGGGAGTGATAAAACATTAAAGCCGATATTACTCCGTGTGTCGGAAAAGTTCTGGTTGCCCAGTATAATTGGCAGAAGTATTCACATGATTCTTTCATGCTAGAACAAACCGTACACGAAACAATAACGCTTGGTATCACTCATCCGTGTGACTCGTTTCACACACCTGTCTCCGAGCCAAACCGCGTACCGGCTGCTCATAGTCATCTCAGAGCTTGAACCAACTGGACGTGCACTCCTCACAATAGAATACGATGGAGCTTCCTTTGAGCAGCATTCTCAGTGCCGTATACGATGTGTTCGTGACGAAGTCTTTGCCATTAACTATGTACTTGAAACGACTTGTAGACAAACAAACTCTGGTAAACGTAATGTTATTTAAGTGTTGAGGAGATGAATAGTCTTCGTGATAGTTGAGAAGTGGAGCGAGGATCGTTATAAAATACCTGCAGGTGTAGGTACAACAAGAGAACAGATTAGTGATACCCCCTCATCCGCCATTTTTTGTACGTTGTTTATAAATAGTGATCAGCCATGCATTGATATACGACTGATGTGGAAGAATGAATCTGATAATAACGTTCTTGTCCCAACGCGAAACCGCTTCATCCTCGACAGAATGTTTGAAATCGTCGGTTTCCGCAAGCTAAAGCCTATATTAGACGCACGTGTTCCGGATATGCTTTATTTTGATACGGTTCTTGAATACGCATAAACCGCTCTGCTCGACGGGTTTACAGATTGTAGGAAAGAAGATGGCGAGAATGGTCTATAGCTGGATGCTTTTTTAAAAGGTTTAGACTCTTCGAAATATCATGAACTTTGGTATAATGAACTTGAGCGGTACAGGGCAGAGCTCACTTACACTGTTCACCCTGAAGAATTGTTTCTTTATATAATGAGCAGCTGTCGTTACGACTTCGAAGATTATTTCAACTGCCGCTATGCGTTGTGAAGAATAAACCCTCGATCGGAAAGGAGTGTTTATAAACTTGAATTTAATAATGATGTTGTGGCTAACGACGACCTCTTTGTGCGTGCTTTTGATTGTATTCTGTCCGTGTTTAAAGAGAGTGGTAACATGCCAACGTAATGTAAAGTGGGCACAAAAATATTACTGAACAAATTGAGGGCCCTTTACATCGAGTATAGGCACCCCTATAACTTGAGCGGTGAAATAATGTTAAATCGTATTTATTGCATAATACAAAGCAACAATAATGTAACTGTAGATTCGATCACGTGCGAGTTTAGTATTGTAGTTAAGCGCAGTAGACCATAATGTGTATATAGATTTCTCCTGTACTATTTTGATGTTTATATATTAAGTTTTAATGTATATTTTTTCCTATATATTTGTTGAAATTTTATTATTTAACATAAATGTGTATATAGATTTTTCCTGTACCATTATCATTTTTCAATGTATATTTATTATATTTATATGTATCGTTTAAAGTGTGTATAGATTTCTTCTTCTGAACTATATACTTGTTAAAATTTTATTGTTTAATATAAATGTGTATATCGTTTAATATGTGTATTTTTGCTGCATATTATTTTTAATGTATTTTTATTTCCTATATATTTCATGAAATTATTTCCCTTAACTCCTCTAAATAGACGGAATGATGTAGTTGTATTTTATTTTCCAATAAATGCTTTCCTGGGGTATATGTGAACTATCAGGTCATCCCATGAGTAATGTCGTTTTTTACGATAGATTAAGTTTAAACTACACCTTTTCACTCTCAAATTAAAACAACTGAATTTCAAATTAAAATAAATGAATTTCAAATTAAAAGAAATGAATCTCAAATTAAAAGAAATGAATCTCAAATTAAAAGAAATGAATCTCAAATTAAAAGAAATGAATCTCAAATTAAAAGAAATGAATCTCAAATTAAAACAACTGAAGTTTAAATTAAAGCAAGTGAAATACAATTTAAAATATATGAAAGTCAATTTAAAACAGATTGTGTAAAATCTGAATGTGCATCGAAAGCTTTTATTTTATAGCTGGTGGGAGTACTTGGCATCTGAAACACGTTAGCAACATTCACAAGTCCCTAGCAACCGTTGCTATCCATGACTCGACTCTCTCAGCTACCAAGGACGTCCTCTCTGACCCGGCCTGCTCTCACTCGCTCTCACAGCTGTGTATTTCAAGGTTATTAAAAGAACTGAGTTACGATTTACTGTGATGATTTGGATTATTTTTACAATATAAATTTCTACAGGGTGATCCAAAAGTCTCTCCGCAGTAAGAAACAGCCTAATAGCCTACGCTTTGACAGATGTAGCCTAAACAAAAGGCCTAATAGCCTAGCTCCCATTATTCAATCATGGACGTGAAATATCTGTGGAGGGACTTTTGGATCACCCTGTAGAAATTTATATTGTAAAAATAATCCAAATCATCACAGTAAAGCGTAACTCAGTTCTTTTAATAACCTTGAAATACACAGCTGTGAGAGCGAGTGAGAGCTGGCCGGGTCAGAGAGGACGTCCTTGGTAACTGAGAGAGTCGAGTCATGGATAGCAACGGTTGCTAGGGACTTGTGAATGTTGCCAACGTGTTTCAGATGCCAAGTACTCCCACCAGCTATAAAATAAAAGCTTTCGATGCACATTCAGATTTTACACAATCTCTGTTTTAAATTGACTTTCATATATTTTAAATTGTATTTCACTTGTTTTAATTTGAAATTCAGTTGTTTTAATTTGAAATTCAGTTGTTTTAATTTGAAATTCAGTTGTTTTAATTTGAGAGTGAAAAGGTGTAGTTCTAATCGGTTTAAGCATAAATTTTCCGAAGGTTATATCTAAGAAGAGATCTATCCTGTTTCGCTACATTCTTTACAGACCTTGACCAGTGAAGACGTGTGTTTTGATTTATGTGAACCCCTCATAAACATGGCGGTATCAGAAGAGCATATCAGGCATATAATGCTTTACGAGTTCAGAAAAGGGAATAGTGCTACTGAAGCAACGCGAAACATTCAGGACGTTTATGGCAAAGATATTCTGCATGTGAGGAAATGTCAAAGATGGTTTCAAAAGTTTAGGAATGGTGACTGCTGTTTGACAGATGCAGCACGCTCTGGACGCCCTGCTGAGTTTGATGATGACCTGCTGTTAGCCGCACTTGAAGAAGACTGTTCAACAACTGTCGAAGAATTGGCCGAGAAACTCAATTCATCCCCGTCCACCATCCATCGACATTTGCAACGACTCGGGAAAGTGCCCAAGTTAGGAAAATGGGTTCCACACGAATTGTCGGTCGACAATCTGAGGGTGCGAGTAAACATTAGCACAGCTCTTCATTCCCGTGAACTCCAAGATCCGTTTTTGCACCGTTTAGTGATTGGTGATGAAAAGTGGATACTGTACCAGAATGTTAAGCGCCGTCGACAGTGGGTTTGTGCCGGAGAACCAGCGACACCACACCCAACACCAAATCTTCACCTTCGGAAGGTGTTGCTTAGTGTTTGGTGGGATAAAGGTGGTGTAATACACTTTGAAACCTTACCACACAACCAAACAATCACCGCTCAAGTCTGCTGTCAACAACTGGATCGATTGAACACTGCACTAAAAGAAAAGAGACCTTTGGTTAATCGGAAAGGAATCGGTTCCACCACGACAACGCACGTCCTCATACCGCTCGGATCACTTCTGCAAAAATTGAGGAGCTTGGGTGGGAAAAACTTCCACATCCTCCATATTCTCCAGACCTTGCATCTTCAGATTATCATCTCTTCAGGAGTCTGCAAAACTATCTTGACGAGAAACAGTATACTTCTTTAGATGACCTGCACACCAGTCTTTGTACGTTTTTTGCCTTAAAACCGCCTGAATTTTATAAACATGGCATTGAAAAGCTTGTAGGACGTTGGCAGAGTGTCATTGATTCCGATGGAAAATATATACTAGATTAAAAAGTTTCATTTTTTTTTTTTGTCCTTCAAATTCCGATCTAAAAAACGACATTATTTATGGGATGACCTGATATATTAAGGAATAGCTGGGTGCTGGGAATATATACAAACAATACACCTTTAATAAATATATATACACATGAATAACCTATACTAGTGGTGGACCGGATATCCGCATCTGCATCATTTTTTAACATCCGCATCCGCACTTCTGACTGCGGATGTTATGCGGATATTACCTCTAATAAATTATGCAATTTACAATTAAATTAGCTTATAAAGTAGCTTAAAGGCCCAGTCATGCACATTTCATGTAAAGTATTAATTATTAATGAACAAACAAATATATAAACCTCAAAATATAAATACCTGGTAACAGAAAATTTACTGAAACTTGTTTCATTGAATTTTCTTTGGCTGATACTCTTCAGAAAGTATTATTTTTATCATAATGAAAACATTAATATTAATTGTAATTCTTATGCATTGCCTGCCATAATAGTAACATCACAAAATTTTAAAAATTATGTCATATGTTCATAATTCTATATTATATTGATAGATCAACTAAATATCCGCATCCGCGGGTATTATAATTAAAAATCCGCATCCGCGGATGTTGAAAAACTGACATCCGGTCCACCACTAACCTATACCAAATGGCTGGTTACGCCTTCTATGACGATTTGCGGATTTATAAGCCAACTGTCAAGAATAACTCCATTAATTAAATAAATAGCTCAATCTGACAACTCAAACATATATATATATATATATATATATATATATATATATATATATATATATATATATATATATACACACCTGCCTTTTACGCCTTCTAAGCCAGATTAAGCCAACTGGCTGCTTAAACCAACTGGCTGATTTCGAGTTCTAAGCCCTGTGATGCTCTCAGGAACTCTTATTGTGCGTCTGGCGATCCAGGCGAAAACATGCTCTCTATCTTTCTCTCTTCCTCTCTCTTACCTTCCTAAGATAGGTATACCCCTTTCGGAGAGTGAGGTCGTCCCATCTTCTCAAAGTCTCTTCTCTCTCTCTCTTAGGTTAGGTGGACTCCCCCAGTTTGTTGCAGATGGGGAGATTCCTCTTTTCTTCCTTTCTTTTTTGGCACCCTGGGGGGGTGGGGGGTTGGCACCTTGCAGCAAATGGGGTGGGGAGAGTGGCATTGGCACTCATTTATACACGGAAATATAAATGTGAACAATTATTTGCCGAAAGCGGAAAATTTTATTATACACAGTCCGCCAAACACGCTCTAATACAGTAGTACTGTACGCGTGCCAATGCGCTCTCTAGTGTTTTCTCCTACACTCTCCAACACTCCCGCATCTCCCTCCCGCTCGCGTCACCCCTCGCATCACCCTTTTTCGCAGTCCCTCTACTGCGTTCAGTGAAGTTGTGTTGGTTTTTTTTTTTCGTATTTTGCAGTTATTTTGCTATTACCCTCAGTCAGTAGTATGACACCAAGACGTAAAGCATCTGCAATTGATAGTGAAGAGAAAAAAAGTCGTAAGGTTATGATATTAGCCGAAAAAATAAAGATTCTAGATAAGTTGCGTGGTGTTATGAGTATAACATCATTTGGCCGCGAGTATCACGTGCATGAGCCTACCATACGCACCATCAGAAAGAGTGAAGAAAAGATACGTGATATTTTCATTTAATATATTTTTATTTATCATATGTAAATATCATTATGTTTATGATTTTATTATGTTCTTATTTCCTATACTATATAGGAAGGGGAATTTATTTATGCGGGAATAAAAAATCTACGTATCTAATTACACTGGTATGCATATAAATTTTTTTTGTCTGCTGTGAGGGTTTTTTCAACTCATATTATATAATTCAACCATGCTGAATTCGAAAATGACATTGGTTTTCCTCAATCAGGTCAGGTTTTTTCTCTATTGGCCATTTATTATAAGTCCAATTTTATCCCCAAATTTATTGATTTTTTTAACTTAAACACTGTAGATACGAGTAATATTATAAGAACACTCGTGAAAAATGAAAACATTGTGTGAATAAATACTTTTATTCATACAATGAATATGGAAAAAAGTTTATTGAGGAAGGAATGAATTTTTTTTTGGCTTTCCGTCTGTGTTTTTCTTCGGGCACGTCTCGCTTCAAACACCAGCAATAGTCCGCCAGCATATTGATATCCCAGTTTCCCTGGTACCTCTCTTCCATTATTTTGATATCTTGGTGAAATCGTTCACCCTGTTCCTCACTATAATCCCCGCAATTTTCAGGAAAATAGTCCAAGTGGGACCACAAAAAGTGCATTTTTATGGACATGCGCGACCCATGAGCTTTGAAAGCTTCCATCAAGTTTTCGACAACGGACTCGTATTCTGGACTTCTACGCTTGCCAAGAAAATCAGTGACAACTGATTTGAATGCCTGCCAGGCATTCTTCTCAGTTGGAGTCATTGCGTTTTCGAACTGAGTATCCTTGATCAAAGTTCGAATTTGAGGACCATCAAAAACCCCAGCATTTAGTTTAGCATCAGATATATGAGGAAATTTACTCTCGAGATATCGGAATGCTGAACCCTCCTTATTCATTGATTTGATGAAATTTTTCATGAAGCCCAGCTTAATATGAAGTGGTGGGAGCAAAATTTTTGTTGGTGGTACAAGGGGCACTGAAACGACATTATGCGACCCAGGTTCAAAATTCCCTCTGGATGCCCATTCACGCTGTGCATAGTGCTTCTCATCCGCTCGGCTATCCCATTTGCAGAGGAAACATGGGTATTTCGTGTATCCCCCTTGCATTCCCAATACAAATGCCACAATCTGAAAAAAAATGAAAATATTTAAAGAATTTAGAGAATTTGTTCTATCAGATAAAAAAATCTATGCATTGGACTGTATCACTTCTGTGGGGAAGTTAAGTGTTCTTATACGCTCTCAAATAACCTTTGGAAAAACAACATAGTCAATAGCAATAGTTTACTTATGATATTAGTATTACCTTCAAATCTCCACAGATCCTCCAGTTATGTTGGTCGTATACGAGAGCATCCAGTAAAATTTTCATGTTATCGTAGCTCTCAGTAAGTTGTACGGAATGTGCTACAGGGACTGATGCAACCCTATTCCCAATGTTGAGAAGTACTGCTTTCAAACTTCGTTTAGACGAGTCTATAAATAGCCTCCATTCTGATGTGTTATATGGCAGGCCCAAGGATTCGATTAGCCCCTCAACATTGCAGCAGTACACTAAGGAAGAGGTATTTTCGTGCACTGCAAAAAACTTGCGGAATTCTTCCTCTCGTTTCCTATACCAGGAGAATGTTGTTCCCGGAGCCAGGAAGTTGTCCTCTCGAAGTCGTGAGCCCAAGATCTCGGCAGCTAATTTGGAAAGTCCTAAATCCCTGGTAAGATCATTAAGTTTGGCCTGGTTGAGAGGCCTCGGCTCATTTGAAGCGGTATTTTGAGGTATATACGACTGGGACTGGTCATTGGCATTGGTCATTGATTCATCATCAGAATCATCGAAGTCCAGAGTTTGAGGTGGGTCGGGTATTGGAATTCCAGGACCATGGGGTACAGGTCTCATAGCAGAAGGAATGTCAGGGTATACAACAATGTTTATTCTTCTTGTTAACTCCTGAAAGTAGAAACACAGAAACATGGATATAAAACTTGCATATGAAATAGAAGAAGCATTCAGACAGTGGTGGCTCGTGAGGGAAGGCTGCGGTCTGTAAGATATGAAATAGGTCGATGGAGTCTGTATATTTTCTTTCTTTTTCATTCATATTGTCCCTTCGGGGACAATATGAATGAAAAAGAAAGAAAATATACAATCATTGTATATGTAAATGTAACTTGTATAACAATATGTATGTGTAAATGTATGTTATATAACAATATGTATATGTAAATGTATGATTACCATTATGGTGAATATTATGCTATATATGGTGAATATTACATTATGGTGAATATTATGTCAAGTTTCATACGAGGATTTCAAAATATTTAAGAAAAATAAATTTATAAGCCCACCTTGGAGGTTTGTCATGCAGAAATAGCAATCTGTCACGTGATCCTTTCCTTCTCTCCAAATCATGGGAATTCCAAAAGGCAAAGATTTCGCTCTGCCTTTGCTCCATCTTCTCAAATTTTCAATGCACGTCTTGCAGCACATATGAGGGGCGAAATTTTTGTCCTGGTCCCCTAGCTTAATTCCAAAGTATGCTCTATACATTGTCTTCACAAATTTAGTGATTTGGGACTGGTTATTTGGCATGGTAACCGTCCCACATATGTAGCAGAATCTATTGGGATCATTTTTACACGCTCTATTCATTATGAAATATTTTATCTATATGCCTGAAAAGTAAAAAAAGATATTATACAAGTGAAACAAGTGATGATAGATGTTACTGTTCCAATTCCGCTTTGACAAAATCACGAAAAATTCTATTTTACTTATGAGGCCATAGCCGGATAAACTGAGCTGATTGAGAAAAACGGATTGCAGATTCGAAATCAGCAGGAAAGACTCTATAAGAATCACTTACAAAACCCTTGACAGCAAAATTGGTGCATACCAGTGTTATTAATGGGAGAATTTCCGCGGCCGCGTTCACGTATCTCTATTTATCCCATAAGGTATTAAGTTTGTCCAACGCGTATTTACCTAACGCTCTCGTTCTGGATATAAACTTTTTTCATTGTTTTCAGGTCCTGAATCCATCCTCAAAGTGCTACCCATATGTTATGAAACACCCTATATATATATATATATATATTATATATATACATATATACATACAGGGGTTGGTCAGAATAATGAAAACACTCGTATTTTCTGTGCTGTATTTTCTGATATCATTAATGGCGTTATGTACTTTATTAAATTAATATGTAAATGCAAAAAGTATTGAAAACATCTATTTAATATGTTCATATTGTTTTTTCATGTTCTTAAATTAAGTAAAAATATAGCGCTTGGAAAAGATGTTACTGCCTGTGAAAGGGGCATGATAGTAGGAACTCGTTTGATTGTTGTTTCAGTAATAAAAGTCACATAATTGCTCCTGTATCTCGAGGAACAGTCCTCAAGGTTATGAATACATGCAAAAATAATAAAAAAAGAACATCATATAAGGAATATAGTGAGCGTAAAGCAACACTGACAGAATCCAACAGGAAGAACCTTTTATGATAATTATGAGTTGTGAAGAATCAATCAAAAACTGTTGCATCAAAACTTTTTCGTTCAAAGTTTAACGACAGTCCGCAAAGACCAGTGTCAGTCATAACTATGTTATGGGAACTGTAGTAAAGCCTATGTTAACACCAACCAGTGCCAAAGTTCTAATGAATTTGGAATTTGGGAGAATAATGGGAACAATTCTGTGCTTATATGGTGTATTTTTAAAAAAATTTCTTTCCATGTATTCATAACTATGGGACTGTTCCTCAAGGTTCAGGGACAATCACGCGACTTTTAATATTGAGAGGCCAACCAAACGGTCTCCTGCTATCATGCCCCTTTCACAGTCAGTAAAATGTTTTCCAAGCGCCATATTTTTATTTATTCTACAAGACCATGAAAAACCAATATGAACATATTAAAATAGAAGATGTTCTCAATATTATGTGCATTTACATATCAATTTAATAAGGTACATAACGCCATTAATGATATCAGAAAATACAGCACCGAAAATGCGAGTGTTTCCATTATTCTGTCCAACCCCTGTATATACTGTATATAAAACGTGTATTAGACACTACCTGAATACGTGTAGTAAAGACTTTTTTTGGGCCATTTCAGAATGTATTCAATTTGTAGAGCGAATAAAAAATTCCACTGCAATTAGTTAATTTTAAAGTGAGTAAACACTTTTAAATATGCCAAAAATCTTACACTTTAGTTTGTGTATATATTTTTATTATTATGTAAATTGCAAGAAAAACTATATTTTAAAATGTACTGCATTTAGTTAAGTTTAAAATGATTGAACACTCTTTTTGAGTATGCAAAAATCTTACCCATGATATATAGGGCGTCCCAAAAAAATGTATACACACTTTAAATAATTATAAAGGCAGTGTTTATTAAAATACATTTCATTTTCAAAATGTAATAGAATCTACAGACATTATTTAATTGTTTTGTCAACGCCTGTTTTCAAACTGACGTCCGTTCTGGTCCAGGCACTGCTGATAACGCGAAGCAATGGAATCGCAAACATCACGAAACAGGTTTTATAGCGTAGACTTTGTCTTTTAAGTATCCCCATAAAAAAAAGTCTAGTGGTGTGAGGTCTGGTGAACGCGGAGGGTATTCTACGAAACCCCTTCGTCCAATCCACATCCACATCGTGCGAAGTACCACTCGCAATACTCCACTCTTCGGTCCGGATCATCTTCATTAATAGCATGGACTAATCTTGGAATGTAACTTTTCCATTGACAGCGCTTCAAAATGCGTTGGACAGACGATTCTGAAATTCCTACCTCACGACTCGCTTGCCGCACAGATTTTCTTGGACTTTGGTGATACGTTTCCAGTACTCTTTCTTGCTTTGTGGGGCTTGTCGATGTCCGTGGTCTTCCGGAACGCTTCTTGTGGACATTCTGAACAGTTCCATCGGCTTCAAACTTATCTCTAATTCGAGTGATGGTAAGTCGCGTTGGTGGATCTGTTTGAAACTCCCTCCTAAACTGTCTTTGCACTTCAACTGCGTTTTCACACTTCCAGTAGCATTTTAGAATGAATTTCCTTTGTTCAAAGCTTAGTCTGACTGCCATTATTAATTCTAATGGGTTTAACTTGGAAAGAAAGAAACATCAACTGAGCTATCAGCTGTTAAAGTGTGTATACATTTTTTGGGACGCCCTGTATATATGTTTTATGGTATTTATTATATATATAAATTTATATATATATATATATATATATATATATATATATATATATATATATATATATATATATATATATATATATATATATATATATATATATTTTTTTTATATAATCACATTTCACTCAATACAACGAGTTGTTTTAGCTGCAAATAAGTACATGTTAGCCATTTCGCTACACACAAATTTATCATTGGATTTAAAGTCGCAAAAATCGTACAGTTTTAAGAAACTTGAAAATCTATTATCTCTAGCCATGTATAATAATAGAAAATATAAAGTATATTGTCCACATACATTTCAATATAAGCTTTGATGTCACTGAGGATTAAGCATAATTCTCTGTACATGTAACTGTTTTAGAAACCGCATAACAATAGGATCGCGCCATAACTGTATTGTGAGAGGTTCGTAATAGTAAAGATACTTTCGATTTCGAAAATACAATGAAAACCAATGAACGCCATTTTCTCCGGTTAAATCAGTGTTTATTGTTCATTGCCGCTTGATGTGTGACTTCGTCCATTTTTAAAAGTATGTTATAGCAGATCAAAATCGGTAAAGTTCAACCATCGATTGTGGTTCCAAATAGATTAGCACGCTAATTGGATTGACTAATGCTTTGCCAAATTCGATCCTTAATGCGAGATTTCCATGTAGCTATAGGTTTAAGTTGGTCTTCACGCTTGCACAATAGTCCATTGAAAGATCATAAAACGCATACAGTTAGAGTATCTATAAAGTCGTTTAGCGTCACAACTGTACCAATCCCGTCTCACCCGTTGATGCTCTTAACCAGGTTGTGACACGCTTTCGTACAAAGCGAAAATTCAAGATGTGTAGAATATCTCGTCTCTAGCGACCCCCCTACAGCCGAGCCATTGACAAGCAGTGTTGAGTTTCAATGATGATTTTTTATATTTGCCTGTCACAACATCATGTTGTAGCATTCCCACTATTATTTATTTTGTTGTGTTTTATTGCCCTTTAAAAAGACAAACACACGAAATTTAAACACATATACAATTCACATATACACTATTATATATATATATATATATATATATATATATATATATATATACACACACAATTTAAAACACATACAGTTCATATATACCCAATTCATATATACACACACACACACAATTCAAACACATATGTTAACCCCTCCGTCTATGGTCTTGGTCGGTTCGAAGTTGACGGGGGTTCTTGTTAGGTGGCAGCAACGGATTTGTTACTCTGGAGTAGCTGTTATCGTTTAGGAAATCGCAGTAGTTTTCTTCTATACTACTCTCCGATTTCTTCTTGTAATGGATCGGAGCTTACCAAATTCTCTGACGGTTCCCCGATTCTTCTTGTAACGTATCGGGAAATTATTTTTCTCTATTTAAGACTAAGTTCTCTGAAGAGAACAAGGCTCGAAGGAGAAGACAAAGATTCTTCCTGACTATATTTTACTGCTAAAATCTTACAGGTAATGCTAATTAGATCAGGTAATTAGATCAGTCAAATCAGAATAACAATTTGAAAAATTACACGAGTTTATATACCCAAATTTTGTGGGCATCATTATTATTTAATGTTGACTTGTTTTGTTTTTATTCTCAATAGGCTGCATTATCATTATTTTGCAAAATATTTGACGATAAGGTAAATATTTTAGCTGTGGCAACGTCTAAACAGATAAGCGGGATATTTGAAGATGAAGCCATATTTTTATTTTAAACTAGAACCAACATTCAGTTGACCGGGGTGTCACGACTTCCAGTTCTTCACATCCATCATTCGACAGGTGTGTCACGACTCCAAGTTCACCACACCCATTCTTCGTCCAGGAACAAGTGGCCAGCAAGACACGTCTTCAGGACACGTCTTCAAGGATTTCGCCGTAGGATTCTTGTTAAGTACAGAGCTCCAATAAACCTTAGCCCCCCCCCCCGCCCATGGCCTAAACCATTAGAGGTACAGTAAAACTAAACATACCTTACAAAAGAGAATTTAATCCTGCATTTAATGAGAAACAATTAAAACTTGGTGTTCCCGCCATTGGCTTCCAAGACAGCCTGAATTCGCTTTGGGTAGCTTGCCAAAAGTGACGTGAATAGATCTTGATCATTACGCAAATTTGCTAAAACAGTTTCAATGTGTTGCGTCATTGTATCCTTCGAAAATCGATTTGCTGCAGGTTCTTGAAACAAGAGACATTCAACCTTGTCCTTTATAACTGATCGAATGTGTTCACAGACGTTCAGGTCAGGAGAATTTCCTGGCCATTCTTCATTTCCAAAGAAATCGATCTCATGGTTCCACAACAACTGTTCAGTTGCTAATGCCTTAAAGCAGGGGGCCTTATCGTGCAGAAGTGTAACCTGATCGACATCCATAACATTGTTTGGGTTTCTTAGAAAAGGAATGACATGCTGGGATAGAATAATATCACGAAAATACTGTCCATCCCAACTCTGTCCATTTGGCTTCAGCACCCACATGAGCTTCTTTGCAGTGAACAAAACAAACACACCAACACAGTCTGGACTTTTTAATAATTCGCGATAATGTTCATTGTCATCGATTTCATCTGGTGTTGTGGCCCACACTCGATCATTTTGGTAGTTAGGCCGACGTGTTACGTAAACAAAAAATTCATCGGAGATAGCTAAATGCATGAAATCATCCACATCCCAATCTTCAAGATAATGGGCAAACCACATTCTGTCATCGATGTTAAGTTGAGTTTTCTTGGCTTTGGAAGTTCATGCCAATGCTTTAAACCTTGCTTATGACGGTACAGTCGAATGATCTCACCACTAACGAGCTTTCCTCTCAACACTTCGATCTCTCTAGAAAGTTTAGCACAGTTGTTTTTCCGCTTACGCGTACCGCTTTCAATGATGTCCTTTGTTTCCTGAGAGAGTGGCAAATTAGGGCGCCCAGATTTGCTTGTATCCATTTCACATTCATCCAAAGTTTTATTCCAATTTCTTTTGACGAAGTCCTCACTTCTTCGCAACTTTTTGGCAACCCATGAACGTGTTATAAAGGTGGCTCCAGCATCACGAGCTTCCCGAAATGTTATTGCTTGTATGCGATCTATCACACGTTGCCTCTCCGAATCACCAATTAATTGAGAAGCCATTATATTATCACTTCATCAGCTAGAGTAATTTTAATACCTGCAATAAATAAAGAATTTTATATATTTTTATAATCACTAAAAACTATTTCGATATAAGTAAACATGTAAGCTGCAAATGGGGGGGCTAAGGTTTTTTGGAACCCCTTCCAGACCCTTTTTTCAAATTAATTACTAAACACTTGAGAAATCAGTATTATTAACAGTTAATAATTAGTATCAAGACAGAATTAATATAAAACACAGTGAACATTCCATACATCAGTGATACATTTCTTTTTATTGAAACCGAATTATTTCAACTATTATAATTAGCATAGAATAATTTTACTTAATGTACCAATCATAATATTACCGTACTTTCACGTACATTCGAGTGAAATTTTGTTTACATTTTTATTATTATTTTGTTTACAAATTTTTCCAAATTTTTCCCTAGTTAGGCAAATTGTTCTGCATTATTTGTGTATTTCTTAGATAGAGTAGATAGGAAACCCACTTCAGTTTAAAGCAGTTCCATCCAGAGTGACAACCGCCCCAGACAATAATAGACAGCTTGATGCTAACAGAATCAGTTCGGATTTCCGAAAGAAATAGAAGCCCACTCCAGTTTATAGTACTTCAAGTCAGTCGGTTGCATCCAGAGGGGCAACCGCTCCAGAAATCAGCCCCCAGAGTAATCAGTTCCAGTTGTTGAGTCCAGTCGGATCAACAGAGTCAGTTTCCAGTTAGTCAGTTTCCAGTCAGTCAGTTTCAGTTCAGCCAGTTTCAGTTCAGACAGTTTCAGTGTAGTCAGTTTAATTCAACCTTCTTTTTTTGTTGTAAGAGGAAATAAATTGACAGGTTTGTGTCTTTTTGTATGCAGTATTTGCGTCTATAAATATATATGTGAATTATATATTTTATTGTTTGTAACAAAAACGGCTTCTGCAAAGTATATGGTACAATTATGGAATTTTTAAAATGAGTTCATGCATTTCGAGTAATGTGTCAAAATCGACAAGTAAGTTTTGTATCTTTGGTTGGGACGACTTTATGAAGTGTTTATTTAAACCGAAACAGCTAATTTCACGCTTAAGTTTTTTCGTTTCACAGCTGTTGTATATACTGTATTAGGGATCAGTTTTCTTTTTTTTCTTTGTTTCGCTTCGCTTTCCTCGTTTGTAAGTCCATTTTTCTTTTCCTTTGTCGTTTTCGGAAGAAAATGGATAGATTTAGGAAGAGGGGATGGTCGGAAGTTTTCTGGACCCCGCGCGAAACCATCGATGACGCAGACGAAGTATGTTCGTAAGTTTCGGAAACGCCTTCTTGGGCTCACGAAATGGTGCGTTTTGACGAGAGCTCAAAATTTTTCATGAAAACTTCTGTCAACAACCAAACAGTTTTGGCTCTTGTTGACGACTGCTGTCAGGCGAATTACATTAAACAAGACGTATACAAGAAGTTACTTAAGACGGCTACAAGAAATTTCGATTTGCATTCTCGCTTGACCTGCACTGATGATGGTTGGGAAGAATACAGTACCGAAGAAATTATTCTTCCTATTGAATTTGATTCAGTCCCTTATCTGACCCCATTTGTGGTCATCTGAAGGAGACTGAGCTGGAAATTTAATCCTGGGATGAATTTCTTTATTACGCACGATTTCTATGTGGCCGATAGAGAAGCAGGCCTAATTCGAGGAGAGCCCGAATGACTCCCTGGAACCAATTCAAAATAAAGAGGAACTGCTATGAGATGGGGAAGATTCTTCATCAATCGTCAATTGTTCCGTTCCAGTTCCGGCGAACGAGGAACTAGAAAGCCAACATACCTTTGGTAATTTTGAGCAGGAAGACTCGAATGTCTTCACAGTAGACCCCTGTGACTCCAACGAGAACGAGTCACCCCCTTCGGTTACAGTTAAGCAGGAATATGAAGTTCCCAGAGTTTCGGTTATTCCAAATAAATCTGAAGACTCATCTCCTTTGAGTTCCGGTTTGGTCATTTCGCTTGAATCCCTATTTAAGGAAGATGACTTGATTCTGTTTTCAATGGTAGAGGACTTTCCACCCAATTCCGAGACTAAGCCTACAGGTGCCGGGAGCGAACCCGAACCTACTCGCCGTCGGAAGTTGTTCGTACGGAAAGGCAAGCACGGAATACACTTATCTATCCAGTTAGTTTGTGTAGCATGCACGATACGCTGGGTGTCCTCAGTACGACGAAGGAGGTGCCCTATGAAGAGGCTGTTTCAAACCCCACGACGGAAGGGCTCTATGAAGAAATTGTCCCAGACATCACGAGGAAAGTTCTCGATGAGGTGAATTTTCCGAGGGATCCCCCTTCTGCAAATTTACGTGATGTCACGGAGAACTCGCCAATGTCCCTCGGACATGATGCAAGCTCGGCTTATGACCCCGAGTCTCATTGTGTTAATGGGGTTCAAATCTTACCACGCGCCAACAACGCGTCTTTGACGAATTCCGAAGAAAATTGCCACTGTTCTCTTCCCACCAAAGGGAATGATGCATCTTTGCATCACTCTACAGGGCAACGTTCATTCGATTCTGTTCTTTCTAATCAGAAGGTTTGGTAATCGAAATTTTGCAATACCAGTTCAGACACCTGCAGAAAGTCTTCTCTTTCTCCTACTAAACAGCAGATTTATCTTCCTCCTTTTTCCCGTCCGATGAAACAGAATAATCATTTTTCTCCTGTCTCCTTGTTGGCCCTTCCTCAGGTCAAACCACGGGTCGAGAACCTCTGCATTGACCATAATCTTCCTTCTCCTCCTCTAAATGTTCCTTTCTACCACCATAAAACAGCTTTTTGGGAATACTTATGTTCAGAATTCATCGGCTTTCTTCGTTCTTGTCATCTTAATCTGTTTCAAGTCCTTTCTTACCCTTCTCTATCCCTATTATCTCGCAGCCCGATAAGCCACCGCCCTTCAAGGCTATCTCCAAGATTGGCCCCACTCGTTCAGACTCCTGCCTGTTTCTGAATATTCGATTGGTCACAATTTTCTGGAGCCATCTGCCACTTTGATTTCAGAAGCGGAACTTTCATCACTAAGGTCACTCGCGTAGCTCCAAAAGGACCGAATATACGAAACGAAGAACAGTAATCATAATGTCGGTTTACCTCAATTACAAATTGATTCTTTAACAGTACTTCCAGTTCAAGAGCAATGTCCACACGTAAACCTTTCACTGCACAATACCTTGAAATTTTATCCCCTCCACGCTATAGAGTTCAGTCAATTCCAAAGTTCTAAAAAAGTTCTCAAACGACCCATATCCGTTCTAAACCTTGCAGAAATCGTATCAATTTCACTAAGTACTTTTCCAATAGTTCCTTAAAATTCATTTCTTTCAAATTTTGTCCCCATAAAGTTGATAAAAATTGCGTTCAATTTAAAAGTGTATGCACACGGTGAACTTCGACCAGTGCAAAAAGTGGGCCGAGACAAATCAGACTCCAAGTGCTCAAGGACACACAAGTGACCATTAATTATAAGTGTTCATTAGTGCATAAGTATCGATTTGAGTGTAAAATTTAACTAATAAATCTAGTGAATTACGTACGAAGTAGATGTGTTTTATTTAACTATTTCTCTTGTCCTTATGGAACATTACATCCAACTACTTCTTTAACTAATCTTTGTATCTACATAACACCACATCCAACTGCTTTTGTTTGAGAGGATAATCAAACTAACCCCCTAGTTCCAACTCTTGGAGGGGAGCCATGTGGAAAGGGTTTTCCACAGGAAAATAAATTTTTGTAAAATTTAACAATATAATTGTTTGTCTAAATTATCGTACTAATCATTTTATTCTGTTTGCATAAATTAAAGTTTTAATCTTTGAATTTTTAATGTTTTATAACTCGCCTCGATGCCCCAGTGGATCATCTGGCCTCTTTCTTAACCCTAACGACTCCAGTGTGCCAAATCTATAATCTTAAAAAGAGATTCCTAAATTCTAAATGTTCTTTTCGGCTAATATAAATCACATAAAAGAGTTAAGTGTAGACCTAAAATTATGTAAATTCCTTTGCTAATATCATTGTTAGACAACCTTTGCAACCTAAGGAATCTTTTGTAAACGTGGCATCATGGGAGTTTCTCCAGGGCAAAGTGCAAACACTTTGAGAGGGCAGTCGAAGCCTCACTCTTCTTGCGAGTGTGTGCTCGCCCTTTGGGCGGTCGGTTCGGCTCGGGTCCTTCGTTCGTTAATAACTCTCTAAGCAAGTGTGCTGAGAATTTGATTTTCTAATTACTGGGCATTGTAACTTAACCACCCCGACTTATGTTGTGTATATAAATCTGTATTATAAAAACCACTAGTTATCATCTAGTTAGAATTAGTTAAGATGTTATATTATTGTTTAATGTCATTCTAGAGGGAGGAGCCCTGTAAAAGTGAACAATGAATAATTCCTATATTCTTATATTCATTCGTATAATGCTTATATAATTCGTATATTTATATAAATTCTAATATTTATATAATCCTTACGTTCATTATATTCATATAATACTTATATTTGTATACATTTATGTTCATATATTCAATTTTACATAGAGATCAAAATCGAGTAAAGCTCACACGAGTTTGGATAAATTTTTGATTTGCTTTCTATTTTATAATTGGTGAATTATTTCTTTTTAAACTACTTAATCATTTTTCAGATTTAGTTTAGCAATGTAATCTTGTTCATTCCCTGTATACATTCTATCTTCGTTGTAAAAGATGAAGTCATGTCCTGCTTAACGTTTAATTTTGAATCTTAAGCATTTAATTTTTACTCATGTGCATGTTTGTTTGTAATTCGTGATGGGAAGGCATATTTCAATTTCCATTTTTAGTTAACTCGGCAGATCATGATAACATCAGATCTGTCAATATGCGGTTTAAAAATAAAAATATAGCTTCCTCTTGCTTAGCAGTCTAGACCTCGCTACAGCTAAAGTAGCAGTCTAGACCTTGCTACAGCTAAAATAGCAGTCTAGACCTTGCTACAGCTAAAATAGCAGTCTAGACCTTGCTACAGATAAAACTATTTGCTTTGTCTTTAAATAATTTGCAAAGTAAATCAGCCTATTGAGAATAAATAAAAAAAACAGATCAACATTAAATAATAATGATGTCAGTAAAAATTTCAGTATATAAACCCATAAAATTTAGAGGCTGAGCATTACTTGTAACATTTTAGCAGTAAAATATAGTAAGAAATATCTTTGTCTTCTCCTTCGATCTTTGCTCTCTTCAGAGAACTTAGTTTTAAATAGAACGAAAATAATTTCCAGATCCGTTATAAGAAGAATCGCGGAACCTTCAGAAAATGTAGTCAGCCCCGCAGAATCCTCCGATCCACTGCAAGAAGAAATCGGAAAGTAGTATAGAAGAAACTACTGCGATTCCCTATACGGTACCAGCTACTCCAGAGTGACAAATCTGTTGCTGCCACCTAATCAGAACCCCTGTCAACTTCGAACCAACCAAGGCCATAGACGGAGGGATTAAAATAAATCTAAGGATTTATATAAATATACGAATTATATAAGAATTATACGAATGAATATATGACTATACGAATTGGTCATTTTTCATTTTTACAGGGCTCTCCCCTCTAGAATAACATTAAATCAATAATATAACATCCTAACTAATTCTAACTAGAAAATAAATTATGGGTTTTTTATAATACAAATTTACATACACAACAAGTCGGGGTGGTTAAGTCTAGTTCAGGCAGTATGAGGACGCACTCTTGGCCGTGCATAAATATTTTGACATAGTACAATGTTTTTTTTCTTTGCCATTGCGAGAATAGCCTTTTCACTACAAATATACAGAGGATAATAGCACACAAAATAATTATACTAACGGCAGCTGTTGAAAAAATTGTTACAGGTTGTAGTATTTGTAAAAGGTTATTCTGATTATCATCTGAAATTTTAAAACGACTCAATTGATCATTCCATTTAGAGGCATGCAGTACGGGGAGGATGGTCACCGGTTTCATGGCGAAATTCAAGATAGTATATTTGAATTTAGTTCCAGACAGAAAGGGGTACGAGTTGTTAATTGCAATATCAACATTACAAGGGGAGCAATTTTATTCATATCTACGTCTTAAATTATACGGAGCTGTTGGTGGTTGTATAGATGTTTGTGTTTGTGGGTGGAGTGGTCGGCCTCGCTTAGGTGGTAGTGGGAGTCGAACATTAAGTCCGGATTCTGAGTGTGTTCGTTTTTTTCGCGAAGGTTCTAATTCACGTGGTTGATGTATTTGCGGCTGGTATGTAGGCTCCGTGCGTCGATCATCAATCGGCGAGGGAGGTGACGGAGGAGATGGTGGACTTGGAGGAGATGGTGGAGTTGGAGGAGATGGTGGAGTTCCACTGAGTGAGCCTCTAGAAGGGGTCTCTCCAGGGTCTGGTTCCGATGGGATTCTCGATTGTGGGACCTCTTCTTGTTCAGAGATTGGCTCCAGTACTGATAGTATTACGAGGTACCAATCTTCGTCACGGGTAGTGGTTTCCGCGGTGACTACTTGGGTTTTGTGGTCCCTGCTGGATTTGTTAATACCTGGATCTTTCGAAGGCTAGGCGGCTCAGAACGCCTGGCAAATGTTTTTTGGAAAGGTTTTGTTCGGCAGCTACCTTTAAATTATCAGCGTGAATGATCTTTAGTTTGGAATGATCTCGGAGGTCGAGGATTTCGTAACGGTTCTTTCCGAGGTTTTTCATAATCCTGTATGGGCCATCCCATTTTGGGTACAATTTGCGATGAGCACTTGGTGGTTTCACGCTCTTTATGTAATAGCGCATACCAACGATTATAGTCCGTTGATGGGGATGACGCCTATGTTGCTCTTGCTCCATCTGTTGGTTTCCTTGGTCTAGGGCACATCGGATTATGCCAAAAATTTTGAAAGATCGTTCAACTAGTTGCTGATTTGCTAATGCCATCTCGGAAGGTTTTAGAACTGCCGTGTCGATTTGTTCAGTCAAATCAAAAGGTAGCTGCTTGTCGTAGTGATACAGGACGAAATGAGGGGTGTCCCCGATGGACACGTTATAGCCATTGTTGATGGCTGTTTGCACCATGGGGAGGGAATCAACCCATGTACGGGAGGATGCATCGACAACGTGGCGAAGGGCTTCTAAGATCTTCCAATTGTGCCTTTCCACTAAGCCGTTTGCCTGCGGATGGTATGCCACAATGTGTGTGTTTTTAACTTTACACATGTTACAGAATGACTCGAACAGTTTGGAAGTGAAACTAAGAGAGTTATCCGAAATTAGGATGGAAGGAGTAGTATAGTTTTGGATGACGCGTTCCACTAAGGCTCTTGCCACAGTTTCTGAGGTCTGGTTTGGAATGGCAACTACTTCGCTGTAACGCGAGAAGTGGTCCGTAAACACAATGATGTACTGGTTTCCCTTTGATATTTTGGGGAATGATCCCAGTATGTCCATTCCAGTTCTTTGCCAGGGCCGTTGGCATACTGGATATTCATGCAAGGGAGCTATGGACGGTACGTTGCCTTTATGTTTTAAACAAGACGGGCATTCAGCGATGTATTCATGTACCTTTTTGTTCATTTCGGGAAAAAGGTGGCGCTCCAAAAGACTCTTGATGGTGCGATCCGGGCCCATGTGGCCATACAAAGGTGATTCGTGACAAAGTCCGATGGCTATATCTACGAGATCGTTTGGTATTTCCACGAGGTGTTGTTTCCATCCTCGTTCCTAAAATGTACGAGCCCATGTTTTAGGTTGTCCTGTTCTTTTACCTTCGATGGTTCCGTTTGTTCCAGGCGAGCCCGAAGATTCTGCGTGTGTTGGTCCTGTTGTTAGGAGTATTGCAGACGTTCGTAGTCGAACACAGGAAGAAGTTCTATCTTATTCACTTGGGTGTCGGGCTTGAGTCTCGACAATCCGTCTGGGATAATTTGAAGTTTTCCTGGTTTCTCTACGATTTTTGCAGCAAAGTCCTGAATCAACAGAGCCCATCTACTCAACCTTCCTTCAAGTAGCTTGTCCTTGAAGAGATACGTGACTGGATTATGGTCAGTTTTAATGGTTACATCGCAGCCATAGACTATATTTCGGAAATTTTCAAAGCCCAATATACTGCGCGGGCTTCTCGGTCTGTAGTGGAATAATTCCGGTGAGGTGCAGAGAGAAGCTGACTGGCATAAGCAATGGGTAATTCCACATCATCTACTTCCTGTAATAGGATGGCTCCTTTTCCATAGGAGGAAGCACCTGTAGCTCTGACAAAGGGTTTGGTGTAACGGGATATTGGAGGATATGATGACAAGTTAGTTGACCGATTAAAGTTTCAAAAACATGTTGATGATCAGAGTCCCAATGAAATTTAGCACTTTTCTGAAACACATTGGTAATGGGTTTAGCAATGTTCGAAAATTGGGGGATAAAATTTTGAGACTCCGAGAAATCCAATAACTGCACGAGCGTCATCAATGGTTTTAGGTACACGATACCTTTCCAGTGCTTCAAGTTTGGTTGGATCAGGCTTAATTCCAGTGGATAATAATAGAAATCCTAGGTATACCAGGGATTCCTGTAAAAAGTTGCACTTTGCAAGTTTCAGTTTAAGGTGTTTTTCTCAAGCGTGATAGCACATTTTGAAGACGATGAAAGTGTGTTTTTATATCTGAACTATGAACGATAACATCGTCAAAATAGACGAGAGCTTCGACACCTAATAGCTCAGAAAGGACTATATTCATCAACCTAGAGAAATTAGCAGGCCCATTTCGGACTGCGATAGGTAAAACCTGGAATTCGTAATGGCCTCGATTAGTGGAGAAAGCAGTCAATGCCCGAGATTCGGGACTGACCTCCATTTGCCAATAACCGGATGCTAAATCGAGGTATAAAAAGAAGTTAGCTCTCCATATGTTCAGAATTGTTTCCTGCATGCTTGGAATAGGGAAACGGTCTGGGATGGCAATGTGGTTTAGACGTCTAAAATCTATACAAGGGCGAGATGTTCCGTCCTTTTTGCTTTTTGGAGACAAGAATCATAAGAGCGGACCAGGGATTAGCTGAAGGCTGAATGACATCCTGCTCCAACATGTCCTTGATGTGTTCCTCAATAGTGACTAACTGGGAATGTGGAACCTTATAGGGAGGAATGAAGATGGGTTTGGAATTTGGTTCCAGCTTTATTTCGAAGGGGACCAAATTAGTTCGTCCCAGAGGATCTCCTTTTGGGGCAATCACATCTCTATTTCTTATCAGGAAGTCGAGAAGTGAATCCAGTAGTTTGGGATCCTGTAAGGCTGGTGACTCGTGAAGGGAGTGCTCCAGACATTTCTTATATTCTTCTTTTAAAGCTGAAGGGTTTAACTCTAACGACCTGTAAACACGATTTACAGTACTTGTGGGGAAATCTGAATTTATTTCTACTGTGGAAACAGTTCCTATTCTCTGATTTAAAGTTAATTCAATAGAGCTTTTTCCTTTGTTTAAACAAACAACGCGGATAGCTGAATTCTGACTATGACTAAGAATTTTGGCAATAAGAACATCTATCTTGAAATTACTTTTCGCTGTAATAAGAGTACGATCTGACTCTAATAGTTTTCCTTGACCGTTTACTACTCTTGCCTGGAAACAAATCTTCTCATAAGGTGCTACTGTTATATCCTCTGTAGGGCATATGAAAAATTGTGAATCTCACTCTGGTTCGGCGATTAAAATTGGCCTTATTGGCTAGGAAATCGTTCCAATTGGATTTTCAATCTCAACTGCTGAGTTAACTGAAACTGGCTGACTGGAAACTGGCTGACTGGAAACTGACTGTGTTGATCCTATTGGATTCAATAACTGGAACTGATTACTCTGGGGGCTGATTTCTTGGGCGGTTGTCCCTCTGGATGCAACCCATTGACTTGAACTGCTATAAACTGGAGTGGGTTTCCTATTTCTTTCAGAAATCCGAATTGAACTGATTCTGTTAGAATTAAGCTGTCTATTATTCTCATGAAGAGTGTGTGTCCTATTTCTACACTTAACTAATTTTTCGGCTGGGTAAATTTTCCACTGATTCCGTTTGAAGAAATCCGTACCAAGTAAGATATCTGTCTGAAAGGTGGTGACTGCGTTCACAATACAACATTTTGCGGGATATACTGCGTTACCAACTTCTAAATATAACTTAATTTCTCTATATGAAGGTGTGGGTGTACCTGTAACTCCTCTGATTTGGCAGGAAGGTGCTTTAATTTGATATTTATAATCTGTACTCTCTAGTAACTCATCTGCACATTGTTTCTTAATTAATGTTGCATGTGCTCCTGTATCTAGAAGGGCAGTTCAATCTCGGTTATCTGTGCTACAATTTATTATTAAATCTAGTAGGTTCGCACCTATAGTCCTGATAGGTAGTTCATGTGTGTATTTGGGTTTATTACTGCTATTTAGGAGGGAGGAGGCTGAACTGTTGCCTCCGAAGTGGGATCTAAAAAAGAACTTGAATTGACTTCTATGGGAGGATCTGAGTCATATGCTACGGGATCACCATACACTGGAGGGTCTTCTCGAAAAGTGTACTCTGGGGAAACTGATTCTTTACCGGTTACTTCTACGTACCGGACCATCCGACCTTACTGATTGTCTTGGGGTCTGTACATCGGGTAATAGTGTGGTTGACCCTGTGGTCGTGATCTATTTGGTTGGTGGTTCGGTTGAGGCTGGGAATTGACACGTTTCTGAGAATTGGAGGGCTTTTGGGAACGTTGGTTATCTGATATCTGGAAGTGGGGCCTATACCCTGCAGGGGCTTTGTTAGCACATTTTTGTCGGTTGCCACGGCGATGATCATGTTCATGACAGTGGGAGCAATAAGGGAGATAATTCCATTGACTCATCATGTGCCCAAAACTATCGCAATTAAAACACTGAGGAGGAGGGCGTGCATTCTGGGTTTGTGGGGCTTGTTTCTGAGGTGGTGTTCCCTGCATCGGCCTCGATTTACAGGGTTGTTGTTGTTGCTGTTGAATGTAGTGTATGGGAGTCTCTCAACCCTTCTGGAAGTTCTGGCTTGCTAAATCTGGGTAATGTTCCCGTGTTTTATTTATGGCTACACTTTCTGGTTTGTTAATATTTAGACACTCTTGAAATTTCTTTTTAGGTGCTACAGGTAGGTTTTAGTAAATGGTTGCTGCTACTAATAGGTTCCTTTGTTTTGAAGTGAAAGTAATGTCACATGCATTTTCTGCGGCTCGGAGGTTTTCTCCTACGAGTTTATGTGTACGTGTATTAAAATTATTTAAATCTTTATGTTCTTCTTTCTTCCATTTAGCTTGGAAGACAGCTTCTAGCGTGGCTAAGGGTTGTGCAAATGTTATTTCTTTAAAAATTTCTAATAAGTGTTGTTTAAAATTGTCCCACGTTGTCGCTTCGCTAATGGATGGGACGTAGGTAACTGTATCATGGGCATTCCCCTCTTTAGGGTCAAAAAACCTTTTAGCTTCCCTAATTTTTATATCATCATCGGCGATGTTTTCACGTAAGAAATATTGTTCTAGAGACTTAATCCAAGGTCTTACGCGTGGTTCAACAAAATTATTTTCTATGGTTCCCTGAACAATTAGGACAGTGTGGGGAAGGTTTACAAGCCTACCAAGTTAATGTATGCTGGGGAAGCGGTTTGAGACATGTTATCTTGTGCTTGATCTGAAGTTTGCGTGTTTGGAAATATGTTTGAAGGGCACGGGGTAGGTGGAAAAATGGGTGTAGGGGAATTTTCAATGTCAGAAAACGCATCTTCTGAATTGCTCATATGTGACTGTACTGTTAATGTACTCTAATTTGGTCTGCTTGACCGAGCTTAATCTATGGAATGATCACTTGAGTGGCTTTCCTAACTTCCCTATCTAAGAAATATACGAATAATGCATAACAATTTGCCTAACTAGGGAAAAATTTGAAAAAAATTGTAAACAAAATAATAAAAAATGTAAACAAAATTTCACTCGAATGTACGTGAATGTACTGTACCCACGCTTCTCAAACTAGGGGTCGCGTAAATATTATTGGGGGTCGCAGAAACATTTGAAAATATTATTTTTTTCATAAATATAGTGTTAGTACCTATTGCTTTTATGACATTGAGTGAAGGATCGCGAAAAAATTTGTCTGATCCAAAGGGGTCGCAAGTGAAAAAAGTTTGAGAAGCCCTGTACTGTACGATAATATTATGATTGGCACATTAAATAAAATTATTTTATGCTAACTATACAGTAATTGTAGAAATAACTCGGTTTCAATAAAAATAAATGTATCACTGGTGTATGGAATGTTTACTGTGTTTTTTGTTAATTCTGTCTTGATACTAATTATTAACTGTTAATAATACTGACTTCTCAGATGTTTAGTAATTAATTTGGAAAAGAGACCTGTACATCAGGGTGGAGCGAAAAATACTTTTTTTCTAGTATGAAGTTCTAATAGTGATTAAAAGTTGCATTTAGTGGACGATATATACCTGCCAAAATATGAGTTCATTTGTTTAATATTTTCAGCTGCCACCAGGGGGCTAAAGTTAACACAATTTTGGGTAAAAAGGAAAAAAATGCTTCTATTTTAGGTTTATCAAACTATTATAAAATTTTATCTTAGAATTATCTAATAGTTTGATTAAGATTAAATGATAAGAATTCGTTTTGTAAAATGCCTTTTCATATGCTTAATATCTTCAGCTGCCACAAGAGGGCTGAACTTAACTTAAAAATGACAATTAAGTATGAATCTGTATACTGAAAAGGGGAACAGTAATAAATTAGGATGTCTCTCCTCCTTTATACTGGCTTGAGACAGTTAAGAAACGTTATTTCGTGCCTTAGCGGAGTTACCACCCTTTCCCCAACCAACCTCCCTCTAGAAAGGGTTCTTGCTGAAGACTATTTAGTAATTTGCTTTTGTGTCAAATTTTGGCTGTTTTTTCCTTGATTCTAATGAAGCACGAATCCAACCGTCTCTGTTTGTAGGTCCGCAGACTGATCCAGCAGCGTCTGTAACGAGCTTGACGTATCTCTCTACGGCTTGTGTATGACATGGAAACTGAAATAATTCTGAATGAAGAGTAGTACCATGTTTGATGCATGATTCAATATCATCAAGAGAAACTCCTTTGGTTATCGGTGGTTCTGCTATCTGAAAATCTTGCCACATAATGAGATCTGTATAGTCTTTGGCATAAAAATTTATTTCTGGCACCTTAAAATACCTGATAACATCTGTTTCTTGAATGCATGCCTTTGCTTTTATGATACGCCTAAATCCCAACTGACGCACATGCTCCCTTTCATCAGCTATCATTGCAATGAGAATGTTTTCTTGATTTGCGTAATATGCATTTCGCTGAATGACTGAGTCATGTACTCTCCTAAGCTCTTCACGGAGATACCGGCTTCTTGCAATCATATGCCACATATGTTTAGCACCATATTGGCATAATGGTTTACGCTTTATCTGAAACCACATTGGTGCGTATACCCTAACAATGAAAGTTGCTAATTCTTGTAAATTGCCTGAAGGATTCTCTGTGCTTGCATATAACCGCAGAGTCCTGTTTGCTGTGGTGAGCCACCTTGAATGTAATATATTGCCTGGACTCTTATGACTAAGACTCTTTGAGAATGTTCCACTTGATATAGCCTTGTGAATTTCAAGAAGGTATTTCTGGTCAGTACTTATGTCATCTACATCAACTTCACACATGTCCTCTTGAATTTCAATGGGTTTGAAGTTAACTATGGGAAGCTTTTCACAGTCTGAAAGTGCTCGGCCAATTTCTCCTGAAAATGCTCTTGGTCCAGTAGTGGTACCATCCAAGTGATAAAACAGATGGCGCAATGGAAGTTCATTAAGGTGTAAAAGGCTATCAGCCACTGCAATGGCTTATTAAAGGCTTCTTCCAGTAATCTTATTGTGCCTCCAATACTACCAGTGTTAACCACTGTCAACCACTGTCGAATCACAGCCAACTGCAACGATGTTCCCTATATCAATTCCTTTCTTTCAAGCAATTCACTAGCGCTGTGCAAATGTATTTAGCTTTGCCACTGGAAGGTGTCACATGTGCAAAGTACAGAGAGTGTGGTTCAGATATTATGCTGATATGCTCTTCGCGTTTGGTTCTTTGGTGGTTAGAGCCATCACTCTCCTGGACTTGAATCATTGTTTTATCCTTTCTGCCATCAAAGTATAATCCCCGCATGGTTTTTGGCTCTCCTATCTGTTATAGTTCCTTTCTCTGTTTTTGTCTTTCACGTCTTAGCTTACTTCTGTCTATAATATTCCCTTTGTCTTCGGAGTAACAATTTTAAGATCTGCCAATACTGCAGAAGCAATAGCAGCCCCAGCTCTGTCCGACATTTTAAATCTATCACAAGTAATTGCTAATGAAGGCAGTGGCTCACGCATCTGTTGTTCTGATATTACATATTGAGTCGAGGTTGTATCTTCCTCATTATCTTCAGATATCTCTTCTAGTTGTTGAAGTTCACTTGTCTCTGTTTCGATTTGTAAGTTGGACGTATTGGTTATAGCAGTACTAGTTGTTTGTGAGGATTCCAGACGTGCTTTTTCCATTTCCTTTCGATGTTCTCTTGCTTGTAATCGTCTTGTGTGTGCTATGTCAATGCTTCCTATCACCATTATTCTGCGTGTTCGTTGGTCATTTAAAAAATCCTGCTCTTTTGGAGGGACTTTCTTACTCTTTTCACATGAGCATCTCCTAAACTCCTTACATTTGCAGGTGCAGATGTCAAACAAAGTGCATTTTGAAGAGTTTTCAAATTCTTCAAGCTGATTTTTGTACTTAGGCTGATCCTTGCGTGACTTGTATGGCTTTAATAAGGACCTGTATTTATCATGGTACACTCGCATCATCTGTAAAACGCGTGTATGTGAAACTATTGGCAAAGAGGCCTTCTTCCAAATATTTTCTACCTTTTTGGAAACTGCCTCTGCTATTTCAGAAAATGAAGGCTCCTTGTTATTCATCTGCTCCTTCACTAAATGTTTTGTGAACAGGTAATCTTTCATAATGCAGTTATAAGTTGGTAGTTGCATATCACTCATCTCTAGTGAAATGTTTATATTTAGTATTTGATGCCATAATATTTTTAAGAAAAATTCACAATCACAAAATATCCTGTAACATCAAAACATTATATAATTAATATATATAATATATTTTATAAGTATATATAATATATTATATAAATATATAATATATTATATAAATAAACTAAAATTATATAATACATTATAACAAGCATTTTATAATAAAATCAATATTATCTATATAAATCACTTTAAAATAAAGTTTTATAATATTCCGATCATATTAAAAAACTCTCCGATCAACTGAGCGACTAGGCCTACTACCTAAGAAGACAAGTGTTAAAACACTGTTCTAATGACTCACAGAAAGAAATTCCTTCACACCAAAACCCTCCCCCACAACCCTCCCCAAACTCTCCCCAAACCCTCCCCCACAACATTCAGTGTTGTCTCAACATGACTCAGTTACTCTAAATTGTGTTAAATTCAGCTCTCTTGTGGCAGCTGAAGATATTAAGCATATGGAAAGGCATTTTTACAAAATGAATTCCTATCATTTAAGAATCTTAATCAAACTATTAGATAATTCTAAGATAAAATTTTATAATAGTTTGACAAACCTAAAATAGAAGCATTTTTTTCCTTTTTACACAAAATTGTGTTAAATTTAGCCCCCTGGTGGCAGCTGAAACTTTTAAACAAATGAACTCATATTTTGGCAGGCATATTTCGTCCACTAAATGCAACTTTTAATCACTATTAGAACTTCATACTAGAAAAAAAGTATTTTTCGCTCCACCCTACTGTACATAACAAGATTCCTAAGGCGAAATCCTTCGAGACGTGTCCTGAAGACGTTTCTTGCTGGCCACTTGTTTCTGGACGAAGAATGGGCGTGGAAAACTTGGAGTCGTGACACACCGGTTCAAGGGTGGATGTGAAGAACTGGAAGTCGCGACACGCCGGTGAACTGAATGTTGGTTGTACAGTAGTTCTAGGGTCTGGAAGACTGGAAGAATCCTGGTTGCAGAGGTTGCCAGTTGTTAACCCCTCCGTATATGGCCTTGGTGGGTTCGAAGTTGACGGGGGTTCTGGTTAGGTGGCAGCAACGGATTTGTTACTCTGGAGTAACTGTTATCGTATAGGGAATCGCAGTAGTTTTATTCTATACTACTCTCTGATTTCTTCTTGTAGTGGATCGGAGCTTACCAAACTCTCTGAAGGTTCCTCGATTCTTCTTGTAACGTATCGGGAAATTATTTTTCTCTATTTAAGACTAAGTTCTCTGAAGAGAACAAGGCTCGAAGGAGAAGACAAAGATTCTTTCTGACTATATTTTACTGCTAAATCAGTCAAATCAGAATAACAATTTGAAAAATTACACGAGTTTATATACCCAAATTTTGTGGGCATCATTATTATTTAATGTTGACTTGTTTTGTTTTTATTCTCAATAGGCTGCATTATTTTGCAAAATATTTGAAGATAAGTTAAATATTTTAGCTGTGGCAACGTCGAAACAGATAAGCAAGATATTTGAAAATCAAGCCATATTTTTATTTTAAACCGCATATTGACAGATCTGATATTATATTGATTTTCCCAGTTAACTAAAAATGGAAATTAAAATATGCATTTTATTATGAATTACATTTAAACATGCATATGAGCAAAAATTAAAGGCTTAAGATTTAAAATTAAATGTTATGCAAGACGACTTCACCTTTTATAACGAAGAGAGAATCTATACAGAAAATGAACATTGCAGAATTTAATCAGGTTTCATTATTAAGCTAAATCTAAAAAATGATTAAGTAATTTAAAAAGAAACAATTCACCAATTATTTGGCAGAAATACAATAGAAAGCAAATAAAAAATTTATCCAAACTTGCGTAAACGTTATGCGATTTTGGTCTCTATGTAAAAATGAATATATGAATAAAAATGTATACAAATTTAAGTATTATATAAATATAATGAATAAAAGAATTATATAAATATAAGGATTATATAAAGATAATGATTATATAAATACAAGGATTATGTAAACATAAGGATTATATAATATAAGAATTTATATAAATATACGAATTATATAAGAATTATAGGAATGAATATAAGAATATAGGAATTATTCATTGCTTGTATTTACACATATATAGTTCATATGTACACGCAAAATTCATATAGATATAGAATTCAATTTAAAGATATACATATATACATATAGGACTGAGCTGTTAGGTAAGGTTAGATTACCCCACTTGGAGGGTCTATTCCCGAACCCCTAACTCTATACCCTATCCACCCCTTGTCACTGTGCTAGTGTCTTGCAATGTTGCATGGTTCTGACACTGCAGCAATCACTATTGCATGCAATTGCATTACACTCGACATTTTTGCGGGCATTCTACTAATACATCTGCTAATGAATATAGAAAAGATCACACATTTAAACGGATTTGTAGGACTTATTCGTTTGTCAGATATTTTACAGTGGTGATGGTGTATGCAGTATTAACACTGAGATTAAGTTTACATTATTAATAAATTATTTTCCAGAAAACTGTATTATGAGAAACTGATAAATTAATTTTTCTCCATACCATAACTAATGTAATGAAAGTTGTTAGAACGTAAAACACAATCGAATAGAAACAAAAAAATTATTTTTTCGCACAATACATTGAAAAGAATTAAAGGTACATGGTAAACTGAGGTACAAAGAATATATATATATATATATATATTTAGGATAAAAACGAAGACGTAGAGCAAAAAAGTCATTATATTTGGCTGCAGCCGACGTTTCGGGCAACTCTACCCATTTTCAAGGCCTAATAAATAAAAGCTAAAATTAATGCATGACAAAAATATACGAATGTCAAAAACTAAAACTAATTTATAGTACAAAATTAAAACACTTCAAGAATAAAAATTAAAAAGCATAAAACAGGCATAAGCCAAAAACAAATCAAAAGTAAAAATTATATAAATGACAAAAATATACGAATGATAAAACTAAAACTTAAAAGCTAAAAACATTCAAACATAAAATAGTTAAAAACTTCACTAATATAATGTTAAACGAAAAAACACAAAAGTGCACCGAACATACCATGCTCACTTGACAGCCACAAAAAAACTGAGCCGAAAAGGAGACAGGGTCACAAGGGAAAAAAAATAAAAAAATTTTAGTTTGTAGGTATTCTAATTAATATAAAGGGGGTAACAGCTAGAATCAATATTTAAACTGGAGTTCAGAAATTTAATGCACAAAGATTCGTAAATACGGAGGGAGGACGGGCATTTTAATGATTTAAGAATTTTAAAGTTATTAACGGAAATATCAACCTTACACTTAACAGAATGATTTCTAATGGCAGACTGTTCCTTTTTCGATAAAACTTTCCCTGTCCTATGGCTAATACCCATATGGGAGCAAAATCTCGCCTGCAAAGAACAAACTGTGCTGCTAACGTAGTTCCCCTGGGAACACCCAGGGCAGGTAAACAAATAAACAACAGAACAGCTCATCGCAGGGGGGATTTTGTCCTTACATCGGAAAAAACATCCAAGGGTATTATTATTTACAAAAGCAACCTTAAAATCAGTGTGAAAATAAAATTTCCTCACCACACTCAACAATTGCTTGTTCACAAAAGTGTTAAAATGGTAGAGATCAGGTAAAACAAGATATTTACAATTCTTAGGAACATCATACGTTGGGATAAGGTTGGGGGAATATACATTATTAAGAAATTTACCAATAATACCTCTTACAAGATCCCGTGGAAAACCATTTTTAAAGAAAAAATCAGTAGGGAATTCAAACTCATTATGAAGCAGAGCAAAATTCGAGCAAATATTATAAGCTCTATGCACCAAAGTGCGAATGGAAATTAATTTGTAATTAAAATTGCAAAAACTATAAAAATTAAAACCCAAACCCGTAAACGTAGGCTTCCGGTATGTAGAAGTTAAAATGGTCGAGCCAGATTTGGAGGCCAAAACATCAAGGAAAGGAATAGAACCTTCAACTTCCTTTGTGTTCAGAAAAATTAGAAACTGAACTGATTGATTATCCGTTTGGAATAAAGCAAACGTATCATCAACATAACGTCTGTACAACTTCGGCTTAGGTGAGGGGGGCACTCACAGAAGGCCCTTTCCGCAAGATGCGACATGAAAATATTCGCAAAAACGGGACCCAAGGGGCTCCCCATCCCCACTCCATCCAACTGACGGTAAACTACCCCTTGAAAACTAAAAAAGTTATCCTTGACTGCCAAATTCAGAAGCTGCTCAAACTGTACTCTGCCAAAGCCGTGAAAAAGTGAGTCCGGCTGTGGAAAAGCTTTATTCAAAATAATTGTAATGGTCTCATCCAAGGGGACATTTGTAAAGAGGGAAGATTCATCAAAACTTGTCATAAACCAAGAATTCGTATTAAACTTCTTAATTTCCGACACAAAAGAAAAACTATCCTTAACATTAACGTTTTTATCCTAAATGTAAAACTACGTCTCCTTAGGAGGGATCCTATTTCATATGTATATATATATATATATATATATATATATATATATATATGAAAATTATTTCACGAAAGTAACACGTGAAAAATATTTATGATGAATAAAACCACGAAGGAAAGGAAACACAAAAAGGTGCTCAAGCGCTTTCGTCTAATGACATCCTCAGGAACACTGAAGTACATAAAGGGTTACGGCCTATATACGGGTGTCCCACAAAAAAGTTAACCGTACTTTGAATTAATATAACTCAAAAACTATTAGAGATTTTTGGGTCCTGCAACAATGTTTTATTTAACAACTATTTATCTGTCGATTCTGGAAATTTCATTAAATTTCCTTTTACGAAGTTGATACATTAATGGTTTTAGTGGAGGCTATCAAAAATATGTTTGCGCAAGGAAGTAAAATAATGAAGCGAAGCGTAGGGAGCCTAGGTCACTGTGCGATTCTTCAAGCGAAGCCTAGGCCATTGCACAGTGGTTTTTCGGACACGCTGTGGTATGGTCTCGTCATTATTGCTTATTAAGCAAATCAAAGCGTTTCTATGTAAAAGTTTACTTCAAAAGAACCCTTTTTATCATGCAGTTAACAAAAGAGCAACGCGTATTTGTAATCACAAACTTTATTAAGACTGGCAGTATTAAACAAGTACAAGATTTATTTGAACAACGTTTTCCAGGTAGGCACCCACCAAGCAAGCCCGCTATTTGGAAAAATGTTCGGAAATACCAACATGAAGGAACATGCTTAAATCTAAATAAAGGTCGTTCGGGTCGTAGGAAAACCATAAGAACAACAGAAAATATCGAAAATGTTCAGATGACACTTCTTCAAAATCCAAATGTATCAGTCAGAAAGAATGGGTTACAATTGTCAAAGTCAACATTTAACCGCATTGTTAAACATGACTTAAAATGGCATCCCTATAAGATGCATGTAAGACACCAGCTTCTTGAAACTGATTTTCCTCGTCGTAGACAATTTGTCGAATGGCTTCTCCATAAACCTGCTCGTTTCTTGGAAAATTGTGATTGGTGACGAGGCAGCCTTTTTCATGAATGGAAAGGTAAATAGCCATAATATTCGACAATATGCGCCGCTGAACAACCCCCCAGCATTCAACTTTGACACACGTATTTGTCAGCAGAAAGTGTCTCTGTGGATCGGAATATGCGGGAATGGCTATCTTGTCGGCCCATTGTTTTACGACAATAACTTGAATGGTGCTGCCTACCTGAACATGATCAACGAACGGATCATCCCAGAACTCCTCCAGATTTACGGCAATCAATTCAATAGACTTTGGTGGATTCAGGACGGCGCACCAGCTCATAGACAGCTTGCTGTAAGAACAAAACTGAGAGAAAATTTTGGCAACCGCATTGTCGCGCTAAATCATGCAATTGAATGGCCCCCAAGATCCCCTGATTTAACACCGTGCGATTATTTCTTATGGGGATATCTAAAGAGTAAAGTGTATTCTATTCCACCGGAAAACATAAACCAGTTAAGAGATAGTATCACACGTGAAGTCAATTTACTTAAGGAAAATCACCAGTTGATCAAAAAGTTGTGCAATCAATGCGATCAAAGGCGCAACTGTGCTTGGAAAGAAATGGAGGACATGTGGAAGGAAACGGTGCTTAGAAAATTAAAAAATAAATTTGTATTACCCATATGAAGAGGTGTTTTTGTTATTAATGGATTTAAATAAATTTGTTAATTTTAAACTTCGAAGTTTCATTATTTTACTTCCTTGCGCAAACATATTTTTGATAGCCTCCACTAAAACCATTAATGTATCAACTTCGTAAAAGGAAATTTAATGAAATTTCCAGAATCGACAGATAAATAGTTGTTAAATAAAACATTTTTGCAGGACCCAAAAATCTCTAATAGTTTTTGAGTTATATTAATTCAAAGTACGGTTAACTTTTTTGTGGGACACCCGGTAGGTTACAGAAAAAAAATAAAAATAAATAACATACATACACACAAACACATATATATATATGTATATATATATATATATATATATATATATATATATATATATACATACATATCTACACACACACACATATATATATATATATATGTATGCAATAAACGGAGAAGTAAAAATAAAAATTAAAAATTAAAGGATTAACAAAGAGGCATACAGATTTGTAAGGAAAAATATCGATTTTTAGCACAAGATCAAATGAATTATCAAAAATACAAATTTATACTGGAAATCTGCCCGGGTTTTAACACTTTTGCCTTTGATAGTCAAGTTTCGATATATATAAAAATAAAATGAAGATTAAAAGTTAATAAAGTAGCATACAAGTTTACCAAAGATTTAGCGTCCTACCCTTTTTATCTAAATCTGTTTTGAAGGAATTCAAAACAACAGGATCGAGTTGAAAAAGACCTTTGCTTATGTTGAAGTTATTTGAAAGTTGGATAATGGCAGACTCAAGAATATTTCTATTAACAATGTTGCTAGAATGGAATAAAACTGAAGCATTATTCCAATCAATACAGTGGGATAACTCTGACAAATGGACAAAAAGAGCACTGGACAACTGTCCTGTTCTAACGGAATATTGATGCTGTTTTATACGTGTGTGCAAATCCTTTCCCGTCTGACCTATGTAAAAGGAATCACATTGTTTACACCCAATTTTATAGATAATGCCTGAATTATTGGTAGGGCTATTTTTTACTGATATTTTTCACAATATTGTTATGTGAAAATATTACATTAATATCCAAAAGCTTAAGTACATTAGCAATGCCTAAAAAGCCCGGGAAAAGTGGAAGTACTAAAATATTTTTTGACAAAGTACGAGTGTTATTATTGACACGATAGAAAGTTCGTTTTGCCTTGTTGAGACAAGATTCCATAAACGCAGATGGATAACACAGATCACTTCCAATACCGTTGATTTTTTCCAATTCGGCATCGATGTATTCCGGACTGGCGATCCTAAGGGCGCGGAGAAACATTGATGAAAAAATGGCCTTCTTAGTGGGGGTGTCATGTCCCGAGTAAAAGTGTACTTAGGACAAATTGTTTGTTGTTTTCCGATAGATACTAAACTTAAAACCTGGGCTTTCCCTATGTACACGCACATAGGGAAAGCCCAGGTTTTAAGTTTAGTATCTATCGGAAAACAACAAACAATTTGTCCTACGTACACTTTTACTCGGGACATGACACCCCCACTAAGAAGGCCATTTTTTCATCAATGTTTCTCCGCGCCCTTAGGATCGCCAGTCCGGAATACATCGATGCCGAATTGGAAAAATCAACGGTATTGGAAGTGATCTGTGTTATCCATCTGCGTTTATGGAATCTTGTCTCAACAAGGCAAAACGAACTTTCTATCGTGTCAATAATAACACTCGTACTTTGTCAAAAAATATTTTAGTACTTCCATTTTTCCAGGGCTTTTTAGGCATTGCTAATGTACTTAAACTTTTGGATATTAATGTAATATTTTCATATAACAATATTGTGAAAAATATCATAGTAAAAATAGCCCTACCAATAATTCAGGCATTATCTATAAAATTGGGTGTAAACAATGTGATTCCTTTTACATAGGTCAGACGGGAAAGGATTTGCACACACGTATAAAACAGCATCAATATTCCGTTAGAACAGGACAGTTGTCCAGTGCTCTTTTTGTCCATTTGTCAGAGTTATCCCACTGTATTGATTGGAATAATGCTTCAGTTTTATTCCATTCTAGCAACATTGTTAATAGAAATATTCTTGAGTCTGCCATTATCCAACTTTCAAATAACTTCAACATAAGCAAAGGTCTTTTTCAACTCGATCCTGTTGTTCTGAATTCCTTCAAAACAGATTTAGATAAAAAGGGTAGGACGCTAAATCTTTGGTAAACTTGTATGCTACTTTATTAACTTTTAATCTTCATTTTATTTTTATATATATCGAAACTTGACTATAAAAGGCAAAGTGTTAAAACCCGGGCAGATTTCCAGTATAAATTTGTATTTTTATAATTCATTTTATCTTGTGCTAAAAATCGATATTTTTCCTTATAAATCTGTATGCCTCTTTGTTAATCCTTTAATTTTTAATTTTTATTTTTACTTCTCCGTTTATTGCATATATATATATAATAATTTATATATATATTATATATATATATATATATGTGTGTGTAGATATGTATATATATATATATATATATATATATATATATATATATGTGTGTGTGTTTGTGTGTATGTATGTTATTTATTTATTTTTTTTTTCTTTCTGTAACCTATATATAGGCCGTAACCCTTTATGTACTTCAGTGTTCCTGAGGATGTCGTTAGAAGAAAGCGCTTGAGCACCTTTTTGTGTTTCCTTTCCTTCGTGGTTTTATTCATCATATATATATATATAACTTATATATATATATATATATATATATATATATATATATATATATATATATATATTACGAGGGAAGTATCACTTCGATGCAGGATCCAAAGGACACAGTGTCGTAACTGTCAGGTAACTGGTGTCTTTTCCTACATGTATTACGACACACCTTCGTTCATCTAAGTTCCTTCACGCCTCCTAGTTTCTGAGCTCATTAACTGTGGGTTCCCACAACTAGGTGAGGATCCACGTTGTTAGCCCAATCACCAGCATCACCATCGTCAATTTTAGGTTCTTCTAAGCTAGCAAGTTCTTTAAGAGAGGTGAAGTTCACGCTTTCCCGATTTGCAGGGTTTAAGGTAATCTCCTTTGCCTTCACGATATACCTGAACTCTTCTCCGCCTTTGACACGTATTCCGTGAGACAAAAGAATCCGCATAAGCATTATCACCAAACTTGTCCTTATTTTGATCACCAAAGAATTCACTAATGGGAGGCATATAATCTCATATTTCTCTGTGAAATATATTTATGTCAGTATCGGCATAGAGGACCCAACGGCCAAGAGACCGCATGAATACTCAAAGCTTGATACGATCTTAATCTGTTGTGAAGCTAGCTACCGGGATGTTTGTGACGAGGGAGGTCTGCAGCCAGCTCGTTCCTATTGTAGTGTATTATATACGTGTTGCCTATATGCATAATTTCAAAAATTTCTTTATCATCACATATTTCATTAAAACTTTGAGATAGATGAACGTTTCCCCTGTTGGTATTCTGTGCAAACTTGCCCCAAATACTGTTGAGACAAAACTCAGCACTAAAGCGCTTGCCAGGGTTTCGCGCAATGTATTCCCGCTCAAACTGTATTCCTTCATGATCATGGTAACGCTGTATATACTGTATGCTATTTTTTAATCTTCGGTCTCAACACAACGTGGATACCCTGATGCTTCAACTTTATCCTTCAATTGATGTAAGGGGTGAAGAGATTGCCGAGCTTCTGAAATCTCGACACCTCATACATCATCAATATTTTGTACCCGTGACGAACAGTTAGAGCCAACTCAAGACTTGTAAAAACGCCTTTGATCTTCCTATGCTTGTTCTCCTTTACACACTTTACACAGGGGAAACATGAGTTTATGACCTATAATAACGGGTAAGATCGGCTTCCATAAATCGTTAAAAGTAGAAGGAAGCACGTCAACGAAGAATAACTGGAAATAGTTTTCGTTTAAGTAAAAAACTCCTCGGATGGCAGGGCAGGAACCACACGTTTTTTAGGGGCACCTACGGGGTACAAAGAGCAGAAATCACTCGCAATAGTGAATCTTCACCCCATCGATGGATGAAATCTACACTATAGTTTGAAGAGGTTTGTGCGATGTCCAAACAAACTATCACCGCACTTGAGAGTTCCACAACCATTGTGCGTTTGGTGGCCCTTATTTCGTTATGGTACTATACATCATTTTCCATTTACTCATCATACTTGTGCTCCCATAATACCTTGCGAGCAAAATGGGATCTTCTAAACTGATCGCAAGTATGAGTCCACGCAAGACTATCAGCAGGGGATCTAACATGGAAGTCACCTGTGATACCACACTTAAGACGCGGGCATCCGTGCCAGCGGCAACTGTAGAAGGAATACAGCGTTTTCTTTCTGGTGCGGTGGTCCTCACTCAACTTATCGGCCCAAAAAGTAATACTATTAATCTTAAAAACCACTTCTCCCGTGTTACCCGCGTGCTTTATAAGCACGCATGTCTGTTGTTTTATGTGTGTGAGTCAGTAAATTGTCTTGTAGCCATAACTGCGTGGATTGTTTAATGTTTATGATTATGATAACGAGTGAATCTTTTGACGTGAAATTATTTTTAAATACGGCAAAACATAGTGATGCGTTCGTGGTTGCAGCGTCTAAAGTGTTGCAGTTGAAACGGGTAAGGTACATGCTTCTAAATGTTTAGAAACACACACTAAGTACATACACATCATTCACGCAATAACGTTCACATTCATCCGCAATATTGAAAGGGTTATCCTCACTGAAAATGTTGTAGTAATGCAGTACGGGCACTCATATTGTCATAGTTAGAGTAATGTTTAGGGGGCGGCAGTCCAACGTAATTTAAAATGTTAAAATGTGTAAGGGAAATAGCCTCTTTGATACCTCGGAATCTACCCCAATTACACTGGGTAGCCTAGATAGAGTACAAGGTGTGCATTAAATGCAAAAAACTTCACTTTTTTCTAGGTGAAGGTCAAAATATGAAAATAGAAACCCACTCTAATAGACAGAGTTTATTTCCACGACAGTTTCGACGCCCACTGGCATCCTCCTCGGGTGGATACAGAAATGCGAATGAACCAAAACAAGAGGGAAAGACAGTCCAGGGACCGACCGTTAAGAAATTCGCACCTAGGTTAGATCCCATTCTCCCGACACCGGAAGGGCATTTTCATTAAGTACATTCGCGCAAATTTAAAACTATCTTCCTGTTCTAAACATACAGATTCTATTATATTTTTTTTTTTACATAATTATTGAATTTATTATTAATTTTATTACATTTAATATTGTAAAATTATTTATTACAGAAATTATAAATTTATTATTACATTGGTTATTACATTATTGTTTATTATACAGAACTTATAAACCGAAAAACGAATGAAAAAAGCCGATTAGGAAACAATCCAGAGAAATTCGCACCTAGGTTAGATGCCGTTCTCCCGACACTGGAAGGGCATTTTATTACAGGGTCCGCTTATAAGTACATTCCCACAAATTAAAACTATCTTCTTGTTCTATACATACAGATTCTAATATTTTGACATAATTACTGCATTTATTATTACATTTACATTTTTTTTAACATTTATTATTATTACCTTTACCCTAATTATTAAATTTATAATATTACCTTTATTATTACATCTGTTGCATTTATATTTATTTCCATATTTATTACTTCCATTATTACATTTACTAAAGGCGAGTAAGGAAACATTCCAATCCAGAGACATTTAAGAAATTCACACTTAGGTTCGAACACGTTCGCACGACTCCGTAAGGGATTTTTTGACCAAGAATCTCATTAAAGGGTATAACTTATAAGTACCTTCGCACAAATTAAAATTATCTACTTTTTCTATACACACAGATTCTATTATTCTTCTTTTGACATAATTATTACATTTATAAAGTACCTTACTTGATTCCCAATCTATAGCATGATTATTTTGGCTGGCGTGATAAAAAATGGCATTTTAGTATTACAACTTCTGAAGGCATATTTGTGTTCTTTAATACGGATTTCAATATTTCTTCCAGTTTCTCCCACGTATAATAAATCACAACTTTTACAGGGAACGCTGTAGACACAGGCTTGTTCCTCTTTTGCCACGTTATTCCTAACCAATTTACTTTTCACGGTAGACGAATATTTGAACGCCAAAGCAAACTTAAAATCTTTCGTCAACGGTTTTACTCTTTCTAAGCCGGCAATGTAAGGCAAACTCACATATTGTTTTTGGTTAACTGAAGGTTCCCGAGGGGCATAAAAAGATTTTCTGGCTTTAAAATACGCCTTTCTGATAAACCACTCGGGATATTTTAAATCCTTAAAAATGTTCCAAATCTTTGAATTTTCCGGGTCCAGCAAATGTGGGCTACAAATCCTGAGTGCTCTTAGAAACATGGAAGAAATAATTGAGCTTTTAACCCCTTCATCATGATATGAAAAATAATGAATGTACGAATTACAATGAGTAGGTTTTCTATAAACCGTGAAATTGGATTTCCGCTTTCGTTAATGACCAAAACATCTAGAAAAGGTAATTGTTTGTCGTTCTCCCATTCATATTTAAATTTAATAGAGGGAACAAGATTATTTAATGACTGAAAGAAAGTGTCAAAGTTGTTCCAGTGGTCAGGCCAAAATGAGAAAATATCATCTACATAACGAAACCAAATTAGATTCCTGGGACATATTGTTTGCAACAATTCCGACTCATAGTATTCCATGTATAATGTACTCAGTATTGGGGATAAAGGAGACCCCATTCCCATACCAAAACGTTGCAAATAAAATTCTTCACCGAAGGAGAAGGCATTATTGGTGACACAGAGTTTTTCAGTTCTAAAAATACAGATGTGGGCATGCCTAGTTCTACGTTACATGTTGGCAATTTTCTATCTAAAAAACTAAGTACATCATCAATGGGAACTTTCGTAAACAAGGACTCAACGTCAAAACTGATCATTCTTCCCCGTTTTAAATCTAAGGACATAACTTTGTTAATAAAGTCACAGGAATTAGTGATGTGCGAGCCTGAAAATTTACCAACTAATGGGGATAATTTATCTGCAAGAAATTTAGATAACCTGTAACTAAAGGAACCCCTGTGTGAAATAATGGGACGGAGTGGTATATTAATCTTATGGGTTTTGGGTAGGCCGTAAATGTGGGGGAGTTTGGGGTTAATCTGTAGAAATCTTTTAGGATCAATCGCCGGGACATCTTTTAATAAGTTCCTGATGGTTTTGTTGAATTCGGCAGAAAGACGCTTTAGGGGGGACGATCTCACTTTGGCGTAGGTGAATTCATCACTAAGTAACGCTTCCATTTTTTGTTTATAATCACACTTGTCCAAAATAACCACAGTGTTACTTTTGTCCGCTTTAGTGACAAATATTGCTTCATTCTTCCTGAGCTTGTCTAAAGCTAACCGGAATCTTTTGGGAATAGAGTCCAATGAGTTGAAATGTTCCAGAAACTTGCTCAGAATCAAACCATTTAAACACGGAATATCCACCCTGGAATTAACTACGGAAGACACAAAATCTAAAACAATGTTTTTATCGGGTTTAAGGGCAAACGACAGCCCTAAATTAAGAACTTCCTTTTCGGATTTGGATAAGACATATGTCGATAAATTTAAAACGGAACCTTCCACCGCACACTTTGACCAAGCACTTTCATCACATAAATAGGATAGCTTTCTGTTAAGTCGTTGTTCAGTGCGTCTAGTCTCCACGTCGCATTTATAATCTGCAGTTTCAAACAGCGCCACAAGTAGTTCACACGACACATGCGATTTAAGGACGCGTAGACAATTTCTTAGTTTGAAATACGTATGGTCAATTTCTCTTTTAACACACGGAATACGTTCCTTCAAAATTTCCCTGGCAAAATTCGGAAACGGTGTATGGTCCTTCCTGAAGGTAAACGGTATCAAGGACTTCGGGCACACTTGCTCCACTAAACACTCTTGCAGGAACTTGAGTTGCAGCTTCTTGGTCTTCACAGCCACTAGTGTTTTTTCATATAGACGATAGGAAGATATAAGTTGGGGAAAGGTAACTAAGAAGAAGGCGAATAGATGGCGTCTGATCGTGGGATCCATAATAAATGCAAAAAACTTCACTTTTTTCTACGTGAAGGTCAAAATATGAAAATAAAAACCCACTCTAATAGACAGAGTTTATTTCCACGACAGTTTCGACGCCCACTGGCATCCTCCTCGGGTGGATACAGAAACACGAATGAACCAAAACAAGAGGGAAAAACAGTCCAGGGACCGACCGTTAAGAAATTCGCACCTAGGTTAGATCCCATTCTCCCGACACCGGAAGGGCATTTTCATTAAGTACATTCGCGCAAATTTAAAACTATCTTCCTGTTCTAAACATACAGATTCTATTATATTTTTTTACATAATTATTGAATTTATTATTAATTTTATTACATTTAATATTGCATAATTATTTATTACAGAAATTATAAATTTATTATTACATTGGTTATTACATTATTGTTTATTATACAGAACTTATAAACCGAAAAACGAATGAAAAAAGCCGATTAGGAAACAATCCAGAGAAATTCGCACCTAGGTTAGATACCGTTCTCCCGACACTGGAAGGGCATTTTATTACAGGGTCCGCTTATAAGTACATTCCCACAAATTAAAACTATCTTCTTGTTCTATACATACAGATTCTAATATTTTGACATAATTACTGCATTTATTATTACATTTACATTTTTTTTAACATTTATTATTATTACCTTTACCCTAATTATTAAATTTATAATATTACCTTTATTATTACATCTGTTGCATTTATATTTATTTCCACATTTATTACTTCCATTATTACATTTACTAAAGGCGAGTAAGGAAACATTCCAATCCAGAGACATTTAAGAAATTCACACTTAGGTTCGAACACGTTCCCACGACTCCGTAAGGGATTTTTTGACCAAGAATCTCATTAAAGGGTCTAACTTATAAGTACCTTCGCACAAATTAAAATTATCTACTTTTTCTATACACACAGATTCTATTATTTTTCTTTTGACATAATTATTACATTTATAAAGTACCTGTGAAGACCAAGAAGCTGCAACTCAAGTTCCTGCAAGAGTGTTTAGTGGAGCAAGTGTGCCCGAAGTCCTTGATACCGTTTACCTTCAGGAAGGACCATACACTGTTTCCGAATTTTGCCAGGGAAATTTTGAAGGAACGTATTCCGTGTGTTAAAAGAGAAATTGACCATACGTATTTCAAACTAAGAAATTGTCTACGCGTCCTTAAATCGCATGTGTCGTGTGAACTACTTGTGGCGCTGTTTGAAACTGCAGATTATAAATGCGACGTGGAGACTAGACGCACTGAACAACGACTTAACAGAAAGCTATCCTATTTGTGTGATGAAAGTGCTTGGTCAAAGTGTGCGGTGGAAGGTTCCGTTTTAAATTTATCGACATATGTCTTATCCAAATCCGAATGGATCCAGGGTGGATATTCCGTGTTTAAATGGTTTGATTCTGAGCAAGTTTCTGGAACATTTCAACTCATTGGACTCTATTCCCAAAAGATTCCGGTTAGCTTTAGACAAGCTCAGGAAGAATGAAACAATATTTGTCACTAAAGTGGACAAAAGTAACACTGTGGTTATTTTGGACAAGTGTGATTATAAACAAAAAATGGAAGCGTTACTTAGTGATGAATTCACCTACGCCAAAGTGAGATCGTCCCCCCTAAAGCGTCTTTCTGCCGAATTCAACAAAACCATCAGGAACTTATTAAGAGATGTCCCGGCGATTGATCCTAAAAGATTTCTACAGATTAACCCCAAACTCCCCCACATTTACGGCCTACCCAAAACCCATAAGATTAATATACCACTCCGTCCCATTATTTCACACAGGGGTTCCTTTAGTTACAGGTTATCTAAATTTCTTGCAGATAAATTATCCCCATTAGTTGGTAAATTTTCAGGCTCGCACATCACTAATTCCTGTGACTTTATTAACAAAGTTATGTCCTTAGATTTAAAAGGGGGAAGAATGATCAGTTTTGACGTTGAGTCCTTCTTTACGAAAGTTCCCATTGATGATGTACTTAGTTTTTTAGATAGAAAATTGCCAACATGTAACGTAGAACTAAGCATGCCCACATCTGTAATTTTAGAACTGATAAAACTCTGTGTCACCAATAATGCCTTCTCCTTCGGTGAAGAATTTTATTTGCAACGTTTTGGTATGGGAATGGGGTCTCCTTTATCCCCAATACTGAGTACATTATACATGGAATACTATGAGTCGGAATTGTTGCAAACAATATGTCCCAGGAATCTAATTTGGTTTCGTTATGTAGATGATATTTTCTCATTTTGGCCTGACCACTGGAACAACTTTGACACTTTCTTTCAGTCATTAAATAATCTTGTTCCCTCTATTAAATTTAAATATGAATGGGAGAACGACAAACAATTACCTTTTCTAGATGTTTTGGTCATTAACGAAAGCGGAAATCCAATTTCACGGTTTATAGAAAACCTACTCATTGTAATTCGTACATTCATTATTTTTCATATCATGATGAAGGGGTTAAAAGCTCAATTATTTCTTCCATGTTTCTAAGAGCACTCAGGATTTGTAGCCCACATTTGCTGGACCCGGAAAATTCAAAGATTTGGAACATTTTTAAGGATTTAAAATATCCCGAGTGGTTTATCAGAAAGGCGTATTTTAAAGCCAGAAAATCTTTTTATGCCCCTCGGGAACCTTCAGTTAACCAAAAACAATATGTGAGTTTGCCTTACATTGCCGGCTTAGAAAGAGTAAAACCGTTGACGAAAGATTTTAAGTTTGCTTTGGCGTTCAAATATTCGTCTACCGTGAAAAGTAAATTGGTTAGGAATAACGTGGCAAAAGAGGAACAAGCCTGTGTCTACAGCGTTCCCTGTAAAAGTTGTGATTTATTATACGTGGGAGAAACTGGAAGAAATATTGAAACCCGTATTAAAGAACACAAATATGCCTTCAGAAGTTGTAATACTAATAATGCCATTTTTTATCACGCCAGCCAAAATAATCATGCTATAGATTGGGAATCAAGTAAGGTACTTTATAAATGTAATAATTATGTCAAAAGAAAAATAATAGAATCTGTGTGTATAGAAAAAGTAGATAATTTTAATTTGTGCGAAGGTACTTATAAGTTAGACCCTTTTGAGATTCTTGGTCAAAAAATCCCTTACGGAGTCGTGGGAACGTGTTCGAACCTAAGTGTGAATTTCTTAAATGTCTCTAGATTGGAATGTTTCCTTACTCGCCTTTAGTAAATGTAATAATGGAAGTAATAAATATGGAAATAAATATAAATGCAACAGATGTAATAATAAAGGTAATATTATAAATTTAATAATTAGGGTAAAGGTAATAATAATAAATGTTAAAAAAAATGTAAATGTAATAATAAATGCAGTAATTATGTCAAAATATTAGAATCTGTATGTATAGAACAAGAAGATAGTTTTAATTTGTGGGAATGTACTTATAAGCGGACCCTGTAATAAAATGCCCTTCCAGTGTCGGGAGAACGGCATCTAACCTAGGTGCGAATTTCTCTGGATTGTTTCCTAATCGGCTATTTTCATTCGTTTTTCGGTTTATAAGTTCTGTATAATAAACAATAATGTAATAACCAATGTAATAATAAATTTATAATTTCTGTAATAAATAATTATACAATATTAAATGTAATAAAATTAATAATAAATTCAATAATTATGTAAAAAAAAATATAATAGAATCTGTATGTTTAGAACAGGAAGATAGTTTTAAATTTGCGCGAATGTACTTAATGAAAATGCCCTTCCGGTGTCGGGAGAATGGGATCTAACCTAGGTGCGAATTTCTTAACGGTCGGTCCCTGGACTGTTTTTCCCTCTTGTTTTGGTTCATTCGTGTTTCTGTATCCACCCGAGGAGGATGCCAGTGGGCGTCGAAACTGTCGTGGAAATAAACTCTGTCTATTAGAGTGGGTTTTTATTTTCATAAGGTGTGCATTGTAACGTGTCTTTGAACTGTACATTATTCCTTATCCGCGTCTGAATGAGTTTATTGCCTCTTTAAAAAATCGCCTGTGAATATTTCTGATGACACATGCTGAAGCAGCTCCTTATAAAGAAACTGTGTATCAAACTTTGCGGAATTATGCGCAGTCAACCAGTCATTTTTTTTTTTTTTAATTCATCGGCTAGCTTGACTACATAGTTCACAAGTAGTTTCATGGGCGAATCTCTTGCATCGACTTAAAAATATTTGTACGTTTATCGCATTTGGCACATTCATCACACTCAATATTCACACATTCGTTGCAGATGATCTGGCTCAGGAGTAAATGTGAGATAACATCTTTCCTCTCTGGGTCCGTATAGGTTTCTATGTCGTAGTATACAGTTAGATAAGGTTTCTTTTTAGATTTGGCGCTTTTCATGTAAGAGGCATGTCTTACTCCATACGACTTATATTTCTCATGAAACAGTAGTATGACCGCAAAATGTTAGAGTACAATGCAATTGCAAATGTTGATCAATGTTGCAAAGGGAATGTTGCAAGATGTTATACAAGGGGGAATGTTACAAGAGGTTATGCAACAAGGAGTTATGCAACTTTGGGGGAGGGTTTATCCCTCAAGTTGCAATGAACTCCCCCAGCTTCCTGGGAGAGACCTCTTTGGGGGAGAAGTTGGGACGGCCTCACCCCCCAAAGGGGTATACCTAACCAAAAGAACTAAATAAAACACCATTACATCATTCTGTTTATTTAGACGAATTATTGGAATTAGTTTCATGAAATATATAGGGTGTCCATATATGATTACCGTGATTAAAGCATACTATAACTTTTAAATAAACACTCGTATTCAAACACAGTTTTAATTATAAGTAGATAAACATACAAAGTTTTGATACGTAGTTAATGAACTTAATAGGCTTCCACATGTGCACCCCTAGTGGCACGTAAAATGTCTAAACGGTATTCACACTCACGCCACACATTTTCCAACATTTGTGGGTTAACTGTTGCAATTGCATCCGTAATGCGTTCTCGCAATGTTCTGATAGCTGGAACAACTGTTGCATAAACCAAATCTTTAACATGACCCCAGAGAAAGAAATCCAGCGGGGTAATGTCTGGTGATCTTGGGGGCCATGGGATTGGCCCATCCCTGCCAATCCATCGATTTGGGAATGTTGTGTCGAGAGTTTCACGAACAACATGCGCCCAATGAGGGGGTGCCCCATCTTGTTGGAAGATGACGGTTGGCTGCCTGTCTTGCAGCTGGGGGATGGCGTAATTGGTGAGCATATCCAGGTGCACAGTTGCGGAAACAGACATTTTACAACATTTTACGACCTTTTACGTGCCACTAGGGGTGCACATGTGGAAGCTTATTAAGTTAATTAACTATGTATCAAAACTGTGCATGTTTATCTACTTATGATTAAAACTGTGTTTGAATACGAGTGTTTATTTAAAAGTTATAGCATGCTTTATTCACGGTAATCATTTATGGACACCCTGTACATTCGATAATATAAGAAATACAAACGAGGAATATATACATTAAAAATAATACTATGATGATAATAATGAAACAATTGATAAAATAATATTGTTTATTTTCCAAACTGAACTTCTCTCTCTCTATCTCTCTCCCCATCTCTTTCTCCCAGCTGAAAACCTTTTCTTCCACTTTTGGGGGGTTTGAGTTCAGACCTTTCCATGTCTTAAATGATTAAATTCCCCGTTAAACTGTATTGCAACACTCGGTCATGTTATTTATCTGTTTGTTTATTCCCCCCCTCTCTCTCATATATATATATATATATATATATATATATATATATATATATATATATATATATATTACAGCTATTTTCCAGGTTTATGGCACTGACATCATAAAGATTAAACTCACACGTTTATGATACATCCAAGCTTCACGGGCAATTTGTTTTCCAGTTTAGCGATTCTCTATCTCTCAAACACGCGAATTGTACCCGAATTCCAAATATATCTTCGAGTGTCACTAAAACCCTTCCTTTTCTGAATACCTGACAGCTATTCAGGTGAAGGCCCAATATTCCCCAGTATATAGTACGGTAGACCGAGCCTTCACGCAGAGATGAGTTTTCGAAATTTATTTAGATGGTTGTCATAAGCTTTATACCTACGAGAATTGTTTCGACTTCACGGGTAATTGATTTTTAAAATTATCTTCCAGTTTCTGACGAATTAATTTTCAGAGGAAATAATAAATTTTCCGAATCTATTTTAGATGGGCCAACTTAAACTGATTTACAAATTTATTTTCCAGTATCGTTAAGCCTCTCATATATAAATGGTTGTTCCATTTTCCCTTCCCCCACCCATCTCCTCGATGCCCTAGAAAGGAAGATTTATTTCCAAGCCAAGCGCTTCTTTTTCTACGAAATGGGTATATCTGACACGCCCCAGATTTCACGTGACAGTCGATCACAGTACAATAGGCGGCGCATGAGAACGGCCCAGGACCGCTGGTTGGTGGATGGCATCAATCACACAATATGTCCCTCCCAAATTTCACCGATAACACTAGGCAACAAAGATTTTGTTACAGAAGACCAAATAGATGCTCCTAGCTAATTTCGGTATGCTGATTTCAAATCTATAATTAGATTTTTTCTATCACGTCTAGATTTTGTGTAAAATGCAAATCACTTTTAGTAAAATTTTCTACCACGTCCAGATTTTGGTTTTAATCGGCTTAATGCCAGTAATATGAAACTTGCTTTTCAAGGTTAAAGCAATTTTTTTTGCCAACTATATACAAATTCGAACAATTTTGATAAATAAAATTTATCCCGAGTTGGCAACACTGAGTCAAGAGCATAGTAACGGGCAACGGCCCAACGGTCAGTCGCTACGTGACAGTCAAGCAGAACGGTTGTTGAAGCTCTCTGCTGATGAGCAAGTGACAGGTTGTGGTGTCTTGTGTGTTTTTATAGCATTTGTTTTGTACTACGGTGTGTATTTCTTTTTATTTTGCACATCGTAATAATTACTTTCTACGTTTTTTCAGATATTGTATGGTAATTCAAAATGGCATCAAATAGACGTGCTTGTGTAAATCACCCAGACAACTTCTGCTTTGTCTGTGGACAATATACACCTAAGCCACAACGTAGAAACATAACAACAAAGATTAAACTTGCCTACAAGTGTTATTTTGACTGTAAGTTAGGAGACCAACAGAGGGACTGGGCACCACATATTTGCTGGCACAGTGCAATGCAATGTTAATAGCTTGGATGAATGGTAAAAGAAAGCTATGCCGTTCTCAGTCCCCATGGTTTGGCGTGAGCCGAAAAATCACTTCAATGATTGTTATTTTGTTTGACAAAGATTGCTGGTTTCACAAAGAAAAACAAATCAAAGATCACGTACCCAAACTGCGAATCAGCAATGAAACCAGTACCACATGATGAAACAAATCCACCACCAGTTCCACCAGCAACGATAACAGACAGCAGTTCATCTGAAGATTCTGCTAGTGATATAGAAACAGGGAAAGATGGCATATATGTTCCAGATGCAAATATTTCCCCACATTTGTTAAGTCAAGCGGAGTTAAATGACTTAGTGCGCGATTTGGAATTACCAAAAGAAAAGGCAGAGTTGCTTGGTTCAAGACTTCAAGAATTTAATCTTCTCCAACCAAACACCAAAGTTTCCCATTTCCGCCATCGCCATTTGCAGTTTCATCATTTTACTTACAGGAAGAAAACGTTTGTTTCTGCCACGATATCAGTGGTCTGATGCAAGGGATTGGCTGTCGCTATGATCCAAAAGAATGGAGACTGTTCATTGACTCTAGTAAAGCTAGCCTTAAAGCTGTATTACTGCACAACGGCAATGAAAAACCTTCAATACCTGTAGCACATGCCACTGGCCTTAATGAGACTTATGAATCGATGAAACTGCTGCTAAGACTCATCAAATATAAGGACCACACATGGAATATTTGTGGCGACCTTAAAGTTGTATCATTACTTCTTGGGTTACAGTTGGGCTACACAAAGCATATGTGCTTTTTGTGTCTATGGAACAGCAGAGATGACAAGAACCACTACAAAAAACATGATTGGCCATCTAGAACTGAACATGTTGTTGGTAAATACAATGTGAAACACCCAGCACTTATTGACCCTCAGAAAGTACATCTTCCACCACTTCACATTAAACTTGGCCTTATGAAAAATTTCGTGAAGGGTATGGATCATCAAGGTAGTGGTTTCCAATATTTAAAGGATAAATTCAAAGGAATATTGACAGATGCTAAGCTAGAAGCTGGAGTTTTCACTGGACCACAGATTCGCAGTGTCATCCACGACTCATCATTTCCATCTAACCTAAATGAGAATGAACTAGGAGCATGGACATCTTTCGTTGAAGTTGTCAAAAATTTTCTTGGAAACCACAAAGCTGAAAACCACCGTAAACTCGTAGAAAACATGCTTAAATCTTATGAAATAATGGGATGCAGAATGTCTTTGAAAATTCATTTTTTACATTCTCATCTTGACTTCTTCCCGGCCAACCTTGGGGCTGTAAGTGACGAGCATGGTGAGCGCTTCCACCAACAGATCTCAGTTATGGAAAACAGATACCAATAATTTCAACCCAAATATGATGGGAGATTATGTTGGTTCCTGCAGAAGGAGAGCTCGTCATCCTACAAGCGACAAAGGAAGAGGACACACCAAAGTTTCACTTAAGAACAGGAATTTGCCTTTCAGTAGTAACAACAAAATACTAACGCGCTTTGGGTGGATGGTTGGGCGCAGGGGTGGTAACTCCGCCAGCGGAATTCCGCTGTCTGTCTTAAGCCAGAATAAAGGAGGAAAGACATCCCTGTTCACTAATTATTTAAGTATGCTTAACATAAAACGTGGCACGGAAAAGTAGCTTAGACGGCTTTCGTAATAGAAGCGGGTGAGAAAAAAAAAATGAAAAATAGGGGTTTTCGGTTACACAAAATCTGGACGTGATAGAGAAATTTTGATATCAGATCTGAAATCAGCATCAGCGCTTTAGTAGGAATCAGTAGTTCACGTGTCTGTAACAAAAAAAAAGTTGAAATTTGTTGCCTAGTGTAATCAATAGGAAACTCGCGATTTGGGTATTGTGGGATGTTCACAATTACGACCCCGTCTATAAAAGGGGGCATTTGCATCACAGGCTCCCAATTCAGTTGTTTTTATTGGTAAGTGCTATAGAAATATCTGCCCATGAGCTAATCGCAGCAGCTCTACATCTCTCAGGAATTGTTTGAAGATAAAGATTTCTACGCCGAGGAAACGCGTGTAATTTTCAAAGCTGTAGACCGGAATATGCAAGTTTCAACGCAGACTGTTGCAGATATTTCTGACGGCGAGAACGATTTTGCCGCTAATGACGTCACAAAAATGTAAGTAATTACGTAATAATTTGTAATTCGGGCTATATACAACGTTTCATTCATTGCAAATATTATAATTTTTAAAATTCATAATAAGACGAAGTGAAAGGATATCTACTTTGTGATTACAATTTGCTGCGCGTTTTTTCGTATTGCAACTCCCTCCATATATATATATATATATATATATATATATATATATCGGTCGTAATATAACCTAACCTAGCACAGCCTAACCGGTACATAATATGGCATAACCTAACCTAGCCTAACCCAACCTAACCTAGCATAGCCTGAACAGGTGTAATATAACCTAGCATAGCCTAGCATAATATAACCTAACCTAGCATAGCCTAACCGGGTCATAATATAACCTAACCTAACCTAGCATAGCCTAACCGGGCGCAATTTAACCTAACCTAGCATAGCCTGAACTAGATGTGAATTTTAAATTTAGTGAACGCTACATTGCAAGATTTTAATGGTGGACTCCATCTCGTTTATAATTAGTTATTAATCTCATGTTTTTCCTTTTATTCCGAGTTTATCCTGTTTTCTACAACGAAAAAATTAATCCCACGGCTCTCTCGTTTATAATAATATAACCTAATATAACCTAACCTAGCCTAACCTAGCCTAACCCTACCTAACCTAGCATAGCCTAACCTAACCTTACCTAACCTAGCATAGCCTGACCGGGGGTAATATAACTTAACCCAGCATAGCCTAACCGGGTCATAATATAACCTAACCTAGCAGGGCCTAACCAGATATAATATAACCTAACCTAACGTAGCTTTATTCTGAATTTTTCTTGTTCTACAACGAAAAAATTAACCCCAGGGCGCTATTTCTCGTTTATAATAATATAACCTAACCTAGCCTAACCTAAGCTAACCTAGCATAGCCTGACCGGCGTAATATAACCTAACCTAGCTTAACCTAACAAGGACATAGCCTAACCTAAACTAACCTAACCTAGCATAGCCTGACCTTACGTAATATAACCAAAACTAGCATAACCTAACCGGGTCATAATATAACCTAACCTAGTATAGCCTAACCAGATATAATATAACTTAACCTAGCGCAGCCTAACCTAACCTAACCTAACCTGAACTAAATTAATAATCCGAAACTTGTATCCGTACTCGATAGAGGTGTGTTATTCCAGTTATAATATAACCTAACCTAAGCTAGTCCAGAAGGTCAAACTTTTCACCCCACCCTAGACCTACGGTTTAACGGGGAATCCAACACCCCAGCGTTTTCTCTTATTGTAGATCCCTCCCCATACATATATATGGTTGTATGTTTTAACAACGGGATCGTTACGGGTGTGATATAACCTAACCTAGCATAACCTAAACGGGTATAATATAATGTAACCTAACCTAACCTAACAGGACACAATATAACCTAACCAAGGTAACTAGCCGGTTATAATATAACCTAATCTAGCCCGGAAGGTCAAACTTTTCACCCTACAGTAGACCTACGATTTAACGGGGATTCCAACACCCCAGCGTTTTGCCATATATTTCGTTCGAAAGCTGTATAGGTCGAAGCCTTCTTTAAACGTTGTGGGTCCGGGAACTGCGGGCCCTACGTGAAAAATAGTTTAAAACGCTGATCCGTGATAAAAAATAGTTTAAACGTCTTTTATTGTAACACGCGTAGTATTAGAAATAAACTGAAGGAATTTAAGGCGATAATTGCTATAACCGAAACGTGGTTAAATACCGTGACTCGGGACTTGTTGGGGGAACTTGATACAGCATGTTTTAAACTTTTTAATAATGACAGGTTACATAGGATTGGCGGCGGCGTTTTGCTGTACATTCGTAATTCCCTTAGGGCTATCGAGGTTAAGATAGATTTTCCAGCAGCAATTAATGCGATATGCGTTGAAGTTAGGGCGCGTAGTACTAGTTTTAATTTTGTTGTTGTTTTTAGACCTCCCGTTCAACTCCTCGATACCGATACTAGATTTTACTCGCTTCTTGGTAACTTTATTAAAAATCGGAATAGTATAAATGTCGGAGACTTTAACTGCCCTAATGTTAATTACGAGACTTTTACTGGTAATGATGAGGGTTTGAGACTGATTGAGTTCGTGGAAGATAATTTTTTACGACAGATGGTTACCGAACCAACGCGCGGTGATAATATCTTAGACGTGGTGATGACAAACGACGATAATATAGTCGAAGGTTTAGAAGTATTTGAGAGTTTGGGATGTAGCGATCACCAAATTATTAGGTTTAAGCTATTGATAGAAAACAGTAAGGAGAGTAACGTAATAGAAGTCCCCGATTTTCGTAGGCTAATTTTGGTAATTTTGCGGACAGGATAAGAGTAGTCGACTGGGATAATTTATTTATGGGTAATGACGCAAATTTCCATTGGGTGGTGTTTAAAGAAAGTTTTATGAATATCAAAAGGGAGTTTATTCCTCGTAGGTCCAAACGCGTAAGAAATCATGGTAGGCCCAAGTGGTGGACTAGGGAAATAGGCGAGTTCATAAACGAGCGTAACAGAGCGTATAGACGTAATAAGCGCAATCGCACAGTAGCTAACTTTAATAGATATCTACAGATCTACAGAAGCTAAGGCTAACAAAGACCCTAAAATCCACTCTAAGGTTAGCCCGAGAGAAAGGAAAGAGTAGGGGGTTAAGAGAAGAGAAGAGAATAAGGGGTTAAGTAAGGAGCAACACCTATCACTCGTGGGTTAACATTCATTCAGAAAAAGAGGAAAAAACTCTCACCATCATCATCCGCCGGCCACTGCCGACAAGTCAGAAAAATAGTCGGAGAAAATAGGAGAGGGGTGAAAGATGAAAAGAAGTAAAATAAGAACACTTACAAACCATGCAAACACAGTCTTAACTCACTGTCATACCATGCAAACTACAAACATGCAAGGAAAGAGTTAGAAACATGCAAAGTAAGGAGATAAGAAAAAAAAAAGTAGGTAAAGTTAAACAAAAAGTGGGTTAGTTTACGCTACGAGCTACATCTACGTTCGTGTTAGTCTAATTTTTTTTTTTTTTTAATTTTATTGCTGGCATCACACGCTGGCATGTCACAAGCTGGCATTCATCGTCAACAGACTCATCCTCGAGCACCACCACCAGAGCTCCTGTTGCTAACTTGTTTTTTTTTAATTAAACAACGTTAATACTTTTAAAATGTCTGTCAAGACGGTTCTTAAACATATTAACGCTGGTAGAATGAACGACTGACGCGGGAAGATTATTCCATTTATCAATTACTTTAAACGTAAAGAAGTTTTTAGCGATATTAGTAATGAAACGTCTGCCACGCAACTTAAATCCGTTATTGCGAGTATTACTATTATCGAAAGTGAACAATTTGTCAAAATTTACGTTATCGATGTTATTAACGATTTTGAAAACTTCAATAAGCTCCCCCCTTAATCTCTAGTTTCGAGTGAATAAGGTCTAACTCTTTAATCCTATCTTCATAAGGCTTATTGCGCAATGACGGAATAAGTTTCGTGGCACGACGCTGAACCCTTTCTAACCTATCAATATCCTCACGCAAGTACGGGCACCAAAACTGAACGGCATATTCTAAATGAGGCCTGACTAGGGACTTGTAAAGGGGCAATATAATATCCTTCGATTTAAATTCGAAATTACGCGCTATGAAGCCTAACATCCTATTAGCTTTTGCGCAAGACTCCAGGCACTGGTTCCTAACCTTTAAATCCTTAGATACGCGTACGCCTAAATCTACTTCCTCGTCAACGCTCGCTAACTCCCTATCATCCATCGTGTACGCGTAATTATTGTTGCGAGAACCTATATGCAAAACTTTACATTTGTCTACGTTAAATTGCATCTGCCACTTATCTGTCCACTCCATAATCCTATTTACATCGTCTTGGATCCTATTTCTATCGTCCTCGTTAACAACCTTACCGCCTATTTTAGTATCGTCCGCGAATTTTGACACGTTACTAGTCAATCCTACATCTATGTCGTTAATGTAAATTACGAATAGCAATGGGCCTAACACTGAACCCTGTGGGACACCGCTACCTACATCTAACCACCCGATTCACTACCATTAACTACGACCCTCTGTCTCCTAGCACGAAGCCATTCTTCTAACCAGTTAGCTACCTGACCGCGTATACCGTGCGCTTTAACCTTCGCAATTAGTCTCCTATGCGGAACTGTATCGAACGCCTTTTTAAAATCTAAATAAATAACGTCAGCTGCTCTATGCCTATCGTATTCGCGCACTATTTCGTTATAAAATTCTAACAAATTAGTTAAACAAGACCTATGGCGTCGAAACCCATGCTGACTACTATTAATCAAATCTCTACTTTCTAAGTGATCGATAATACGATCCCTAACTACGGATTCCAAAAGTTTACCGACAATTGACGTTAAGCTAATGGGCCTATAATTGCTAGCTACTGCGCGGTCGCCTTTTTTAAAAATAGGCGTGACGTTAGCTAATTTGAAGTCTTCAGGAATAATCCCCGTTTCGAGTGACTGATTAAAAATCTTCGTTAAGGGGCCTACGATAACGTCTTTCAAATCTTTCAAATGTCTGGGATAAAAAGCGTCAGGGCCTGGAGCCTTGCTAACTTTTAGCCTATCGATATAATGCGCAATCTCAGCCTCGTAAACAGTTATTTCATCCAAAATAGTCTCGCTACTAAATGGAACGATATCGTCACGTCGGGGACATTATTTACGTCTTCTACGGTAAAAACTGTCGCAAAAAAGTTATTGAAAATACCCGCCATCGCCTGAGCGTCAGAAGCCAAAGCGCCATTAACATCCACTAGAGGGCCTATGTTATCTTTTACCGGCTTACGATTATTACGTATTCAAAAAACTTTTTTGGATTATGTTTACTATCCGCAGCTATAAGTATCTCTAAATTACGCTTGGCATTCCTAACTGATCTTTTAACCTGACGTCTAAGCTCGATATATCTATTAAAGTTAGCTGCCGTGCCATTGCGCTTACTAAGTCTATACGCTCTATTACGCTCGTTTATAAACTCCTATTTCCCTAGTCCACCACTTCGGCCTACCACGATTTCTAGCGCGCTTGGGCCTACGAGGAATAAACTCCCTTTCAATATTCCTAAAACTTTCTTTAAACGCCACCCAACGCAAATTTGTGTCATTACCCATAAATAAGTTATCCCAGTCCACTACTCTCATCCTATCGCAAAACTATCAAAATTAGCCCTACGAAAATCAGGGACTTCTATTACGTTACTATCCTAGTGTTTTCTATCAATAACTTAAACCTAAGAATTTGATGATCACTACATCCTAAACTCTCGCCTACTTCTAAACCTTCGACTATATTCTCGCCGTTCGTCATCACCAAATCTAAAATATTATCACCGCGCGTTGGTTCGGTAACTATCTGTCGTAAAAAGTTATCGTCCATAAACTCAACCAATCTCAAACCCTCCTCATTACCAGTAAAATTCTCGTAATTAACATTAGGGCAGTTAAAGTCTCCGACAATTATACTATTCCGATTGTCAATAAAATTACCAAGAAGTGAGTAAAATCTAGTATCTGTATCGAGGGGTTGAACGGGAGGTCTATAAACAACAACAAAATTAAAACTAATACTACGCGCCCTAACTTCAACACATATCGCATTAATTGCTGCCGGAAAATCTAACTTAACCTCGATAGCCCTAAGGGAATTACGAATGTACAGCAAAACGCCTCCCCAAACCTATGTAACCTATCATTAGTAAAGAGTTTAAAACCCGGTATATCAAGTTCCCCCAACAAGTCCCGAGTCACGGTATTTAACCAAGTTTCAGTGATAGCAACTATATCATAGTTGCCGGAATAAATTCGCCTTAAATTCATTTAATTTATTTCTAATACTACGCGCGTTGCAATAAAAGACGTTTAAGTTATTTTTTACCACGGGCCCGCGTTTTAAACTATTTATCACGTCGGGCCCGCGTTTCCCGGACCCACAACGTTTAAAGAAGGCTTCGACCTATACAGCTTTCGCACGTTTTCGTCTATTAACCTACCTAGCCTAGCATTACCTATTTCATTAAAATGCACCCCATCTTTTATAAAAAGGCTAGGATCACTGAATTCGGACCACAGCTTTACGAAGGGTACATTTTCCTCAGCACAAATCTCTTCTAATTTGTTATTCAAAAATATTGTTTTGACGTAATTCTAAGACCCAACCCGTGCCTAGGGGTAATACCTAGAACTAAAGACCTATCTGACCTCGCCTTCAGGGACCTAATTAACCCCCTATATCTCTCCAAAAGGTCAGGCACTCTCGTATCGGGCCTATACGAGTCGTTGCCTCCTACCATCGTCACCAACATTGAGTGACGGGAAGCAACGTCAACCCTATCCACTTCGTCTCTAACTCTGTCAACCCTGGCCCCTGGGAGACAGACCCTCCTCCTCTTGGTTGGATGCCGTTTAACGAACTTTTTGTCCATGTGGCGCACTAAAGAGTCCCCAATTAAAATAGTTTCCCCCTCATTCACGTCCCTTTCCAAATGGGCGAAAGGGTTCGAAACCTCGATAGGGGGGGATTCCTATCACCTATCGTACGCGGCATAGCTCCACCCTTAACCTCTCTAAATCCCTCGCTATCTACTACTCTCGGACTAACCTTAACCTCTTCCTCAACTCTATCTAACCTTCCCGACAAGCTACCTAAACTAGAAACTAGGTTACGCTCCTCATCCTTCAAATTACTAACGTCTTCAACTTTAGTATCGAGCTTAGACGTCAGGTTAAAAGATCTGTTAGGAATACTAAGCGTAATTGAGAGATACTTATAGCTGCGGATAGTAAACATAATCCAAAAAAGTTTTTTTGACTACGTGAATAATCGTAAACCGATAAAAGATTACATAGGCCCTCTAGTGGACGTTAACGGCGCTTGGCTTCCGACGCTCAGGCGATGGCGGGTAATTTTACCAACTTTTTGGCGACAGTGTTTACCATAGAAGACGTAAATAATGTCCCCGACGTGGACGATATGGTTCCATTTAGCAGCGAGACTGTTTTGAATGAAATAACTGTTTACGAGGGTGAGATTGCGCACAATATCGATAAGCTAAAAGTTAGCAAGACGCCAGGCCCTGACACCGCTTTAGCCCAGCCATTTGAAAGATTTGAAAGACGTTATCGCAGGCCCCTTAACAAAAATTTTTAATAAGTCACTAGAAGCGGGGCTTATTGCTGAAGACTTCAAATTAGCTAACGTTACGCCTATTTTTAAAAAGGGCGACCCCACAGTTGCTAGCAATTATAGGCCTGTTAGCTTAACGGGTCCGTGGAATTTTGTCACAAAGTTGGCCAGGGTGTTGTTAGGATATACAGAGAGAGCAGAGGAAGGGAGTGTGACAAAGAAGTGGTTAGACGCCATGATGCATACTATTTAAACTTCATTATTGCATCAGCTTTTATATAGGTGTTGAATCTTTCTAGGTAACCCAGCCATTTCACCAAGTACATTTTTCTCTTTCCTGAACCTTTCCTGCCTAAAAGTTTTTCAAATTTAAACACTTTTTCCTAAATTAAATGTCACTTTTTGCAATTCCTCGCGGTAAAAGACTTCTGCGATTTCTTCCCCATTCAAATCTTCAACGTAATACATCATTATCTCGCCTTTAGGTCTCATAGCACAAATTTTAAAAATCTTACGTGTCCATCCTTGCTCAAATCCCTTCACGAATTTATTTCTCGAACGTGATAACATTATCTAATCATTGATTTTGAAATGTGTAGAGTGTGGTCGCGGTGCTCCATCTCTTCTCACCACTAACGTCGTTAGGTGTTGTCCCAATTCTACGGTGGTGTGAACAGTTGTATGACGACGCCAATGACCCCAGAATGTTTAGATATCTGTATGTGTTTTTATGTGTAAAATAGTGATGCATGCGTTCCTTTATGGTACGTTGAACTCTTTCAGCTAAAGACGCCTTATGTATAGAACTGCTAGTGTAGTAACTGATATTAAAGTCTGTCAGCATATTCTGAAAAGCTCGGCCTATAAATTCCTTCCCCATATCCGTAGAAAAATAGCCAGGAACCCTATGTTCTTTTAAAATCAAAGTTTTGGTAGCTTTAGCATCTGTTTCGCGATTTATTTTTCAGAGGAATTAGCCACATATATCTAGAGAATACATCTATTATGAATAGGATGTAGCGGTAGCCGTCATTATACAGTGAATATCTTTGCATGTCTGTTAAATCCGCTTGCCAAATAGCGTCAATCGAAGCCGCTGTTGTCTTGGCTGTTTTAAACCTTTTTCTCACCGGCTTATGAAGTGTATAAGCATCCTGCTCACGCAAGAACCTCTCAACATATTTTTTTCCTACTCCGTAAACACCTCTGTACGGTCTATTAATGCCGCCATAGGAGGCGGGGTTAGAAACATCATAATAGCGTTTACTTAATACGTTAGCCATTTGCATATTTTAGAGACACGTGGAGAAGGTTGGCTGTTTGTTCTCTTCTTTCTCCTCTTCAGAGAGCCTACTGCTGGGGGCGATGGCATACTCAGTTGTGACACATGCGAGACTTGATCCAAGTTTTTTAACCTATTCAGATTACCTATCAATGTTTTGGGGACATTTATTTGTTGTAGTCTTGCTTTAATATGCTTCCATCCTGTTGGTGAGGGTCTGTCCCACTTTCTCACCAGATCATGGACAGTGTCAACGATATTGGATCCCTGTACCCTTGTTCCTTCATCAATGACCTCGCCTGTATCCGCCCACTGTGTAATGGGGTCCTCACACATTATGTTATAAAAGCTTAAGCCTTTATTCTTCAATGTATGTGAGAGACTACTATTTAATACATATTCGATGTGTTGTGTTCCGTTATTCTTCAGTTGGTTACGTCTAACGTCGGGCCCAGGTCTTATGTCGCCATGCTCAGCGTTGCTCGCGCTGTCCCTAATAACCTCGGGAAGCTCTGTCGGATTCTTATAATCTTCGTACGCATGAAGAAATTTCTGCAAAGCCTTTGGTACAAGATCCTTTTCTCATCAGGTGACTTTTCACTCTTTAATAGGGCTAGCAACTCGCTTTCCACTCTTTTAAACCTGCTTTTACAGAGTTCTAGAGCCGTGTCTGGAATCTTTTAACTTTGCAATGAAGCATACACCTCGTGCGGAATCACCACCACTTTCTTCATTATATTAATCTAGTCAGTAAAGGTCCCAAAACTGAAAATAAGATGGGGAGGTATGATCCCCCTTTTTGTACAATAATTCGCTTTTTCTTCCCCACAGTTTGAATTTTACGAGCGAGTGTGCGTATTATGTTCTTGTAACGACGTAGGAGAGCCTTCTAAGGGGGTTTCATTGGCACATTACATTTTATAACATTAAGACAGATTTCACAGATGCATTTTAAAAAGTCCGAGTCTGTACGTTTAACAAACATCTGTTGCAGTGCCCGTGGCAATCGTTGATAGATTTTTATTAATTCACGATATTTCTTCAGCCTATTTGTCATTTTAGAATATGCACCGTTTCAGGATCGTTTGAGAATATATTCGTTCTCAGAAGCACCCTAAACGTGTTTCGCGGGTGAAGGTCACAAAGCAAGTATCCGTAACACTGACTTGTGGTTTCTTTATAAACTTCCAAAAACTCCCTACGCTGATTCGGGAACATTTGATTGGCTAATACCCAAATTTGTGACACATTTCTACGTTGTGCGAAAAAGACTAGATATTATGTATTTAACAACACATCGCGCATGTATCTATTTTTGAAAAATAGATTCTCATTGATGAAGAATACGCTTATGTTAAGATGGTAGGAGAACACTGTAAATATCTCGGCAAACGTTTTATCCATTTCCAACATGAGATCGTCAATTACTGTACAATGACTGCATGCTCATTACCCTTTAACGAATTAACATCATATACACCTTTGTGGAACAAAATTTCATCTTGGTACTCGTTGAATACTGTCTGATACGTCGAATAGCACCATATTACTTTATGCCCAAATTTTGAGAACATCACATCTCCCCCTTAACTTTAATGATTTCAAGCATAAACACAATTTTACCATATCCTGTAGGGCCAGATATAATACATGTGGAGGGGCTTGTGAACCTGAATTTTTTTACAGATTTCATCTCTAACACGTCACATCCCTAAATGGGTCATCTACGAAATATAACAAAATTTAAGTGCTGCGACTTTCGTCTTGTTTTTCTTCTTCCACAGTACCCTGAATGACGACGATGTACTGCCCACTTCCATCCATATTACAGATGACCCCGATGACCGTGTAGCTACAGACTCCATCCCCGCTGACGAACCCCTCACCCGCGATACTTGTAGCACGCGGCAATTCAAAGCGGAAGCATGATGAAGAGCCCTCCACGTCAGGTATAAAGCTTGCCAGAATTGCCCCGGTTGTTAGGCCCCAGTAATAGAACCCCAACCCTCTACGTCTTGCGACACAACCCCCTATATATATTCCCTTATATATATTCCCTCATATATATTCCCTTATTCTTGTTCAGTTCCGGGTACTTCCTCCACACCAGCAGCTTCTCATGCTGTGGAAGAAGGTATAACATTCAAGTTGGTGCGCACCGCTACCCCCACTCCTGCCAGGACTAGAAATCGGTACATGATCAGGGTTGACCCTGGAGTCATGAATAGTAACGGTTTATGGAGTTTGCCCTTCAGAACCGCGACGAACGTGCAGTCCGGACGAGGTTGTCCTTCAGGTTCGGGTCATATGACGGGGACGTAGATGATTTTTGGGTAGTAATACCATTCAGACGCTGGGCTGTATAATGCAGGCCTCTCAAAGTAGTACAGCCTTCAATATGGACAACTTCATGGTAGATGTTGACAGAGTATTCCGGGTTGCGGGTCATAGCGCCAAAGCTTATACTCTTAATTTCAATTCTCAGGCTATTTACAGAAAACATAAAAACGTCAATCGTGGTTTCGGCTTTATAGCAATAGTCTTAGCTCATATGTTCACTGTACTAAATACAATCTCGTATAATATCTGGCTACCTTCGGTTGTGAAACGTGCCCGTAAACAAGCTTCAGATTGTAAGCTTGAGTTTCAGTGTTATATGGGCCATGAAGAGCTAAGAAGGGTCGAGCAGGAAATGAATGTTCGTATAGTTGTATTTGGAATGGATGATCGTCGTGGGACTGTGTATGTTTTTAAAAGCTGTGTGAGAGATCGTACAAGACCTCTACTTATTTTAGGGTTGTCAGGAACATCGTATCTCCCCATCCGTAATATAAGGACTCTCTACGCTAGTTGTGATAAAAGTCGAAAATATGAAACGCATTATGATTTGTGTAAGGGATGTCTCAAGTTTGCGGATGATATAGTGAAACAGTGTAAGGAGTGCTACATGATATCTGATAAAAACGTTCTTTTCCCTACGCGAAACCAATTCATCCTCGAGAGAATGTTTGAAGTCGTCGGATTACGCAAGCTGAAGCCTATATTAGACGCGCGTGTTACGGATATGATTTATTTTGGCACGGTTTTTGCATACGCATACACCGCTCTGTTCGACGGGTTTATCGAATGTAGGAATGAACGAGGCGAGAATGTTCTAGAGCTGGATGCTTATTTAAAAGGTTTAGACTTCGAATTATCCCGAACTTTGGTACAATGGACTTGAGCGGTACAGGGCAGAGCTCGTCTACACTGTTTACCCTGAAGAGTTGTATCTCTATATAATCAGTAGTTGTCGTTACGACTTGGAAGATTATTTCAATTGCCGCTATGCAGAGTGAAGAAGAGTTCACGATTGAAAAACTTGCGACGGTAAGAAAAACCTCTTCATTGGAAAGGAATGTTTATAAACTTGTATTTAATAATGACGTGATAGCTAACGATACCTTCTTTGTGCGTGCTTTTGAGTGTATTCTGGCTGTGTTTAAAGATAACTTACCAACTGAATGTAAAGTGGGCACAAAAATAGTATTGAATGATATGAAGGCCATTTATATCGAGTATAGGTATCCGTATAACTTGAGCGGCGAAATAATGTTAAGCCGTATTTACCGCGTAGTGCAAAGGAATAATGATATGAATGTAGACTCGACTACGTGTGAGCTTAGTGTTTTGCGCCGTAGAACAAAGCATTTTGATGTATATTTATTTTCGATATATTTAATTATTTAATATAATTTTGTATATATATATGTTTTTCCTGTACTAATATGTTGCTGATTATACTTCTTCGTTTTGTATATTATTATTTTTTTTATTTTCAATATTATTATTTTCAATATATTTAATTATTTAATATATATATATATATATATATATATATATATATATATATATATATATATATATAAATATATTTCCTGTACTCATATATTGATGGTTATACTACATCGTTTTGTATATTTTTTGATTATATATGTATATATTCCTCGTTCGTATTTCTTATGCTATTATTATTTTTTGCTTTATTTTTTTATCATATATATTCCATCGTTTGATTGTATATTTATTTTCTATATATTTCGTGAAATTGATTCCAATAATTCGTCTAAATAAACAGAATGATGTAATGGTTTTTTATTTAATTATTTTAGTTGTAAACGACATTATTATTTAATTATACCAAATGGCTGCCTTCTAAACCGACTGACAGATTTCTAAGCCAACGCTCAAGACTATCTTAATAGCGCAATCTGGCAGCTGAAAAGGTGATATATACATCTGCCTTCTAGGTATTCTACATTAACTGGCTGGTTAAGGCAACTGGCAGAAAGCCAGAATATATGCTTTAATTATTAAATAGCGCAATCTTCCAACTGAACCCTAATAATGTACACCTGAATAAGCCATTTACGCCTTCTAAGCCAACTGGCAGATTAGGACCTCATAAGACAGCGGGCGCTCGGCTGAATTCTTAATATGCGCTTGGCTCCTGCCAAGCGAACACCTCTCTTCCTCTCTCTCCTCTTCCTCTCTCTCTCTCTAAGGTTAGGTATACTCCTTTGGCGGTGAGACCGTCCCAACTTCTCCCCCAAAGAGGTCTCTCCCAGCTTGTTGGGGGAGTTCATTGGAACTTGGGGGATAACCCCCCATAGTTGCATAACCTCTTGCAACATTCCCCCTTGTTGCATAACTTCTTGCAACATTGATCAACATTTACATTTGCATTGCACTCTAACATTTTGCATTCATACTATTTGACACCTAGATCAATGAATTTCATCACATTTCTGTGGGATCTCACCACTGATTCATCGCATGAAACCGTATAGCCTGTTTGCGGTAGACCGTAATAGACCATATAAACTTCATCGGAGGCAGACGTTGTGTGGTCTCCCAAGTACTACTACTGTATTTGTGTGAAACAGTATTGTGCCTAAGTTTAATTTGACAATATTTATGTTATTTAAGAATTTGAGATAAGTATAATTATACTTATTTACTTTATTATTGAGGCTAGGCAAAGCATTCATTGGTTATTATTTATTTACTTAATTTATTTCCTTATACCCGCTTCTCAATTAAAATTAACGAACATAATTCTGCATTGTTTACAAACGGGTGTTACAGGTTCTACTTCTCGGACAAGTTACAGGGATTTTTTCCGTTTGCGGGCTGGCAGCGAATTTTAATGAAATTCGGTATACTAATGAAATGAAAAACAAACATGTTAGAGCACTTTAAATAATTAAAGTGTTTTTAACGAAAATATCATGACTTAACCTAACTAATCGTCAAGGGCGTACAGTTGACCTAACCGGGCATTCAATTGACTTAACCTGGCACTTAACTGACCGAACCGAGCATTCAATTGACCTAACTGGGCATTAATTCTTGATTTTTTCTGCTACTTTTACAGATCTGCTGGGATCCTTCAGAAAACGTATTCTTCGTAAAGTTGCACTGTTTACCGTTTATTTGACCGACGCTTTTGGCGACGAAAGAACTGGGTATTTTTATCAAAGGAACACACTTTCCCACACTTAGAGCAGTTTTTCATGAACAGTAGCAGTTTGTGACTCTGGCAAAGTTTAATACAATCCTCTGTAACTGATTAAGCTAGTTAAAAAACATATTAATTATTTAAAGTGCTCTAACATATTTGTTAGAGTATTTCATTCTTTAACTCTTTTAGATGTTTTAGGTAAAAATGGTCTGGCCCTGGAAATTTGTTAGTTTTTAACTTATCTATATAGTGAGAAATCTCTTCAGCGTAAACAGTTGTCAGTAAGCAATGAAAAAGTCCCATTTACGTCACTGAGCATATTACTAGCCTCCGGAATAAAATAAGTATCCTCAGATGTAGAAACTGATGGAAAAAATATTTAAAATTATTGCCATCCATCCCCATAATTACTAATTAAGTTCCACCCCAGCCAAGCAATGGTTCAATATTGTCCCTCATGGGATTTCTATTACTAGCGTAATCGTAAAATTTCTTTGGGTTTCCTTTACATTCATAAGTCACTTGAATTTCAAAATCGCACTTAGCACTTTTGATTAAGCGCTTAACTTTTCGACGTAAATCTATATAAGTCTAAAAGTCTGCACAGGTCTCTTTTGTAGTTGTTATAGGGCTACATTTTTATCTGCGATTGCTTTTCCTATATTTCTATTCCACCATTTTGGTTGCGCATTCAACTCACCTCTTTTAACTCTCTTCAGTACACAGCGCTCCCATTTTACCACTTCTATCCTTGTTAAAAAGTTTATAACTTTATAATTTTGAGATACAAAATATGACTGTGATAAACAAAGCAAAAATAATTACGGGACAGTTACTGAGAACCTTTAAAAAGGGACAAGAGAGTAATGATTCTCCTGCTGAAAACACTGATCGTACAATTTGAATACTGTTCACTGTGTTCAGTCTTGGCGTCCCCTTATAAAAAAGAAATTAATACCTAGAAGAAATTCCAAGAAATTTAACAGCCAAGATCAATGGCTACAAAGAACACAGTTACTGGGAAAGACTACGTATATTAAATCTATTTTAGCTGGAGAGAGAGAGAGAAAAGAAGAGAGAGATACACCATACGTAATATACACATGGAAAATAATAAAAAAAAAAACAGTGCTTAACCTCAAACTAAAACCGGTAGTAATCCAAACATCACTGAAAAATAGGAAAGGTAGAATGTGTAGTGTTCCCAAACTAAATGTCAGACAAAGGGATTCCTCAACTCTGAATGAAAGTAGCTTGGTTGCCAGAAGGCAAAAATCAATTAACTAGCTACCGAGAGAAATAAACAATACAGTAGTGATGTCACAATAGAAGTGTTCAAAAGAAGACTAGACGCCTACCGCTGGACGATCTCGGATAAGCAAGGTGTGCCTGGCTTTGTGAAATGGAGAACTGAAGTCAGCAAGTCTCTCCTACATCAGGCCAGATTTATAGGTGGGGCCACTACCTTGACCTCTGTGTGAAGAAAGACCGACGCACGGAATATCTACAAGATTACAAGGTGTATATTTATTTTTATTAGCCCGTTATTTTATAATGCATGCATAATGTATATTTCATTATTGGGGTTTCTTCTTCAGAAAGATTGGAGTTTTTATTCCTCATATACTTATATGCATATACTCGTACCTATACATTTCTAGTCTTTCATTAGTTAATTACTTAATAACTAATAAATCTTGTATATTAAAACCGTTCTTTCACCATTTCATACTTAAAACAATAACTTTTCCTAATTTTGTGGAAATTAGGAAAAGTCGATACTGCTACCAACAGATTATGGCCTAGTAAGGCCATATAATGCTTTACTAGGCTAAAGTCTTTAAGGAAAACTAAGTCTTTAGTCTTCAGCAGGATGGAGCACCTCCACACACTGCTTATGAGACTCGCAACTTTTTGAGGATGTATTTTTTCGGGCGACTAATCTCTCTTCATGAGCCAGTGGAATGGCGCCCCCCATAGGCCGGGGCCCATACACACCTGATCTCACACCCTCTGACTTTTATTTGTGGGATTACATATGATCATTACATATGGGATCATTACATGTGGGATTACATATTATGATCTATTATATCAAACCTAAGCCAGTTGAAGACCTAAACATCAAAGTCTATGAGTTAATTAACAACATCCCAGCTGATCTATTTCCAAATATTATGTCAAACATTTGTGCAAGGTTGAATATTGTGTTAAAAAAATGGTGATTACACTGAACATCTTCAATTAAGAGTGATAAAATCCTATGTTTTACATACCTATTGTATTGTCTTTGTCCAGATTCCTTTTTTAACTTAGAACAATAGTCCGCAAGTTTTTTCTCACTTGTGGACCCATAGAAGAATACAGATTATTTTTGAGGACCCCTTAGCGAAAATAATTTGTACTGTATATTCTAATTTTGTGTGAATTAGAATATACCCCTTGTCTTCTGCGGACCAATGAAACTCATTCACGAACCCCAGGTTGCGGACCATTGGCTTAGAACATAGGGCACTTCTTTGGAACGCCTGAGTAGTATGACCGCAAAATGGGAGAGTGCAGGAATGTTGCAATGCAATGCTGATCAATGTTACATAGAGAAGTTACAAGGGATTATGCAACAAAGGAGGGGGGGAATGTTGCAATGGTTTTGCAACAAAGGCGGGAGGGTTTGGCACTGAAGTGGGAAGGTGTTGTGCAACAAATCAATGCTGCAAAGGGGGGAGGGAGCTTTGGGGGGAAAAGGGAGGAAGACCTCCCCCGAAAGGGGTAACCTTAACCTAAGAGAGGGAGAGAAAGGAGAAGGAGGGGTGTTCGCCTGGCTCCAGCCAGACGCATAATGAGAGTTCATCCAAGCGCCCGCTGTCTTATAAGGTGTAAATCAGCCACTTGGCTTAGAAGGCTTCTTAGAAGGCGTAAATGGCTTGTTCAGGTGTAAATTACTAGGGTTGAGTTGCCAGATTGCGCCATTTATTTAAGTAAAGCATGTATTCTTGAGAGTTGGATTAGAAATCCGTCAGTCGGTTTAGACGGCGTAACAGCCATTTGGTATACATATAATTAAATAATAATATCGTTTATATATATACAAACTAAAGAATTAAATAAAACACCATTACATCTTTCTGTTTATTTAGATGAATTATTGGAATCAATTTCATAAAATATATAGAAAATAAATATACAATCCTATTCAAACGAGGAATACATGCAATAAAAACTAATAATAGTATAAGAAATACGACCGAGGAATATATATATATAATAAAAAAATAATAATATAATACAAAACGATGGAGAATAACCATCAATATAGCAGTACAGGAGAATATATATATATATATATATATATATATATATATATATATATATATACACAATTATATTAAATAATTAAATATATTGAAAATAAATATACATCAAAATACATTCACTTTGTTCTACTGCGCAAAACACTAAACTCACACGTAATCGAGTCTACATTCACTTCATTATTGCTTTGCATTACGCGGTAAATACGGCCTAACACTATTTCACCGCTCATGTTATAGGGATACCTATACTCTATGTAAATGGCCTTCATATCGTTTAATACTATTTTTGTGCTCACTTTACATTCGGTTGGCAAGTTATCTTTAAACATGGCTACAATACAATCAAAAGCACGCACAAAGAGGTCATCGTTAGCCACAACATCATTATTAAATACAAGTTTATAAACACTCCTTTCCAATCGAGGGTTTATTCTTACCGACCCGAGCTTTTCAATCGTGAACTCTTCTTCACACTGCATAGCGGCAGTTGAAATAATCTCCTAAGTCGTTATGACAGCTGCTCATTATATGAAGAAATAGTTCTTCAGGGTGAACGGTGTAGGTGAGCTCAGCCATGTACCACTCAAGTGCTTTGTACCAAATTTCATGATATTTCAAAGAGTCTAAACCTTTTAAATAAACGTCCAACTCTAGACCATTCTCGCCCTGTTCAGTCCTACACTCGGTAAACCCATCAAGCAGAGCGGTGTATGCTTATTCAAGAACCGTATCAAAATAAAGCATATCCGTAATACGCGCGCCTAATATAGTCTTCATCTTGCGGAAACCGACGATTTCAAACATTCTGTCGAGGATGAATCGGGTTCGCGTAGGGACAAGAACGTTATTATCAGATGCATTCTTCCACATCAGTCGTATATCAATGCATGGATGATCGTTATTTATACACAACGTAAAAACAACGGCATATGAGGGGGTATCACTAATCTGCTCTCTTCTTGTACCTACGCCTGCAGGAATTTTATAACAATCCTCACTCCACTTCTCAACTACCACGAAGATTCTATTCATCTCCTCAACACTTAAATAAACAACATTCCGTTTACCAGAGTTTGTTTGTCTACAAGTCGTTTCCAGTACATAGTTAATGGCACGCCTGAACACGCGCAACGACTTCCTCACGGACAAACCGTACACGGCATTGAGAATGCTTCTCAAAGGAAGTTCCATCGTATTCGAGAAGCGCATGTTCAGTCGGTTCAATCTCTGAGATGACTATGAGCAACAGGCGAGCGGATCGGCTCGACGGGAGGAGTGAGTCACACCATAAGCTGATGAAACATGTACGGCGTTGTTCCAACGTGAATACTTGTATCCCATTATACTGGGCAGTTGTTTTGAGAAATTTTCGATTACATGAAGCAATACCGGTTTTAACGTTTTATCACTCCCACTCCCCAGAATACGCACCAGACATTTTTGCTTAGGGGGATTTTCACGAACTAAACACATTTTATTCACACTCCGGCGCACTAATTGAGAGAAACATATAACCATATGTTTCCTTTATGCTTAGCATGCGATACTCATCTGTAAATTCTGTTAAATACTCACGCAGACATTTAGCCACAACCTCACTACAAACCTCGTCATGATATATATTAATGTTGTTGTAAAAATACTTAAGATTTTCCATGATGACAAGATTTACATTCTCACTCTCAGGGTATGATGCAACATGACATAATATCGCTTGTCGCATCACTCATCAACAAGACTCACTAACCATATCCGTTGCTTCTCTTCTGCACATGTTGGTTCTTCTACTTCACGGGATATGTAAGTTTTTTAAAGTTTAGTCCTACAACATAGTTCAATACATCACTTGTACCACGAAATCCTGCAATACTCTCGCCAGAATAGCCGTAGAGCATTTGTACATCTTGTTTCTTCGCACGATTCAATGTAGCCTTAAAATTATCAAAGGAGGGTGGAATAGGGAGCCATTCAGTAACCTTATCTTCACACTTTGCCGAATACCACTTCATAAACGTCGAACACGCAATATTAAAGGTAGCCATTACTATTTTTCGTCTACGTGGGGAAATGCACGTCTGAGACCCAGGGCTTGCAGCGGTCAACTGAGCACGCAGGGAAGAGATATGCCCAGGTAGTAGCAGGAGTCAAGTGACCGATCATACAGGTGGGCGGAGCTTAGAACTTTCGCCTGTACACACAGACACACACAAACACACACAAAGGAGAACGTGAAACGCTAATTGAAACACGATTTATTTAATAAATGAAATATTCAAGTTGTATATATATATATACAAATACATGTAATAAATAAACATATCGTTATCAATAGACATATCAAAGATTATGGTATCCAAAGGGTACGGTATCATAGGTACCAGGCACTTGGTAACGATTTTTGTAGGTGTTATGGCACACCTTCGTACCCCTAAGTTCCTTCACGCCCCCAGCTTCTGTGCCCAATAATTGTGGGTCCCTACAGTTAGTTGGGATGGCTGGTCGCCCTCATCATCGTCCAAGCACAATAGATCCTTCAACGAATCAAAGTTAACGACACACCGATTCGCCTGGTTGAGCGTGATATCCTTAGCCTTCACGATATATTTCATATCCTCCCCCACCCTCACCCGTACCCAATACGTTTCTGGCCTTGTTGAGAAAAAAGAGTCTGCGTATGCGATGTAATCATACTCATCCTTGATCTCATCAATCAACTCCCCGAGGAATTCACCAATAGGAGGCGTGTATTCATCCTCCCTCAATGTGAATATCACACTATATCTCTATTGGCGTACAAAACCGTCCGACCAAGAGAATGCAATAGACCCCAAAGTTCATTGTGTGCGGAGGCCGTTGTGAAGCTGGCTACAGGTATGTTAGTACACCGTGAGATATCTGTGCCAATTCGGTGATGTTATAATTTATTATGTAAGTATTACCTACATTCACGATCTCCATGACCTCTTTATCGGGAGCGTTGGCTTAATCCCAGACTTCACTATAACTTTGTGCCAAATGAACGTTCCCTTTGCCAGTATTCTGTGCAAATTTTCCCAAAGACTGTTTAGACACAACTTTGCACTAAAGCGCTTGCCTGGGTTCTTTACAATTTGGGAACGGTCAAGCTGTATACCTTCACGGTCACGGTAACGTTGAATATAAGCCGATTTTTCATCTTCGGTTTTAAATCATAGCGGATACCCTAATGCTTCAACCTTATCCTTCAAAACAGCGTTCATATATGGCGTGAAAAGGTTGGGTAGCTTCTGAAACCTCCACACCTCATGTATCTTCAATATTCTGTAACAATCGGGAATGGCTAGGTCCAGCTCAGGGCTTGTATATACACCTCTGATCTTACGCTGGTTGGTTGTATGCTCTGCGCACTTCATGCACAGGGGAAACATGAGTTTGTGATCTATAACGACGGGTAAGGTCGGAATCCATAAATCGCTTGGGGGGAGCACATCTACGAAAGAAAGGCCGAAATAATACCCGTTCATATTTGTGGAAAGCACCTCTATGGTGGGCAGATTAGGTCCCACCAGTTTCTCAGGTGCACCCACGGGGTACGGATTGTTCTTCATCACGTAGGGATATAAAGAACAGAAGTCGTAGTAATGGAGTTTCACGCCCTCCGTAGGCGGAAAGTATAGCTTGAAGGGATTTGTACGCCCTCCGAACAAGCTATCACCGCATTTGAGAGGATCCAGCACCATTGAACGTTTGATCGTGTTTATTTCTTCACGGTACTGTCCATCTGTTTCCATCCGTGCATCATACTCATGCTCCCACAAGACTTTGTGAGTGAACTGGGAGCCTATAAGTTGATCGCGGGTGCGGGTCCACGCAAGACTGTCGGCAGGAGATCTACCGTGGATATCTCCTACGATTCCACACTCAGGACGGGGGCATCCGTGCCACCAGCAACCGTTAAAGGAGTACACAGTCTTCTCACCAGTGGCACGGTTTTCGCTTAGACCATCAACCCAAAAAACACGACCATTAACCTTAATGGGTACTTCCCCCGTGTTGCGGGCATGCTTTATGTATACACCTGTCTGCTGCTGTATGTGTATGAGCCAGTAAATAGCCTTGTGCCCATAACTGCGGGATTGTTTCTGTGAATAACGGCTAAGGTGTCTTTAGGCATGAAGTTATTCTTGAACACCGTAAAACATAATGAGGCGATCGTGGTTGCGACTTGCAACGGATCGCATTTGAAACGGCCTATGTACATCCTTCTAAACGCCTGGAAACATACTCTAAGCACGCGCACATCATTCACGCAATAACGCTCACATTCATCAGCTATATTATAAGGATTAGATTCATTAAAACTGTTGTAGTAGCGGTCAAAATCTTCACGTTCATCTGTACTCATACATTCATAGTTAAAGTAATGTTTGGGTGGAGGTAGTCCTACGTAATTTAAAGTTTCGCTAGTGAGGAATGTGTAAGGGAAATATCCTTTTGAAACTTCAGCGGCTACGCCCATCACCTTGGGTAGCTTTGCTAATTTACAAGGTGTGAATAATAAAGTGTCTTTAAACTGTACATTACCTCTTATTTGCATCTGTATTAGTTTATTGCCTCTTTTCAAGGGATCACCGGTAAATACTGTACTTCAAATGACTCATGCTCAAGCAACTCTTTATAAAGGAACTGTGTGTCAAATTTTGTCCCGTTATGGGTAAGAATATACACTTTTTTTTTAACTTGTTCGCTAACTTGACAATATAGGACACAAAGAGTTTCACAGGGCTATCGTGGGCAATCGTTTTAAAAACGTTTGTCCGTTTACCACATTTGTGACACTCATCACACTCGATCTCCATACACTCATCACAGATAGTCTGGCTTACAAGTAAATGTGGAATAACCTCTTTGGTTTCAGCGTTCGTGTATGTTTCTATATCGTAGTACACAGTTATACAAGGGCTATTTTTAGGCTTAGCGTCTTTCATATAACATACATGCTTTACTCCAACCGCCTTATATTTCTCATGGCATGTAGAACAGTGAATTTCATCACATTTATGCGTGAATTTTCCCCAATTATCCATCATGTGAAACATACCACATTCACAGATTCTCATTTTCCTGCACGTGCCAATTGATTTATGGAGCTCAAAACAGTTATTATTGAAAAATGTGCATCTACCCACATCACAATCCCTTTTCTCAGCTACAACTACACGGCTTTCACATTTGGAGCTTTTACACTGCTGTATGTTTGTATGTATATCGTAGTACACAGTTATACTTGGGATATTTTTAGGCTTAGCATCTTACATATAACATACATGCTTTACTCCAACCGCCTTATATTTTTCATGGCATGTAGAACAGTGAATTACATCACATTTAGGCGTGAATTTTCCCCAATTATCCATCATGTGAAACATACCACATTCACAGATTCTCATTTTCCTTCACGTGCCAATTTATTTATGGAGCTCAAAACAGTTATTATTGAAAAATGTGCATCTACCCACATCACAATCCTTTTTCTCAGCTACAACTACACGGCTTTCACATTTGGAGCTTTTACACTGCTCACATACCATGTGGCAATCTTTAAAATGTTTCACTTTTTCATCCGCAAACTCGATACACCCCTTACAGAAATCATGATGTCGTCCATATTTTCGTCTTTTATCATAACTCGCCTAAAGGTCCCTTATATTACGGATGAGGAGATACGTTGTTCCTGACAGCCCTAGAATAAGTAGAGGTCTTGTATGATCTCTCACACAGCTTTTAAAAATATACACAGTCCTACAACGATCATCCATTCCAAATACAACTATACGAACATTCATTTCCTGTTCTACCCTCTCAGCTGCTCAGGACCCATATTACAGTCAAACTCAAGTTTACAGTCTACAGCCAGTTTACGGGCACACTCCAATACCGTAGGCAACCAAATTTTTTGGGTCCGTGTATTTAGTACAGTAAACATACGCGCTATGACTACTGCTATAAATCCGCAACCACGATCGACATTTATATGCCGTCTATAAATAGCCTGAGAATTGAAGTTAAGAGTATAAGGTGTGACAATATGACCCGCAACAAGGAATACACGGTTAATATTTACCGTGAAGTTGTCCATATTGAAGGCTATACTACTTTGAGAGGCCTGCATTATACGGCCTAATATATACTCTATATCTTCAGCTGCCAAGGGTCTGATTGGTATTACTACCCAAAAATCATCTACATCTCCGTCATGTGACCCGAACCCGAAGGACAGCTTCGTCCTGACTTCACGTTCGTCGCGGTTCTGAAAGGCAAACTTTACAATACGTTCAACTATGCGCCGTAGTCCGAGTTCAACACCATTGCTATACATGGATCTTGGATCAACCCTGATTATATACCGATTTCTAGTCAAGGCTGGGGTGGGGGTAGTGGTGTGCACTATCTCGAATGTTATACCATCCTCTACAGAACGAGAAGCTACTGCTGCTGTGGAGGATATACCCGGAATTGTACAGAAATAAGGGGGTATATTTAAGGAAGGTTCTATTGTCGGGGTTATGTCGTAAGACGTAGAAAGTTGGGCCTCTATTACTGGTGATTTAACAACCGACGGAATCCTGGCAAGCTTTATACCTGACGTGGAGGGCTCTTCGTCATGCCTCCGCTTTGAATTGTCGCGTGCTAGAGGAATCGTTAGTTTGGACTCGGCAATGGGGATGGAGTCTGTGATCACAACTACACTGTCGTCGGGGTCATCTGTAATATCGATGATGGGTTGCTGTACCTCATCGTCATTCACGGTTCTGTGGGAGAGAAGAAAAACAATACTAGAATATAAGGATCATTTCTTAAATATTTATGATATTTTGTAAATGATCCACTTAGGAGTGTGACGTGTTAGAAATGGATTCTGTAGAAAAATTCAGGGTCACGAGCCCATCCACATGGATTATATCTGGCCCAACAGGATGTGGTAAAACTGTGTTTATGCTTAAAATCATTAAAGAAAAGGGAGAGATGGTCTCAAAATTTGTGCATAAAGTTATATGGTGCTATTCGACGTATCAATAAGTGTTCAACGAGTACCAAGATGATATTTTTTTCCACAAGGGTGTATATGACGTTAATTCGTTAAAGGGAAATGAACATACAGTCATTGTAATTGACGATCTCATGTTGGAGATGGATAAAACGTTGGCCGAGACATTTACAGTTTTCTCCCATCATCTTAACATAAGCGTGTTCTTCATCAATCATAATCTATTTTTCAAAAATAGATACATGCCTGATGTGTCATTAAATACACAATCTCTAGTCTTATTCGCACAAAGTATAGATACTGTATATCACAAACTGGGGTATTAGCTCATCAAATGTTCCCGAATCACCGTCAGGAGTTTTGGAAGTTTATAAAGAAGCTACAAGCCAGCGTTACGGATATTTACTTTGCGACCTTCATCCGCGAAACACGTTTAGGGTGCTTCTAAGAACGAATATTTCCAAACGAGCCTGAAAAGGCGTATATTCTAGAATGAAAAAGAGGTTAAAGAAATACCATGAATTAATAAAAATGTATCATTGACTGCCCCAAGCAATGCAACAGATGTTTGCTAAAAATATCGACTACGACTTTTTAAAATGCACCTGTGAAATCTGGCTTAACGTTATAAATTGGAATGTCTCAATGAAACTCCCTCAGAATGCTCGCCTACGCCGTTACAAGAACATAGTACTTGCACTCGCTCATAAAATTCAAACTGTGAGGAAGAATAAACGAATTATTGTACAAAGAGGGGAGGGTCATTCTTCCCCATCTTATTTTCAATTTTGGGTCCTTTACTGACTAGATTAATATAATGAAGAAAGTGGTAGTGATTCCACACGAGATGTATGCTTCATTGCAAACTTCAAAGAATCCAGACACGGTTCTAGAACCCCGTAAAAGCAGGCTTAAAAGAATGGAAAGTCAATTGTTAGCCCTATTAAACAGTGAAAAAACACCTGAGAAAAGAATCTTATACCAAGAAGCTCTGCAGAAATTTCTTCACGAGTACGAAAATTATAAGAATCCGACAGAGATCCCCGTTTTTATTTGGTACAGCACAGGAGATCAATGGGCATGGTGATATACGGCCTGTGTCCGGCAATAGAGCTGACCAACCAAAGATTAAAAGTTCGGCCACACAACATATCGAGCATATATTAAAAATCTTCCTCCCACATATATTGAGGAATAAAAGTTTAAGTCTTTATAATCTATTCTCTACAATGGACCGATGCAGGTGAGGTCATTGTGGACGGAGCAAAGGTACAGGGATCGAATATCGTAGACATCGTCCATGATCTAGTGAGAAAGTGGGATAGGCCCTCACCTTCAGGATGGAAGCATATTAAAGCAAGACTACAACAGATAAATGTCCCGAAAACAATGATAAGAAATCTGAACAGGTTAAAAGACTTGGAACATGCATCGCACGTGACACAATTGAAAACGCCATCACCCCCGGCGGTAACACCTCTGAAGAGGAGAAGAGGATAACCAACGATCAACACTACCCAGAATTGTTTACAATGCTGGAGTAGGGAAAAAAGATGTTGAGAGTTTTTTTCGGGAGCAAGACGCATATACACTTCATAAACCTGTGAGAAAAAGGTTTAAAACAGCCAAGACAACAGCAGCTTCGATTGACTTTATTTGACAAGCAGATTTAACAGACATGCAAAGATATTCACTGTATAACGATGATTACCGCCATATCCTATTCATAATAGATGTATTCTCTAGATATCTGTGGCTAATTCCTCTGAAAAATAAATCGCTTGAAACAGACTGTAATGAGTGTGAAAAAGCCGGAGTAACTCGGGATGAAACCATGCGTACCGCCGTGACTGGGGATGCAGTACAGGTATTACAGTACAGAAGTAACACTAGGACCAGGTCACTATGGTGCGGTCGAGGATGTTGTGAGAGACTTAAACATAAGTTTGAAAAGCTCAAATCTTACGGGCGATTTCGTATACGAAATCTTAAACAATGATCCCCATGCATGTACTTTGGCCCTAAAATCGCAGGCTAACCGAAATATTAAAGAACAAAGAGTGTTCAAATTTATAACCGATGAACGATATCGACCAGTCATCCAAAGAGATACATTTCTCGAGGTATAACACGACTTGTCCAGCCTAATGTATCAGTTGAAATTGAAGAAAATGGTTGATGGCCATAAACCCCCAGACATGTGGAACTCCAGTTTGTTGGGGATACCCAGGAACGCCTGCTGTGCTTGGCGCACATCTCCAATCATAGAGGAATGATTTTGAGTATTACATATGACAGGCCCCATTATGTGAATGTCGCAGCTAATCTAATGACCAATATCTCAATATATATAAGAACGATTAAGGGAAAAAATTTCCCATTCGGTGATGGGAGCTTAACAATGAAGCTGCACTTTCGACGCACTGAGTTATAATGGATAGAAAGCCTTTCACAGTCTACCGAGGGGTGAGATACCAGCGTGGTAGTGGACTTGGATCCATTTTTTCGACCATACTACGTACGGCTGTCCCCTTGCTGAAGAGGGGTGCCAGATACCTCGGGAGGAAAGCCCTACAATCAGGTCTTAACACGGCAGAAAACATATTGGCTGGGGCTAAACCTAAAGAAGCTCTAAAAAGACACTTAAAGCGTACACGGGACGAAATCGTCAAAGATGCAAAGAAAAAAATGTGTGGCGGTGGGAAAGACAAGAGGGCTGTCCGGAAGAAGGGATTACCACCACGTGGCATTAAACGAAAAAGGATATTAAAAAAGAAGCGTTCTAAGCGAATGAAACCTAGGGTTGACCATTTTTTTGACTGATATAAGCTTTGGATATTGATCTCATGAATCATAATTTGTTTACTACTTGTCCAGAGAGGTGGCACTCTTTCTAACTCGTCATGGCACGCGTCATCCATCCGTGTAGTTCACAATGTTGTAAATCGGAGCTGTCCCTCTTTGACATGCCTCCAACCCAAGTTTCTATTGAACACGGTGACTTTATTCCAATTAACCCTTTAAACACTATTAGGTCCGCAAGTGCCCCTATAGAATTCGTGATACCCAACTCAGGCCCTTACTTTTTTGACCCAAGCTGTGTGCACATGTACGCTAAACTTCGTATAGCCCATTCTGATGGAACGGACTGTGATGACAAATATGTTGTATACCTTGAAACAAACATTCTGCACTCCTTATTCAACCAGTGTGACGTATATTTAAATCAGTTCAACATTTTGGCAGGAACGGGGTACTACAACCTATGATCCTATCTGAAAAATGTGCTGAACTTTCCCAAAGAAGCGAAGGATATCTTTTTAAGTGCCGAAGGCTATTATCAAGCTAAAGACGAAAGTAGTATAAAGGACAAATTTAAAAATTCTAAAAAGAAGATATACGAGTGTTTTGGACGACTGCATACAGACTTCACATTCCATTGGAAGTTGCTTGTGAATCGGGTGGATATGAAAATAAAGCTCACCTGCGCGAATCCTGAGATCTGTTTAAATCTGAGAACTGATCAAAAAGAGGGAGCAAAACCCGTTGTGATTCACATTATGGAGACATACCTCCGCCTACTGCGAGTGAAATTAAGTTCTCAAAAACAAATAGAAATTGAAAAAAATTTACTACACGCCACAGTAAAATACCCAATTAACAGAGCACAGATCAAACTGTACACGGTGCCAGCAGGGTTGGCATCGAAACAGATAGAAAACACCGCCCTGGGAGTTCTACCTAAAAGGATTTTAATTGGAATGCAGGAACACAATTCGGTAAAATGAAAATATGAAAAGAATGGCTTTAAATTCGAGAATTTCGGCCTTAAAAATATAACTCTATATGTTAATGGCGTTGTGTTGGGTGGGACTATGGATATGGATTATTCATCAGAAGCTGTGTTCCAGCTTTGCGCGAGAGCATATAGTAATCTGGCCCATATTGCAGGTGATTGTGATGAGCTCGGGATTGGGGTAACGCAGAAAGAATTCATCGATCAATTTAACCTTTATCCGTTTGACATCACACCAGACTTATCTGCTAGTGTAAATACACACTTAAGTCCACAACAGAGTGGAAACATCTCAGTCAGATTGGAATTCGCCAAGCCTATAGACGCGCCTGTAAGTGTACTAGTATACCTCGAGTCAAAAGCTCTAATAGAAGTAGACAGATTTAGGAGAGTTTTCACTGACTTTTAAAATGGATGCGAATAACCTTCAGAGAGTAATGAATAGTGAACGAATCACACGTTCCAAATTTATCGGTGTGTTTGCGAAGAATGAAACATTGAAATTGCAAACTACGAGAGACTGCGGTAGCCTAATTGTGAACACAGATGTTCTTGGTAATGAAGGAATTCATTGGTTTGCAGTCTATTTTAAAAATAGGGACTGCATGAACCATTTTGATTCACTCTGCACTCAACCCTGTTGTGACCCTGTTATTGTAAAATTTCTCGATCAGATGCATATCCCCGAAGTTGTATGGAATCCCTTCCGGTTACAAGGATATTTTAGTAATTCTTGTGGGATATACTGCCTTTCATTTCTCATGCATATATCACGTGGTAAGGAATTTATAAATTTTTTAAAATTATTCGACCCGTGGTCACACTCAACGAAACGACGAAATGATATGCAGACAGATAAAAAGCCGTTTTCCGATTATCCGCACTCTTTAAATTGTATGCTGTTTTCTTCATGTATATATATATTTGTAACAAATAATGTTAGTTTGTATAATCTGTAGCTTAAGATGGTTATTGTACTAAAAACATGATTTATTTCATTTAATAAATTGATGAAAATACATTTTGTCTTACCCGAAGAAAAAGATCGAAACAAAAAAATACATTATTTCGTTAATGATGTTACAATCGCTGGGTTTGCTGCTCGGTAAATCTTCTACCTCCGTATTCAGGTCCACGACATGCGGTTCTTCAAAACGTAAAGATTGTATAACACGTGTCAAATCATCATCGGACGTTAAAGGAGAAAGAATAATTAATAGTTCATACTGAATCATTTTCAATAAAAATTCAATTCCTTAAAACATATGCAGAGTATACATATAGTATTAGTATTACAATGTGAAGATATCTTCGAACTGCTCAGAGAAGTTCCTTTAAGAGAAAATGCCGAGATCATTTATTATAGAAATTATAAAATTATTTAAAACTTGCAAAGGATTGCTATAAAAAATTCAACGAATCAAAACAGGACTTTAGCATAATATTAATTGCAAACTAATCTATAATTGCGGATACCTACTATTTAAATGAATCATTTTAAATGTGATGAGATGAATTACTACAACCCTCCATATATATGGTGAAATAATCCAGAACAGTGCTCTTTCTCGTAATGAGAAGCACACTAAATAAATAACCAGTTCGCGAATAATAGGCTACAAAAAATAAAATTACAAGCACATAACTACTAACATTTCTACGGCAGTCCCTTGCGTCTGATCGTAAGGAGCGTCATTGCAAATATCATCAACGGTTTGCGTTTGAAATAATCCATCCCGTTCGGCTGCGTTAAAAAGATTAATCGTAGACAACACTGCAATGTCTCCATCTTGATATAAATCAGGTAAACTGTAAAGTTGTTGATTCATGACTGAGGAAATGTTTATTCACTGGTGAAAATAACTACTGTGAATCCCAGCTGAAAATACTCATTTTTATATGCATGCTCCCCAAGCACCACCCCAAATGACTAATAGGCGGTTCGTAAGTTTGATGATTGGTTGTCAATGTAACTGGATGGGGGCTATGTTAAATTTTGTGTACCAATCGTAACACCGATATAACGGGTCCACGCTTTGGACATCATGATTGTTCGACTAATGGTGTCTTTATCTTCTCTCCGTAGATTTAATGCTCACATCTCAAGGTTTATTGCCATTTGCAATTTCTACCACAATGGTTTCAAATATTTGCATTAACATTTGCGCCCATACTATTCTCGGTTTTCCCATTTTATAACTCACCCTTTTATGCAATATCCCTCACCCCTTTGCAACATTGATCAACATTTGCCACTTGCAATCTCTATCACGACAATATTTTACATTATTATTATTTGCGATCATACTATTCGATCCTCAACTTTGATTCTTCTATTCGGATTGACTTTCTACTTGCCAATTTTCGCGTAGGAGTGTGATTAAATTTTGTTTAGTTCGTGAAAATGAATGTCTGGTTAAGACGCGTGGTTAAGACGCTGTGGTGCTGATCGGAGTTGAGAGATTGTGTCCGGATGGTGACATTGTAATTTCTTGGTACATACGATCCCCGACGAGCCGGGTGTACCTATGTCAGTTTGAGAGTAAAAGAAGCCAACTCACTACTTCATCAGATCAACTCAAGAGGAGGGGCGATGAGCTTAATCTTCATGAAATTATCGCACGTTATATTAATAATAATAATAAACCTTTCCATTTTTTCATTTTCATTCATTCATTTCATTTCACTAACAGAAACAATGTAAAGTTTTAACACAACTATGAAGAAGATACCACACAAATTACATGCAAAGAAAAATAAAATAGATCTATATATAAAACGAATGGCTGGTTGGGCTGATAGATAAATGGTCACCTTAAGTATCCTAGTGGTTAAGACGCTGGGGTGTTGATCAGAGGTAGAGAGATCGAGCCCGGAACGATGACATTGCAATTTCAGCCGCCCGTACTGGAGCGTAGTTCGGATTCAACGTTAAACTGTAGGTCTAAGGCGTGTGACAAGCTTGATCTTTGTCAAAATGAACAATTCGGGGAGAAGGAAAACCGATTTAGCTTATTATTACTACTGGAATTTGCACCACCCAATATATATATATATTGCATATGGAAATATGATAAGGAAATTCATTACTTAATCAAAGGCTAATTTGGCCTATGAATAATTTGTTCATGGAAAAGAATCACGTGAGGCTTATGTATATATTTAAGTTCAGTTTTTAACTTCATTATTAATGGTAATAATGAAAACAATAAATAAGAGTCGAGAGAGATTCTTCTTAGGTGGTCTTGGACGGATTTAGGTCAAATGGACCTTTGCAGTTTTGAAGTAGCCTCGGGCAAGTCAGGTGTGTTTTTTTTTGCGTGTCGAGTTTGTACCGTTATACATTTTTTCTCAGAGATGCTTTCAAAGAAAGGATCAAGACAAGTTTAGAGATTTAAAATGTTGTGTGAATTAAAATTTTTAGTTTTTAAATAATTATTCAGTATATGTGTAAGATTTTTTCTTTTAAATGTACAAGTTCACGCGGATTTTTGTTTATAAAAAATATAGAAGATATATAGAAAGGATTGTCAAAAGTAAATAGACACTTTCGGTTTGGCTTTAGAGTATTTTTTTGATTATATATATATATATATTCTTTCGTATTTCTTATAGTATTATTAATTTTTTGATCATATATATTCCATCGTTTGCATAGAATGAACTACTGTATATTTATTTTCTATATATTTCGTGAAATTGATTCCAATAATTAGTCTAAATAAACAGAATGATGTCATGGTGTTTTATTTAATACGGCTTAATTGTCTTTCTTTTATTGTTAATATTGGGAATCGTTTAAAAAATTAGTTCTCTTGCTGAACAAATTTAAGGAGAAAGTCGCTCTTGCCTTTAATAAATAAGTGATTAAATTAAATGGTGTTGCATAGCAAATCATCCTAATAAGGTACACCTGAACATAATTAAATTAAAAACAATAACTGGTAACTCATCTAAATAAAAATTAAAATAAATGGGAACTATCTGACAGCTCACCCTAATAAGGTACACCTGAACGTAATTAAAACAAATGGTGGTATCTGGTAACCCTCCTTATATAAATAAATAAATAAGTAAGTGGTAACTGGTAACCCCTCCATATATAAATAAATAATATCTGGCAACTCACGACCCTCTATATAACAGCTGCTTGGCCCATGGACGCTCATAATGCGACGGGTTCCGGTGGAATAAAGAACTTTCTCTCCTCTCTCCTTCTTAGGTTAAGGCTTAGGTTAGGTTTCCCTTTGGGGGGTGAGGACATTCCACCTTCTCCCCAAAGACCCTCCTCCTTTTCCTTTCTCTCACTCTCTTAAGTTAAGGTTACCCCTTTGGGGGAGGTCATCCTCCCTTCTCCCCCGAAGCTCCCTTCCCCTCTCCCATTTGCAGCATTGATTTGTTGCATACCCCCCTTCATTACAAACCCCCTCCCCTTCATTGCGTAACCCCATCCCCCTTTGTTGCATACCCCTTGCAACATTCCCCTCCAGTTTTGCAACGTTGATCAACATTGCATTGCAACATTCCTGCACTCTCCCTTTTTGCGGTCATACTACTCACCTGGTGTGTGTGTGTGTGTATATATATATATATATAGAGAGAGAGAGAGAGAGAGAGAGAGAGAGAGAGAGAGAGAGAGAGAGAGAGAGAGAGAGAGAGAGTAAAATTTGTTTGACTGGATCTTTAATTAAAAATTCTGAGGTTGAAGTCCACGAAATTAAAACTTCATCCTCAAATGCTATTTCATTTTTTATTTTGACGTTAAGGAAAAAAATTGCAAACGTACAAACAGCGTCTTTGTAAAATAACTTCAATCACTGTATTTGCTGTTTATTACTTTACTTACTATTTACTATACAGGGTGTACATAAAGTCAGGATCTATTTTTGTGAAGCACTTGGAAATTATATGGAATTCAATCATAAAATGATAAAGTGGTAACATTTATTAAATAATTAAGAGTAGGATTCGACGTGACACCCATCAGTATCCCTGCACAGCTCAAATCGTTCCGCAGCATTTCTAAACACATTCTGGAGCATTTGCGGGGTTATGTTATCTGCAGCAGTTCGTATACGTGTACGTAAGTTTTCAAGACTCGTAATCTTCGTCTGATAGACGTGCGATTTGATAAAGCCCCATGCAAAGAAATCTAAAGGGGTTAAATCTGGTGATCTCGCTGGCCAAGGTCTGTTGCTTCCGCGTCCGATCCAGCGATTTGGAAAACGTCCATTTAGATAATTCTGAACAATTTTGGCATAGTGACAAGGAGCACCATCATGTTGATAGACTACGGTACTAACAATCCTATCTCCGTCGTCTATCAACATGATGGTGCTCCTTGTCACTATGCCAAAATTGTTCAGGATTATCTAAATGGACGTTTTCCAAATCGCTGGATCGGACGCGGAAGCAACAGACCTTGGCCAGCGAGATCACCAGATTTAACCCCTTTAGATTCCTTTGCATGGGGCTTTATCAAATCGCACGTCTATCAGACGAAGATTACGAGTCTTGAAAACTTACGTACACGTATACGAACTGCTGCAGATAACATAACCCCGCAAATGCTCCAGAATGTGTTTAGAAATGCTGCGGAACGATTTGAGCTGTGCAGGGATACTGATGGGCGTCACGTCGAATCCTACTCTTAATTATTTAATAAATGTTACCACTTTATCATTTTATGATTGAATTCCATATAATTTCCAAGTGCTTCACAAAAATAGATCCTGACTTTATGTACACCCTGTATTTACTGTTAAATCACAAGATATTAAATAACTGACAAGAAAATCTTATTTGTATAATTTTCAGTATGAACAACTTTTAAATTCTGCAATTAATTTTAATAAACTTTAGAAAAAAATATTTGTTCTCGAAACTGAATCTGAAGTCTATTTTATCTGAACCTCGAGTGCGTTCGAAAACCTTCGTATGTAAACAACTATACAATACATTTGTTATGGTTATTGTTCCCTCGTAACGAACAAACTCATAAATGTAATAATTATATTTTTATCATTAATCCTCAGCCAACACTCTCTTATGCCCTGAAAACGCAAGCTACAAAATCCTTAATGAAATCGAGCTTACCAAAGAACTCTCATTTGGAGCTTAAAATTACCCGAAAATAGATGAATTTATCGGCCAATATTCGAACGTAATTAAGTTTGAAATAACTGATGGCGTCTTTTGTAGCTAAATTGTGGGTTGTCAAATTAGCTATTTCGTCCTTTTGTGAGCCATTGATTGGATCATCGACGACTTTGGCAGAGAATATTGAGCCATTTTTCAATGTGATTGAAGACATATCCCTCACTCTTTATTTTGTTATTGTGTGGCTTAGATTTTTTACTATATTTGGCGCATATAAGGATATATGCAGTCAGACAGACATTTCAACATGTTTTGGCTACTTATCTATATAAATAAATATAAACATGCAAAACTAATTCATCTCTCTCTCTCTCTCTCTCTCTCTCTCTCTCTCTCTCTCTCTCTCTCTCTCTCTCTCTCTCTCTCTCTTTCTATATATATATATATATATATATAGCTCGTTAACCTCGTTGCACTTCCGTGCGTTGGTCTCTCTTCAAAAGAAGGTCAAGCTTGTCACCCTGCCTCTAGGCCTGTCTTGGTGGAGGAGCCTGTTGCTCTCTTGTCCTCTTGTACTGTTTTTTTAAAACGGCTTTACTTCTACTCTTCGCTTTCTTTTCATTATTGCTCTTTCTTACTATTATCATTCGTTTTACTGATCTTTATTCTTTTACGAACACGGTAGTCGGATAGCCAGATAGCGTGGCCTCCATTAAGATTTTGAACAGCAAAGGAACGGGATAAATTACATACTATTACTACTATTTACCAATTTTTATTTACGCCGAAACAGTTTGAACAAACGGGGTAAAGTGAGTGCGGATCCATCGTTAACCTTTTTTATCGCAGAGAGAGAGGGACAATTCAATATTTCAGAATCGCACTAACATATTAATAACAAACACCTGACGAGGATGCCCGCTCGAAGACTGCCGTCAGGGCATCCTCCCTTCTCCCAACCCATTTTAGGTATTGTCAACTGGTATTTTATATTCTTAATTTCATACAAAACAGTAATTTATTATTTACGTACAAACCATCATTAAATTTCTTAGTCAACATTATTATCATCTTTATTAAACAAAACATTATTATCTTCTTTATTAAACAAAACATTATTTTCTTCTTTATTAAACAAAACATTATCTTCCGTATTAAACAAAACATTATTATCTTCTTTGTTAAAAAAAACATTATTAAATTCTTAAAAAAGAAAACATTATTAAATTCTTATTAATCATTATTATCTTTATTGAAAAAATACAACAATACACGACACTCGTATTCCCCCGTTGAAAATAAGTTTTCACTTGGAAAACTTATTTCTTTCATCTGAACAAATTTACTTATTTATTCAACAAATTTATTTATTTTTAATTTTTTTTTATTTAACAAATTCGAAAAAGTTAGAACAGACAAGAAATCATTTCAATGACAAATTCCGCACATTAGATATTTTGTATCCTTTTATACAAATCAAAAGAAAAATTTATAATTTACACAACGTTTGCGTAAAATAATATTTGACACTGATAATTATAATCAAATGTACAACCTGTAACAAAGCTGTTACGTGAAAAATGAAGGATAATTTTCTTAAAAACTGGTTACAACAAATTTCACGTTCCCAATCTATTCAAGCGATTTCTCGTCAAAGATCGCTTTACATCCTAAAGATATTCATATAGTTGCATAATTACTATCAGGGTAACATAGAAAGAACAAGAACATGTTTACAAAAACAAGTGACCAGAGTACACATACTATTACACAAAACAAAACACAAAAACAAATTTGGCCAATAATCGCACCCTTTCACTTATAATTTCACTAAATAATAATCAGTGTACTTCTTTTTCTGGACGTTGTTTAGATAACATTCCGCTGTGTTTGTGTCTGTCGAAAGCTGACAACGGACTTCTTAAATTTTCAATCGTAGCTCTCTTGCTCACATCACTCACTTAGCATCACCATGCAACAGATTAGCACGCTTGAAGTTCCGCTCTTTCTCGAAAATTAGCGAGAAAGGAGTCGTCCATTTCAAAGACGATCAGGGGATGGAGCTATATTGAAAATGGAACCACGTCACGTACCGGAATTGGACGGAATTTGCAATTCCAGAAGTCGACGAAGAAACTCGCCTCTCTCATCTCAACTTTTTTCGGTGAACGCTGCTCCTCTGCTACCTCCAGCTAGAAGGCTCTCTGTCCTTACATGGCATTAATCAAACGATCATTTGGCCGTAGGTGGTTTCAACCTACTGTATGCCTGTGTGGACAGTAAAGCCTTAAACACTCGTTCAAATGCTCGTGGTTTGCCTACCTAGTAGTAAGACGCAAATTAAGACAAGCATCGGACAGTGGGACCAGGACTGTCCGAAAATACCAGAAGACCAAATTCGATCGAAACTGTCCTGCACCGAAGTTGCTGCGCATTCGGTTTCGTTTCTCTCTCTCTCTCTCTCTCTCTCTCGACAGTGATCAAGCACCTTATGTACGACGATGTGCAATCGTCACATGTATATTTATAAGTGACCGATGGGCACCAGGGCTTTGGAATTATATCTTTAAATTTAAAAAACGAATGTAATTTACGTTCTAATGTGTAAATACAGTTAACAGAAATTTGCGGATAAAATCTATTGATAAGTTTACCAATTTTCATCTTCAACACAAGACTTTCGGGTCCACAGTAAGGGAGTTTAAAATATATAACCTTCTTCTGTACTTTAGTAACGACGATTTTAATTTTATTAGAGAATTTTAAGTTCATGAATCTTTTTATTACACTTCAATAAGTTTAGAAGGGGAAACCATTACCTAGTAAGAACTTTTTAAGGAATTCCAACTCGGCATGAAGAAGATGGTAGTTGGAGCAAATCTCGTATGACCGGCATAGAAGCGTAAGAATGAGATCACATTTATACTTCAGTACTTTTAGCACCGAAGATGACATTAGAAATGTCGAAAGCTCTGCATATTAAATGTTTGTATATGGACTAGTCTTGTTGTTCCTTATATATATATATATATATATATATATATATATATATATATACTGGGTTGCCCAGAAAAAAGTAAGCTATTGCTTTTATCACCTATTATATTTACTATTGTCAAGATTTCCTTGCTTTTATAACGATTTAAATGAGTAATTTGCTTTTATATGTAGCACTTCTATATGTCTTTATAATATTTGTTTTTAATATACTCTATTTATCTTTGTTGAAGATTTTTCTAAAATATTTAATCACCCATCAAAAATGCCTTCATATAGCCAAAAAGATCTCATATTGATAAAACAATTACGTATTGAAAAACACTATACTACCAGAAAAATTATATCAATGTTTCCAAATAAACCATGGACTCGTTCTGGTGTAGAAAAAATATTTGTAAAATTAATAGAACTGGATGTGTTACTAGAACCGAAGGTAGTGGAAAAAAAAGAGAAGTTCGGCACTGATGAAAATATTGCAATTGTTGAGGAAATGGTTCTAAGTCAGGAAAAAAAGCCTGGAACGCATATGACACCAAATGAAATTGCAGCAGAAACCGGACTTTCAAGAAGTTCTATTCAACGAATTGTCAAACAAGTTCTGCAATTGACAGTTTATAAACGCTATCCAGTGAAGATCTTGAGTGAAGTCAATAAGATGAACAGAATGGAAGTATGTCAATCTTTTCTTGAAAGATTTCCCAATGTCAATAGAATCTGGTTTAGTGATGAAAAATCATTTTCAATTCGATCACCTATCACCACTCTAAACAATCGAGTGTATTCTACAGCAAGAACCAAGAGAGAAGTAACACCGGAAAGACTTTTAATCAACGGTTTAACTATTCTAAAAAATTAATGATCTCCTGCTGTGTCTCAAAACTGGGTAAAAGTGATGTTGTTTTTGTTGAAAGCGGTGTTAAAATGAATGCTGTTTATTACTGCAACAGTATATTAGAGAAACATCTACCAAAAATTCGCGAAATTTCGGCAAATCGATATACATTTCAGCAAGATGGTGCAACAAGTCATACTGCTCACCTTACAATTGAACATTTAAACAAAGAAGTTCCAGACTACATAAAACCAAAAGATTGTCCTGGCAGCAGCCCAGATTTATCTTCTCTTGATTATACAATATGGGATGAACTGAAGAAAAGAGTGTATAGGAACACTAATTTCGCTAACATTGATCAATTAAAAAAAAAGATTGTGGAAGAATGGAACTCACTACCACAAAATTTCATAAACAGGGCAATTGATAACTGGCGCCATCGTTTGGAGCTTTGTGTTCGTCAAGGTGGTGGATATTTTGAGTATTTGATATCATAATATAGACAATAAACGGGAGTATTTATTAACATGCATTATTTATTTGTATTTCTTTCTATAAAACTGAAATAAAATCTTAAAAGCAATAGCTTACTTTTTTCTGGGTAACCGGTATATATATATATATATATATATATATATATATATACACACCGGGTGATTACAAATAATCTTCCCGATTTTAAACATTTATTATGAAAAAACTAACAAAGCTATGGCGAAAAGCAAGATATACAAATAAAGAAGAGATCAAAATGTTTTACTTATAAGCTATTGAAGTTCAATATGAGCTCCTTTTGTGGCTCTGCAGACATCAAAGCGGTATTCTGTTTCCCCCCATACATTTTATAGCATATCATACAGAACTTTTCTAACAGCATCACGTATCCATTCCTTCAAATGTTCCAAAGTTGTTGCCATTGGTGGAACAAAAACTTTATTTTTGACATAGTCCAGAGGAAGATGTCAAGGGGGGTTAAATCGGGCGAACGAGCCGGCCAAGGAATAGTACCCCCGCGCCCGATCCAACGCTAAAGCAATTGCTCATTCAGGAATGTTGCAACCTCAAAAGGAGCCACAAAAGGTGCTCATATTGAATTTCAATAGCTTATAAATCAAACTTTTGAGTTTTTCTTTGTCTGTCTTTCTTTTTCTTTGTCTGCTTTTCGCTGTAGCTTTTTTAGTTTATTCGTACAGTAATAAATGTTTAAAATCGGGAAGATCATTTGTAATCACCCGGTATATACTAAATCGGTCAAAATAAACATCCTTTACTTAGAATGATCTCATTCCACTTATAGTTTTCCAGGCATTGAAATTTATAAATTAATAAACATATCTAAGTTTATTTCATAAATATTTTTATCAAGACATCAAAAGAGGAAGTAAAAAAACAAAAGTTCCAAATTGGCGTTTAAAATTTGAAATTTTTCAAGAATGAAAGGTAAGATATGGGCAAGTGCTATCTCTCCTCTGATGTAGGAATTTGGAACTATGACGTTATCATGTTTAGCCATACATTGTAACACTGTATTAATATCAACTTTATTTCATTTTAACCGAAAGGTGATGGATGACCTCCATTTTGGATAATCACAGCGTGGACCGTCGTTTCCACTGAACAATGACGGCCCAGATATACTCTTCTAAGCTTTGCTGCCAACATTCTTCGACGCGTTGTTGGAACTTCTGCACTGTGTTCAGTGTTGCTTGGCGACCTGCATAAACTTCTTTCAGCAAATTCCACAGAAAATTTTACAGAGGGTTGAGTTTGTGAATGTGGAGGCCATTATTAACCCTGATAAGCTGAGAAACAATTTCGGTGAAATACTCCCGAGTTTAAACCTTTAACACCGGATCTTTTTGTAGAGTTAAGTTATGAATACGTGCATTTGAAACGCTACCAATTTGTACCAGTCCTCCTTAAAAGTTTAAGGGCGTTCTCCTGTACGAAAATTAAATCACCATTTGAATATACTGTAGTTGTTCGCTTCTGTGAGAAAATGGTTTAAATGTACATACATGTCCGCAATTTTTTTATCTTGAAGACTGATGATAGGCAGCACCTACCTAGAGGGGAAAGGGGGAAAGGGGGAGGGGAAAGTGCCACTGACGGAGGAGGGGAGTGCCAAAAGGGAGTGGAAGTTTCAGTTGAACACAGAATAGAGTTACCTAACCTAACCTAACAACCTGAAAAAATAAATAAATGAAAATAAAACATATAAATGTGACGTTATACTATGAACTTTAGCGACCACTATTTTAAAAGATAAAAAAGTAAAAATATTAGAAGTATATAAGATTTAGAGACTACATGATGTGATACAGCAAGATGACCCACTGCTACTACGAATAAAGAGCATGGTTACCTAACCTAATCTAACCTAGAGCATACAACTTTGAGGGCACGCTAACAAATACATATGTACATATGTTCAAAAGAACTTCAACACGCTGAAGCATGTTCACACCACCGATGTCTGCGAAAGACATGTGTTGTCTTTCTTCTAGGCAATTGTGGGCGGTGTCTAAATATATATGAGTGTAGAGGGCAATATATATAATAATATATATAGTTTAGTAATAAGAGGAAAACCAGAAGATTTATTTATTTATATATAAACATTTAATTTGTTTTACTGTAAGTAGTTGTTGGGAGGCGCATAAATATATGCGTTTTTTTAAGATAAAAAAAAATATATACATGGATATATATATATATATATATATATATATTATATATATATAATATATATATATATATATATATATATTGTTGTGCTCAACTCTTTTACTTAGGTGTGAGCACCTTTCTTTCTTTTGCAACTTCTGACACCATTTATGTAGTGCCCAACCCGTTTATTTATTTATGGTGCTGGACACCCTTTTAATTATGTTAATTCAATTCACTGACACCCTTTGAGTGGGGCGCTACCCTTTAATTCTATTTAAAATTATTTCTTACGCGCGTTTTCTTTGCGTTCAGGATGACTCCGTCTATCCAGACGGATGGCCCTTTAAATTGATAGGCGTAAGTTCCCTTCGGCTTACTGAAAGCCTACTTTGAATTTCAATCATTGAATGATAATTGACCCTCAGCTTACAAGAGAGGCCTATTGCAAGGTATCTAAAACAACACACGCCCTCTTACAAAGTTTATTAAATTTCACTCGAATCAGTACAGGAATTTAGCAAATTAATCTGAAGTAAATCTACAAATTTTCCATACAATACAATTCAATTATATATTCAAAGAGAAAGTTCACAGTTGTCTGAATTTAAATCCTTTAAATGTACCAATTATAAATTCAAAGAAAAAGTTCACAGTTATCTGAATTTAAATCATTTATATAGAGGGGCTTTATATTTGAATATAACAAAACAAGTAACGAGAAATGAAGTGGTCGAAATCGACGAAGAAATTTGAAGAATTATTCTACTTACGGCTGCCGGTGACAAATTACTCTCAATTGGGCTGCATATGGATCGCAGATTTATTGCCCGCCCAAAACTAAAACGACAATCTACCAAATAACGAGACTTCCTTCAGAACCCAAATTGACGGGTTCAGCAAATTAGGGCACGGACGTACCCCGTTTAGCATTTAATTTGAGCCAATTTAAATTAATGGAAAGTTCACAAAATTCTTGGTCCGTTGGCTAACATTAATTAAGATCCAACCAAGTTCTCGGTTAAGGTCGCTAACAATAAAATTCTTATGCCCAAGTTCCGCGTAAACGAATGAAATGCAATACAAGTTCTTAATTTCAATCCTGAGACAGTTATACTTTCAATTCTAAATTTTCTTACACCACAAGTCTAATAGAGTTTATTTAGTCACAGTTAATTTCAAAGAGGACGACTACCAACTGACTTAATAATTTTAAATTTACCTTACAATTCTTAAGGAACACGCCTTCCAGTATTTTGAAAACCTATCATACCATTTGTTTCTCTCAAGCCCGTCCCCGCGGAAATCTATTACTCATACATAAAAGAAGAAAGAGTCTTCACTAAATTTCCCAGGAATCCTGTGCCCCTGATTGGAGCTGGACCCGACTTCCGAGCCTAGACCCCGCCTTCTAACCAAAAATACATTTAAATAAAGTTAACAGATTCGAAGTCCCAGTTTTATGACTCACGTCGTGGTTCAATTTTATCAAGCGTCTTCGAATCTGCCTTACAAAAGTCGACCATCATGCGAAAGAGAAACTAACCATTTGTACATCTGGACCCTTTAGTTGTAAATCTCCGCGGCCAAGCGGTTTGGGTTTCCTCTTCCCCTGAGAACAACAACTTAAATAGAACGACCGTTCTACCATCGGAAACATCTTTAACTTATGCCTTTATGAATATTCATAACCCAAAACGCTTGGCTTTTAGAGAACAAAATTAAAATCTTAAAACTAACATTTCTACTTTTAATTTTACCAAAGATTTCTGCATGTCAATTGCATGGTTACGACATCCCTCCCCTCCTTTAATTTTGCACTCCTATGTAAACTTTTTTAACTAGGGTTGGGTATCATCACTTTACTCACAATTTTACACAAAAATTTACTCCCAGTTTTCACAAAAATTTTCCATTTACTTGTCCCCTTTATTGGGACACTAACACTGACACATTTTATTTGTCCCCTTTATTGGGACACTAGCGCTGGCACATTTTATTTTAGTCATTCTCGGTTTCTTCGTAGCGTACGGACGCTCCAACGGTGGCCCTGTGAAAGCAGCTTGTCTGCTTTGTCCGGGGGACCCTATTCCAACAAGGTCCTCGCATGGAAGTAGTTCGGAAGCACCACGCGGTTCCTGTCCGCCACTCTGTCCTGCCAGTGGGCAGGAAGTGCACTCCGGTTCACCTCCACTAGTCGATGTTTCTCCCTGTCCTGGGCGAAGCTCTCCGTGAGGAAGTAGTTTGGAAGCGCCCGGCGGTCCTCGTTCCGCCACTCGGTCCTGCCAGTGGGCAGGAAGCGCCTTCCGGTTCACTTCACCGTGTTGATGTTTCTCCGGTGTCGAGGGCGAAGCTCCAGAGAGGCGGGGCGGTGGCCCTTCCCCCATCTCATCCCCTGCGCCGTCCGCCCCGCCTTGTCGCTCGACGTCCCATGGGGCATCGATGCTGTGGCGGATGCGGTCTCGGTGGATCACTATCAGATGTCCAGTGATCATGTGACGCAGGAGATAAGTGACTGGAGTCTTCTGTTCGATGATGATGTATGGACCTTCGTAACGGGGCTCCAACTTGCCTCTGCCCGGTCGTGGGTAATCAATGTACACCAAGCCCTGGGGCACCTTTTCTTCGAACGGCTTCAATTCCTTGATTCCGTTAGCCTTCTCGTATCTCCGCATGAACTCTTCCACTCGGCGGTAGATTTCGCTCAGACTCCTCTTTCGGTCTTCGGCATATTCCTCTGGGTTGTACGGGCTCACGCACGCCTCCTGTGGCATGCGAAATAGCTTTGAAGGTACGTTGGGGTTCGCCCGTACATCAAGAAGAACGGAGAATACCCCGTTGCTTGGTGCACTCGAATGTTCAGGGACACTTCCACGGTGTCGAGGATTGTATCCAAGTCTTGTCCAGTTTCTTCACAAAGTATGCGGAGTTTGATGCATAACTCTTTATTCAGACGTTCGATCTTCCCGTTGCTTTGGGGATGGTATGCGGAGGTCCGTTGGTGTTGTACTTCCCAAACCCGGAAGCGCTCCTGCAAGGTAGAGTTCCAGAACTCCTTACCTTGGTCGGATACTACTGCTGAAGGGGCACCCAGTTTGCACAGTATCAAACGATGGAATTTGTCTGCCACCTCCCGGGCCGTCTTGTCCTTTATTGCTGCCAGGATGGTAAACTTGCTGAAACTGTCCACACACGTGAGGATATAAATGCAGCCTTCCCCGGTCGGTCGGAGGAAGGGGACCAACTAGGTCCACGCGCAGAAGTTCCCACGGACTGTGGCCTCGCACACAAGGCATTGTTTCCACAGTCACTTTCCGCGTCTGTTTGTTTCGCGCGAACGTGTCGCACGTTTGGACTACCTGCCGTACCTGTTGAACCATACCTGGCCAAAAATAGAGGTCCCGGAGGACTTCTATAGTCCCTGCAGCTCCCGGATGCATGCTCCCAACGTCCGTGTGTGCGTTCCAAATGAGCTGCTCTCTCCACTTTTTAGGAACTACGATGACCTCTCTTCCGTTCGCATCGACGTAAACCAGCAGGTTCCTCATTAGTTTGAATCTCGACGGCTGGATGGGCTTGGATACCGGCCAGCTGAAAGCCTTTCCTTCTTCGATGGCTGTTCGAATTGCCGCTATTTCAACGTCCTTCTGCTGGTGTTTGCTTATTACCTTGCGATCAATGGTCGCTTTTTCGTATATTGCGTTCACAACCTCCTTAGTCACTCCAGGCGGGCGGGACAACCAATCGGCCACTGCTGAGTTTGCCCTTTACGTACTCGATGAGAACGTCGTAGTCTTGCAGTGTCATAACCCAACGCGCAAGTCTTCCATTGGGCTCTCGGTGTCCTTCCCTCAGAAGCCACTTCAACGGCTTATGGTCAGAACGAACGATGACCCTCTGACCAAATATAAGGGGGCGAGCTTTCTTCAATGAAAAGACGATTGCAAGCAGCTCTTTCTCGTAGGTGGAATAATTTAGTTCTGCGCCGTTAGTGTTCTGGAGAGAATTAGGATCGGTTTCTCGATTCCTTCTTGTTCCTGCGCGAGTACTCCCCCGATGGATACTTGACTCGCGTCTGTGTTCAAAATGAACTCTTGATCAAAATTTGGGTACGCCAATACGATGTCAGTTGTTAGAGTGTTTTTGAGGGATTGTCATGCGGTCTCTTGCGGAGTGCCCCATCTCCAAGACTCCTTGGTGGACACTTCATTAAGAGGTCGCGCAATCTGACTGAATCCAGTGGTGTAGTGCTAAATAAAGAAGTGAGGGAACGCATTTTGAAAGTGTTACTCAGATGCGGGGGGGGGACAATGGCGAGCGCGGCGAGCCCATACAGCTGGGAGTCCGGGGGCACTGTAAGCCCCCCGGGAAATCTTTTGAAATCTGACCAATTTCAGGGATATTTTGTGGTCATATGCACTGGATATTAGGATATATTCCAAGGTTGAAGATGCTGTATTTCCAGTGTCATTAGATATACGACATCCAGTACGATCAATAAAAATAGCTAACAACTGGAATGATTAACTATAAAAAAGTTAACAACTGGTACGCCGTGGTGACTGTTTCACCAGAACTTTATAGGCTAACATTGCCTCAGTCGAAGCTAAAAGAAATGAAGCCGTTAATGATTCTTTCTCATATTTCTTCTAGGGGTGGGAATTAAAATTTCATGACGTTAGAGATTTGTAAGTTCGGATTTATTTGAAATAGTGAGGGAACGCCGTTCCGTCTACCAAAAAAAGTAAGGGAACGCCGTTCCCACGCGTTCCCACAGCACTACACCACTGACTGAATCCCTTTATAAACTTTCGGTAGTAGGAGGCGAGGCCTAAAAATTGCTTCAGTTCCGTTTTGTTGGTTGGCCTCAGGGAGTTTTTGATGGCCTCTACTTTGGATTCCTGTGGCTTCACCCCGTTCCTGGTGACCACATGTCCTAGATACTCCACCTGAGATTGTAATAACTGACATTTTTCTAACTTTACCTTCAAGTTGGCGGTGCGTAGGCTATCCAAGGCTCTTCGTACCCTCTCGTCATGTTCTTCTAAAGACCTTCCAAGGACAATGAGGTCATCTAAGTAAATCAGCACTTCCTTGTCCACTTGCTCTCGAAAAATAACCTTCATTACTCTTTGGAACACTGGTGGACTAATGGACAACCCATTCGGGACCACCCTGAACTCGAAATGACCGCTTCTCGTTGAAAAGGCAGTTTTCGAGATGCTGTCCTTGATGCAGATAGCGTTCAAAGGTCTATAGTCTGCACAAAGCCTCAGGGCCCCACGCTTCCTTTTCTTGTTAATCGCTTCCCCTTTGGACTCCTGTGGTCACTCTTCGTTCCTAGTGATCACGTGGTCCTGGTACTCTACCGGTGACGGTAGTAATTAATCCTGTCTTTCCCTCGTCGGCCTTCTTCCTTTTGAGAGCGACGGACATCGGTGAACATGCGTCTTGAGGTGTGTCAAGCTCTTTTTAGTCACTTGTGGACTTTCAACTCTTTCTCACAGTGACACTTGTTCCATTTTTTCTTTTCGAGCGAGGAATCGAACGGCTGTTCCGACTAACCTCCCCGTTCTCGTTGCCTCAACGAGTAACTTTACCGCCTCCTTGGAAAGGGTTAACTTCCCTTTGAGATTTCCGCTCTGTGATACTTGTAAAATCACGCTGAGCCTCACTGCACATCCATTGCAGCGGAGAGTAGACGTCCAGGGTAAACCATACCCCAAATTTTCTTCTCTGTCTATTCCCTTTTCATTTAACTTCCCTTTGGGCTTCTGCTCGACAACTTCTCCCAGTATCCTCGAGCCTCACAGCATATCCCATGCAGTGGAGAATAGACGTCCAGGGGAACCCATATCCCCCAAATTTTTCTTCACCGTCTATTCCCATATCCTTTAACTTCCCTTTGGGATTCTGCTCAACAACTTCTCCAAGTATCCTCGAGCTTCACCGCATATCCCATGCAGCGGAGAATAAACGTCCACGGGAACCGCGTCCCCGGGTTTCATTCTGACCCTCCTTGTCAGAATCCTACTGGCTTCTTTATTCTGTCTGCTCCCATTCCTGGTCTGGTTACCTCTTCGTTCAGAGTGACGACTCTTTTCTCTTCACCGTTACCTTTGTTTCGTCTTCATATCCTCCGAAACAACACGCCTATGGTGAAGTCTTGCTGAGCCTCTGGAATTATAGACACACAAGAATTCTTCAACAACCCTTTGCCATAGTCAAACTTAATTCTACTCCCTTACATGAATGGGCGGGTCCTGTGCAACCGTGTACTGAGAAGTTGGCAACTGTCCAAAGAAGGCTCCCGATGTTCTTGTGCATAGCTTATGTCGATGTGACGGAAGCTCCACCATCGTCCAGCGCGGTGGAAGCTTGTTGAGCGACGAATACTGGTAGGGTGATCAGTCCTAACCGACGGACTCGCCGCTACTTCCTCTGAAGCTATTCGGGAGGTTTCTCCTTCCAGTCCCACTGAAGGTTTGCTCGGGGGCACGTCTCTTCCCAATGTTCCATTTGCTGGCAAATCTTGCACTGGCTCCATCCACTTTCTTCTATTGTTTCCTCTTTGGAGTCACTGTCTTCGTTTTACTTGGTTTGTTTTCTCTTCTGGTTTATCATGGGGTTGTAGTCACATTCTTGAGTTGTGTTATTCCTCCTGTGACCAGTGTCATAGTTCTTCCTTCTGGGTTCTCCTCTCTTGCTGGACTTGTCTCCGTCGTTCACCTCCACTTCCTTGATGTTGTTCTCCTTCGTGGCTGTTCTTTCTTCTGGATGTTGTGAGTTGTAGTCCCAGGATGTGGGAGGATTTTGCAGTTTCTGCAGTCTTCGGCTTCTGTTTTGAGGCGTTTCTTCTCTTAGGACAGCTTCATCTCTCAGTCCTAAGCTTGGTTTGTTAACCGAAAACTTGATTGATTCCATCCAGCGTTTGGGCTGGTTCCTGGGTTCTCTTGTGCCCGTTCGTCCATAAACTTCGGCGAATTTCTTTCCAATGTGTGTCCAAAAATCGTTTCCTCAGGACCCCTTACTACCTGTTCACGTTGCAAAGGTAAGCTAGTACTCTTTAATACCTGTACGACGGTTTCTATATTCTTCTGCCGGTCTTCGTCGGTGCGGTATTTCTCGTCTTTTGTGGTGTGTGCACTTCTGCAAGGGTTCTTTGGGATGTCTTCTGGGTTCTCTGGTCTCCACCCAACCCTTTCCTGCCCCGGAAGTTCTTCTTATGTAACGGGAGGAACTAGAGAGATTCTTCGGGGACGAACCCCCGACATTCGGTTGTCCTAATACTCCAGCTGCGGAGTAATCATTGCAAGGTCTTCCAGTTTCGACCCTCTTCGGTTTATTTCTTTTTCTAATTCCTTGCATTCCTTGAGTAACCGAATAATGTTGGTAAAATTTATCCTTTTTAAATTTTCCAAACTTTCTGAACTTATTTCGTTTAAGTTCGTTGGTTCGGTATCATTAATGTTACTTACGCTTTCTTCCCCGTCATTATATTCCCGCTCTTTACGGACATCGGGAAGCTTGTTTATTTATTTTTATTTCAAAACCTTTAAAACTGTAATCACTGTTAGCGACACTTTTTACTGTTCCCAATTATTTCAACGAATTACTGTTCCAAATACTTTCTACGTTAGTGCTTTACTGTCACGCAAATTTATTTTAACGAATTACTGTTCCAAATACTGCTATGTTAATGTTTTACTCTGTACCAAAATTTATTTTAACAAATCACTGTTCCCAATTTTCTCCGTTAGTTTTTTATTCTGTACCAAAGTTTATTTTGACAAATCACTGTTCCCAATATTTCTACGTTAGTGTTTTATTGTCACGCAAATTTATTTTAACAAAAAGTTACACTCTTGCTACCACTACCTTGCAATAGGATCCCACTTCTGTGACACCATTTATGTTGTGCGCAACTCTTTTACTTAGGTGTGCGCACCTTTCTTTCTTTTGCAACTTCTGACACCATTTATGTAGTGCCCAACCAGTTTATTTATTTATGGTGCTGGACACCCTTTTAATTATGTTAATTCACTTCACTGACACCCTTTAAGTGGGGCGCTACCCTTTAATTCTATTTAAAATTATTTCTTACGCGCGTTTTCTTTGCGTTCAGGATGACTCCGTCTATCCAGACGGATGGCCCTTTAAATTGATAGGCGTAAGTTCCCTTCGGCTTACTGAAAGCCTACTTTGAATTTCAATCTTTGAATGATAATTGACCCTCAGCTTACAAGAGAGGCCTATTGCAAGGTATCTAAAACAACACACGCCCTCTTACAAAGTTTATTAAATTTCACTCGAATCAGTACAGGAATTTAGCAAATTAATCTGAAGTAAATCTACAAATTTTACATACAATACAATTCAATTATAAATTCAAAGAGAAAGTTCACAGTTGTCTGAATTTAAATCCTTTAAATGTACCAATTATAAATTCAAAGAAAATTTCAGTTATCTGAATTTAAATCATTTATATAGAGGGGCTTTATATTTGGGTATAACAAAACAAGTAACGAGAAATGAAGTGGTCGAAATCGACGAAGAAATTTGAAGAATTATTCTACTTACGACTACCGGTGACAAATTACTCTCAATTGGGCTGCACACTAAGGTAGGTTGATTTTCCGCATTTTTTTAGATATCGACTTTCAACTAGTCGAGATAGTCAGGGCTTAATATGATAATAACTGACAAAAAAATTCAGATACCTAGCTTTAACCGTTTTTTGAGGAAACCGTTTCAAAAATCGTCAAAAAATCGTACCGAAAAATACCGCATTTTCGCAATTTTCTGCCGAAAAAAACGCTATTTTCATAAAAAAAATCCTGAAAAAAGTTACAATTTTATTGAAAAAAAGTAAAAAAACATGTACACAGTCAAATAGACACATTTAGATCCCAAGATCATCATAATTTTCACTGTAAGAGCCCTTAGAAGCAAAGGAAGGCCTCATCTGGCGGCTTAGGGCTTTGGCCAGAATGTGTTTGTGCCTTGATTCGAGTCCATAAACAGTATGGGAAGCTTCAGATGTCAGCTTCACGGCCCTTTCAACATTCTGAGAATGTGAAGGCAGATCAGGCAGCTCCAGCTTGGTGCCATTCAGCAATGCTTCTTGAAGCTCCTGGTCAGAAAAGTCTTCTGTGAGAGCAGTTTCACAGATGCCACTTTGAGAAAGGTTGATTAGTTCTGACCAGTGGGTAGCTTCAGTGTTGATGGCTGTGATCTTCTTCAGCCTCTTCTTGGCTGGCTTCCCACTTCTGAAAGAATAATAATTAATTTATTTTTTATTCCAGTTTAAGATTTAATCCCTATTAGTCTCAGAATTGCTGATTTAAATTAAACTTAAATTAAAAAAAAAAACCGAGTTCTATAAATCCCCATAATCGAATTTTTTTTCAGAAAGAAGGTAAGATTATTTCCATTATCAGAGGGGAAGGGGGGAATTGGGATAAGAAAATGTGAAAAAAAATTCGATTATGGGGATTTATAGAACTCGGGCCTTTTTTTTATTAAATAAATCCCCACAATCAAATTTTTTTTTCACATTTTTTCAAATTAATAAATGCTTACCTGATGGACAGAATTTTCTTGAGAGCAGCTTCTCTCACTTCCAAGTCATCAGACTTCATCATGGAGTACAGCACATTCTCGGGCAGCAAGGCAAAAGCATTGTACTTCAGGTTCTTGAAAGCAACACCCTGGATTTCTTCAGACTGCTGCTTGATCCTCTAGATCATGTTGAAGATGTACAGCTGCTTATTGTGGAACTTGCTGTCCCTTTTGATCTCAAACCAACTGACTGCATACACTTCCACAATGAACTTGATGGCCTGGTAAAGCTTATTCTGTAGTTCTGGAGGGTAAGCACCTCTGGTCCACAGACACATCAATCTAATTGCCAAAGTCAACCATCTTGCATGGTTTAATGGTCCAATTTTCCAGGCAGCAAATCTTGGGTTGACTTTGCCCCTGGAAATTCCAAGCACATACTCCAAAAGAAGCCTCTGGTCGCTACTGAGATCATTCAGTGTCTCCTCAGCAAATTCCATGTCATCCTGGGGGGCACTGAGTTTGGTGAATTCCACTTGTGGCAGATCTTGGTAGTCAATTTCACAGAGTTTTCCCAGCGGACCAGTGAAAACAGTGGGACTTTTGGTACTGCCATCAAGATGCTTGAAAACAGCTCTGAAAGGAAGCTCATTCTGATGGAGTGAACAGCCAATGGTGTGCAATTTCCGCTCAATTTTATTTTCCAGAGCTGTTACAAGGCCTCCCTCCCAGCCAGTGTTTGTATTTGTGTTGTCAAGGAGGACAGCTTTCAGGGTATGAACACTGTTAAACTCCTCCAAGACACTAGCAACTTCTTCACCAAGAAGAACTCCAGTCGCACCTTTAATTGGGATGACCCTGTGAGTAAGATATGTTCCACTTTCAGTTCCCGGCTCCTTTGTGAAAGTCAAATGGTACTCTTGTCCCTTTCCTTTCTTCAGCTTAGTCTCCCCATTTTCATCCTTACCTTCTCTGTAGAGCAAAGTGTCCTTGTCAACTTTCCCATCAACCCCAATACAGACTAACTTTTCCAGACCCTCATTGTGCTTTTCATCACTTTTCACTTTCATTCTAGCTTTTTCCCTGTCCATTTTCGATTTATCAACTATTATCTGTTTCACATCAAGGCCAGGATTAAGCAGGTCCATAGCTTGTAAGTCCAGGAGGAAGGCATTAGCAAGACTTGCCCCAAGATTGGAAGAAACATCACCCCTGATCAGTTCCATGGCATATCTGGGGTTTTTTAAAAAGCTGTAACCTACACTTGGGTGCCTCCTTGGCTTGAACTCTTCAGCTTCATCACCAGATGGCTGAAATGAAAATAAAAAATAAATTACTAAAGCGAAAATGGGGGAAAATAGGGGAAAAAGTAGGGAAAAATATGGGTAAAAATCGACGAAAATGGGCGGAAATAAGAATAAATTACTTAAACGAAAATGGGGGGAAAAAGTGGGAAAATAGGGGGAAAAAATGGGTAAAAATTCAGATAAAAAGTAGGCGAAAAAGGGCGAAAAAAAGAAGAAATTACTAAAGCGAAAATGGGGGAAAAAGGGGGGAAATAGGGACAAAAAGTTGGGATAAATTTGGGTAAAAATGGGATAAGATATAAGAAAAAAAATATATATTACCTCTCCTGATTCTCCTGAGCTGGATTCAAAAGAAATATCTTGTGAAGGTGTGGAGGCAAAAGTGGACAAATCCACTTCTTGCTGCTGTTGAATCTGGCTCTGTAATCTTTCTGCTTCAGCTGCAGCCCTCTGGTCTCTCTTCACAGCAGCTTTATCCACAGATCCCAGCTGGAAAGAGCCCTTGGGTCCTATTTTGGCCTTCTGATCTCTCAAGTATTCCCTCTCCTCTACTGGAACCTGAAATATTAAAGTATATTAAGTAGCGGATCTAAAATAAGAGATAAAATCCTGAAAAAAAATTGATTATTAATTTCTATTACCAGGGGTGGGGAAAGGAAGATTACAGGCATTGAATTCCCTTCCATTTAAAAGGCACCTAATCGCACTAAGTTAGGCCAATTAAAAGTTAAAAAAATAATAGCATTACCTTCTTACTGAGAGGACAAGTGCAGATTATGTGCTGTGTTTGACAATTTTCTTTCTTGCACTTCACAGCATTGTCATCACAGGGACGAACAGGTAGCTTACAGGTGCAAGCAGAAATGTCAAAAAGTTTATCCAGCTTTTCCTCCTGATTCTGCTCTTGGACTGTAGAAAGAGATTTCCTGTTTATCTCTTTTGCTTTCTTGAAGCACACTTTATCCACCAATTTCACTACATAATATTCCTCATACAGGGGCAGCCGCGGGTTCACTGCCTGCCAGATCTCAATCACATCATTTGCTATCATTTTAGCAATATCATAGTCTTTCAAGTCCGGGTTGCTGTTTTGGAGGAAATAACTATACTGAATAACTTGGCGGAGGGTAGGAGGCTCTGTTTTATCCAAAGGGGAAGGCTGGCCACTGAATTTTTTGGCGCTATCTCTTCGAGTTAACACTGCAGACTTCCGTTTTTTACCCATTTTTATGAAATATCTGAAAATAAACACAATTAAATGAACGCATCATAAAATAACTTAATTTAATACACATTTTATAGGTAAATATCATTAAAAAATACAAAATAATACACTAATAAACATCCATAATGCATTTACAATAAGTTTCAAGCATCGTTTTGCTAAAAAAGCCGAATTTTAATTGATTATTTTGATGAAATAAGGTCCGACATTTTGTTTGTTTATATTGCGCGAATGCCGCGCGCGCGATTTTACGCGTAAAATTCGGCAATTTTACAACTTAAAAATAATTAACAATCCTCAAAAGATACAATCATTTTCACAAATATGAGTCGGTGGAACGTCTTTTATACATTAATACCTTTCTATCTAGACTAGTCCAAGATCACAGTTCCAAAATCAACCTACCCTACTGCATACGGATCGCAGATTTATTGCCCGCCCAAAACCAAAACGACAATCTACCAAATAACGAGACTTCCTTCAGAACCCAAATTGACGGGTTCAGCAAATTAGGGCACGGACGTACCCCGTCTAGCATTTAATTTGAACCAATTTAAATTAATGGAAAGTTCACAAAATTCTTGGTCCGTTGGCTAACATTAATTAAGATCCAACCAATTTCTCGGTTAAGGTCGCTAACAATAAAATTCTTATGCCCAAGTTCCGCGTAAACGAATGAATTGCAATACAAGTTCTTAATTTCAATCCTGAGACAGTTATACTTTCAATTCTAAATTGTCTTACACCACAAGTCTAATAGAGTTTATTTAGTCACAGTTAATTTCAAAGAGGACGACTACCAACTGACTTAATAATTTTAAATTTACCTTACAATTCTTAAGGAACACGCCTTCCAGTATTTTGAAAACCTATCACCCCATTTGTTTCCCTGAAGGCCGTCCCCCGGAAATCTATTACTCATACATAAGAGAAGAAAGAGTCTTCACTAAATTTCCCAGGAATCCTGTGCCCCTGATTGGAGCTGGACCCGACTTCCGAGCCTAGACCCCTCCTTCTTCCCAAAAATACATTTAAATAAAGTTAACAGATTCGAAGTCCCAATTTTATGACTCACGTCGTGGTTCAATTTTATCAAGCGTCTTCGAATCTGCCTTACAAAAGTCGCACCATCATGCGAAAGAGAAACTAACCATTTGTACATCTGGACCCTTTAGTTGTAAATCTCCGCGGCCAAGCGGTTTGGGTTTCCTCTTCCCCTGAGAACAACAACTTAAATAGAACGACCGTTCTACCACCGGAAACATCTTTAACTTATGACTTTATGAATATTCATAACCCAAAACGCTTGGCTTTTAGAGAACAAAATTAAAATCTTAAAACTAACATTTCTACTTTTAATTTTACCAAAGATTTCTGCATGCCAATTGCATGGTTACGACAATATATATTATATATATATATATATATATATATATATATATATATATATAAACACACAGTACGTGCCTCGGTAGAATGCGTCTCGGTGGTGTAGTGGTTAGAGTCGCTGACTACGAATCCATCGGCCCCGGGTTCGAGACCCGGTCGCGGCAGCCGGCGCCCAGCAAAAACCCAGCTCCTCATCCTTCCATACAATAAAGAAAGTGGTTGGTAGATAACAGGGTACCCTGGGTGGCCTAGTGGTTAAGAGGCTTGGCTGCTGGTGGGGCGTGGTTCGGATTCCACGTTAAACTGTTGGTCTAAGGTGGAGTGAAAAGCTTGACCTTCGTCAGAATGAACAACTCGGGCGGAAGCTAACCAAAGGTTACCAAAGGTATATATTCGAACATAAATGATTTTTTGTATTATTATTATTATTATTTACAATTTTTCTGAAGTGTGAGATCCCATCCGTTTATAGATATTTTCATAGAAAAAACGCGTAACATTTTATTTAAAGTTATTTCTCCTGTTCAATCAAATTAACATTTCTTTATAGTCAGTATATGGTAAAGGAAACAACTCTTCAGAAAGACGTAAATTTTTATTTCATAATACCAATATAGGTTCGGCTCCTCACGAGCCTTTGTCAGTTGGTAATGCTGTCCATTACCAATTGACAAGGTATCGCGAAGGTGCCGAAACTGTATTGGTGTTAAGAAATAAAAATTTCCATCATCTTGAAGAGTGGTTTCTTTCATCATCTTTCGTCACGATAATGCGTTATTTAACATCATATATATATATAATATATATATATATATATATATATATATATAATATACAGGGTGTCCCATAAGTCCGGCATCATAGGAGAAATTCATATTTTTCTATTTCTACAAACCATAATTCATATTTTTATCTTTCTACAGGCCATAATGTCTGTGAGCAAGGAAGAACGAATCCAGATAATTCTACTCATAGGAAATCGGAGTCAAAGAGAGGCAGTTGCTGAATTTTACAGACTGCATCCAGACCGCGAGCCAATAACACAGAGTTGTGTCAGCAGACTTATTGCAAAGTTTAAGAAAACAGGATCCATAGAAGATAAACCACGCAGTGGACCTTCAAGGAGGTCCACTGACGATGATACAGCGACTGCTATCCTGGCTCATTTTAACAGAAGTACCAATAAGTCTCTTCGGCGATTGTCCGCCGAGACAGGAGTGTCGAAAAGTAGCATCCATCGCATTCTTCAGGCTCACAAATGGCATCCATAAAAACTTCAGATTCTACAGAAATTCCGGCGGATGGAATTTTGTGAATGGGCTACGGAACAATACATATTGAGCACGTTCTGTAAATAAAAGCTTTTGTTTTGCCTTTTTTTATTATTTTTCATATGATGCCGGACTTATGGGACACCCTGTATATGATACACACAAACCGTGCATGGAACAAGGAACTCTTCTAGGATAATTAAATCCACTATAGTCCGAATAAGTAATGGTAAATGACAAATACCATAGTTTTTCTTTTTCATGATGCTAGCCCGATGTGGGCAAAGGATCACTCGCAAAAAGGTCCCAAAAATATAGCTACCCTCACCAGCTATCTGCAAAGCAGATAGGATCCAGCTTTGGGACAGGATCTAGGGTTAAAGCAGCCTAGCCCAGCTACATTTAGAACCTCAATATAAGCAAAAGACTCGCTGCCTTCACGGCAGATTGAATACATCAAAGAAAAAGGGGTAACTATTATATTTTTAGCCAAAAACCAAAACTTAAACCTCAACTGGCAGAATTGAGCGTCCACTTTTCAAGGCACATAACATGTCCGTTTCAAGATGGGAATATAATAATTACCCCTTTTTCTGCGAGAACCTGGAACATTCCATGCAAACATGCATGACACTGGTCGGGAGAGAAACGTGCGCACTCCTGACATGGAAGAAGAAATCCTACGGCGATTTGAGGACAATCCAAGCGCAAGCACGCGAGGTGTTGCACGTATCCTCGGTGTGAACCACGACCTGGTCTGGAGAGTGTTGCACGAGCAGCAGTTACATCCGTTTCATCGTCAGAGGGTCCAGGCATTGCAAACCCATGTAGCATGTGGATTTGCGTGCGCCCACACGTGAGAATTGTGCATGTTAAACACACCCTCACGTGTGAAACAGGCCACATCTGAGAACAGCACATAAGCCGGAAAATTAGGCTGCACCGCTGTCTGCTGCAGAAACCAGCGTGCGAATTCCACACGAAGAGGGTAATCCCGAGGTTGTAATGCCTGGACTCTCTGACGATGAAACGGATGTAACTGCTGCTCGTGCAACACTCTCCAGACCAGGTCGTGGTTCACACCGAGGATACGTGCAACACCTCGCGTGCTTGCGCTTGGATTGTCCTCAAATCGCCGTAGGATTTCTTCTTCCATGTCAGGAGTGCGCACGTTTCTCTCCCGACCAGTGGCATGCATGTTTGCATGGAATGTTCCAGTTTCTCGCAGTCGCCGATGCAAATGCGCAAACGTTTGGTGGTTTGGCACACGTCTGTTTGGGAAGCGCTGTCGGTACAACCTCACAGCAGCTCTTCCATTTCCATTGGCAGCCCCATACACCATATGCATGTCAGCCATCTCAGCAGTCGTGAAGCGCTCCATGTTACGCGTACTACGTCCGATTTAAGAATGCCCGCGGCAAGCGCGAGTCTAGCCCACTTCACCTTTTAGCCAATTGCAGCGGCGCCCTCTCGCGCCGAATGGTGACGTCAGCGGACATACACTTATAGACGAAAAGGGTTTGTCTTGGTGTTGCCTATCCCCCATTACAATTTGTACAGAAAGTTTTCAAACACCCTCTACATATATATTATATATATATATATATATACATATATATATATATATATATATATATACATATTATTTATATATATATATATATATAAAATGTTATAATGTTATAATGTTTCAGACCAACAAAGACCCTAGGATCCACTCATGGCTGGTCTACCTAACTGTGTTTGTAATTGTGTATTGTGCATGTTCTCCGTGGTGGCGGAGGGGACCTACAATTTTACATGGTTCCGAACCATAAAGCCTTAATTTTACTACCTTAAACTATACCCAATCTATCAACATATGCGTCTAATCGATTTTTAAACATGTTTATAGACGTGCTACTAATTCTTTCTACCGGCAAACTATTCCACCTACTTACTATTCTATGCGTAAAAAAGTTTTTGGCAACTGCTGTCTCGAACCTTCTATTTGTCAACTTACACTCGTTATTTCTAGTTCTATTATATTGGGATATTTCGAAAAAGCTATCTCTATCTACGTTATCGAACCCATTCATAATTTTGAAAACCTGAATTAGATCACTTATTAGCCTCCTAGTCTCGAGTGTAGTCAATTTTAACTCTTTAAGCCTATCCTCGTACGACTTCGACGTAAGCCATGGAATCATCTTAGTTGCTCGTCTTTAAACTCTTTCGATTTTTTCTATATCTTTTCGCATATGCGGATTCCAAAATTGGATCGTGTACTCTAAATGGTCTAACTAATGATTTATAAAGAGGAACAATAATATCGCGCGATTTGTAATCAAAATCCCGACCTAAAAACCTAGCACTTTGTTCGCTTTGTTGACCGCTGCTGTACTTTGTTCCACTACTTTTAAATCACCATTGACTATAACTCCTAAATCTTTTTCCTGCTCTACGCTTGCTAACTCCTTCCCTATATGTAAAATTTTGCACTTATCGACGTTAAATCTCATTTGCCATGTGACTGACCAATCAACGATTTTATTCAGATCTTCCTGGATTTTACCTCTATCTTCGTCATTAATCGCCCTGACACTCAACTTCGTGTCATCCGCAAACTTTGAAACTGTACTGACTAGACCGACATCTAAATCGTTAATATATATAAGAAAAAGCAAGGGGCCCAATAGAGAACCCTGAGGAACGCCACTCGTTACATTAGCCCAACACGACTCCTCTCCATCAACGACCACCCTCCGTTTCCTACCTCGCAACCACTCTTGTATCCAATTTATTACTACACCCCTGATATATATATAGATATATATATATATATAGATATATATATTACACACACATATATATATGTGTATATATATATATATATATTATAGTTATATACATCACTATATATATAAAATATATATATACTATATATACATATACTACATATATATATACACTATATATACATATACTATTATATATAATATATATACATATATATATATATATATAATATATATATATATATATATATATATGATGAATAAAACCACGAAGGAAAGGAAACACAAAATGGTGCTCAAGCGCTTTCGTCTAATGACATCCTCAGGAACACTGAAGTACATAAAAAGGTTAAGCCTATATATAGTTACAGAAAGAAAAAAAAAGAAAAAAATAAATAACATACTACACAGCACACACATATATATATATATATATATATACATACATATCTATATATACAAATACATACATACATACATACATACATATATATACAATAAACAGAGAAGTAAAAATAATAAAAAATTAAAAATTAAACCTTAAAGGATTACCAGTGAGGCGTACAGATTTGTAAGAAAAATATCAATTTTTAGCACAAATCAAATGGATTATAAAAATACAAAATTATACTGGAACTCTGCCGGGTTTTAACACAATGCTGCCTATGGTCAGGTTTCGATATATATAAAAAAAAAATAAATAAATAAATAAATAAAATGCAAATTAAAAGTTAATCGATTTTTAGCACAAGATCAAATGGATTATAAAAATACAAATTTATACTGGAACTCTGTCCGGGTTTTAACACACTGCTGCCTATGGTCAGGTTTTGATATATATAAAAAAATAAAATGCAAATTAAAAGTTAATAAAGTAGAAGACAAGTTTACCAAAGATTTAATGTTTTACCCTTCTTATTTAAATCTGTTTTAAAGGAATTCAACATAACAGGATCGAGTTGAAAAAGACCTTTGCTTATGTTGAAGTTATTTGAAAGTTGGATAATGGCAGACTCAAGAATATTTCTATTAACAATGTTGCTTGAATGGAATAAAACTGAAGCATTATTCCAATCAATACAGTGGGCTAACTCTGACAAATGGACAAAAAGGGCACTGGACAACTGTCCTGTTCTAACGGAATATTGATGCTGTTTTATACGTGTGTGCAAATCCTTTCCCGTCTGACCTATGTAAAAGGAATCACATTGTTTACAACCAATTTTATAGATAATGCCTGAATTATTGGTAGGGCTATTTTTTACTGTGATATTTTTCACAATATTGTTATATGAAAATACTACATTAATATCCAAAAGTTTAAGTACATTAGCAATGCCTAAAAAGCCCGGGAAAAATGGAAGTACTAAAATCACTTCCAATACCGTTGATTTTTTCCAATTCTGCATCGATGTATTCCGGACTGGCGATCCTAACGGCGCGGAGAAACATTGATGAAAATATGGCCTTCTTAGTGGGGGTATCATGTCCCGAGTAAAAGTGTACGTAGGACAAATTGTTTGTCGTTTTCCGATAGATACTAAACTTAAAACCTGGGCTTTCCCTATGTACACGCACATCCAAAAATGGGATTGAATTGTCTTGCTCAACTTCTAAAGTAAACTTAATGGAGGGGACTTGATCATTTAACTGAAGGAGGAAGCTATCCAGGTCACGATTCATGGGCCAGATACACAAAATATCGTCGACGTACGGCAACCAAGGGATGCCAACCCCCAGGATTCTCGGAATATACGTAATTTCGAAAAACTCCATATAAATATTGGAGAGGAGGGGCGATAAGGGGTTGCCCATAGCCATCCCAAAAACTTGTTGATAATACTCGTTATTGAAAGTGAATTTACAGTCTTTGATGCAAAGCTTAATGAGTTCCAAAACAATGTGTGAAGGTAGTGGCGGGTCATACTTATGTAATTCTTGGGAGAGAAAGTCAAGCATATCGTCAATCGGCACTTTTGTAAACAATGAACAAACATCAAATCTAATCAATTTATCGTTAGTTTCAGTACGTGCATTATTCAATTTTTCCGTAAGATCCATGGAATTTTTTACATGTGAATCAGAGATAGTTCCGAGAATGGGGGACAAGACTTTGACAAGCCATTTGGAGAGTTTATAAGTAATAGAGCCCACCGAGCTAATAATAGGGCGCATAGGGTTACCAGGTTTGCGGGTTTTAATAAGACCGTAAAGGTAGGGCAGAGCAGGTGAAGTGGACATGAAAAGCGGAATTAAGTTCTTATGATCTTTGAGAAGGCGTTTCAAGCCACTATTAAATGATTTGATGACGTCATCCTGCGGGTTCTTCCTAAGTCGGAAAACGACAAACAATTTGTCCTACGTACACTTTTACTCGGGACATGATACCCCCACTAAGAAGGCCATATTTTCATCAATGTTTCTCCGCGCCCTTAGGATCGCCAGTCCGGAATACATCGATGCCGAATTGGAAAAAATCAACGGTATTGGAAGTGATTTGTGTTATCCATCTGCGTTTATGGAATCTTGTCTCAACAAGGCAAAACGAACTTTCTATCGTGTCAATATTAACACTCGTACTTTGTCAAAAAATATTTTAGTACTTCCATTTTTCCCGGGCTTTTTAGGCATTGCTAATGTACTTAAACTTTTGGATATTAATGTAGTATTTTCATATAACAATATTGTGAAAAATATCATAGTAAAAAATAGCCCTACCAATAATAATTCAGGCATTATCTATAAAATTGGTTGTAAACAATGTGATTCCTTTTACATAGGTCAGACGGGAAAGGATTTGCACACACGTATAAAACAGCATCAATATTCCGTTAGAACAGGACAGTTGTCCAGTGCCCTTTTTGTCCATTTGTCAGAGTTAGCCCACTGTATTGATTGGAATAATGCTTCAGTTTTATTCCATTCAAGCAACATTGTTAATAGAAATATTCTTGAGTCTGCCATTATCCAACTTTCAAATAACTTCAACATAAGCAAAGGTCTTTTTCAACTCGATCCTGTTATGTTGAATTCCTTTAAAACAGATTTAAATAAGAAGGGTAAAACATTAAATCTTTGGTAAACTTGTCTTCTACTTTATTAACTTTTAATTTGCATTTTATTTTTTTTATATATCAAAACCTGACCATAGGCAGCAGTGTGTTAAAACCCGGACAGAGTTCCAGTATAAATTTGTATTTTTATAATCCATTTGATCTTGTGCTAAAAATCGATTAACTTTTAATTTGCATTTTATTTATTTATTTATTTTTTTTTTTTTTTTATATATCGAAACCTGACCATAGGCAGCATTGTGTTAAAACCCGGCAGAGTTCCAGTATAATTTTGTATTTTTATAATCCATTTGATCTTGTGCTAAAAATTGATATTTTTCCTTACAAATCTGTACGCCTCACTGGTAATCCTTTAAGGTTTTAATTTTTTATTTTTTATTATTTTTACTTCTCTGTTTATTGTATATATATGTATGTATGTATGTATGTATGTATTTGTATATATAGATATGTATATATATATATATATATATATGTGTGTGCGTGTGTATGTATGTTATTTATTTTTTCTTTTTTTTTTCTTTCTGTAACCTATATATAGGCTTAACCTTTTTATGTACTTCAGTGTTCCTGAGGATGTCATTAGACGAAAGCGCTTGAGCACCATTTTGTGTTTCCTTTCCTTCGTGGTTTTATTCATCATAAATATTTTTCACGTGTTACCTTCGTGAAATAATTTTCATATATATATATATATATATATATATATATGAAAAATGAACAATAAATAATTTCTATATAATTGTATATTTATAAAAATCCTCATGTTTACCTAATCCGTGTATTTATATAATCTTTATATTCATTATAAACTGTATATTCAAATATTAATTTTTACATTAGGACCAAACTCGCATAATGCAAGTTTGAATGTCTTTAGTATTCAGTGTATGGTAAATTCTTTAACATAATATTATTGTTCGACCATATTCATCCATACGTCCATATCTTATCTTGACCGTTATCTTTTATTAATTGTATTATTTATTCATGCATCGGACCTACCTATTGTCTACCTATTTTCTACTTATGCCCTATCAACCTATCAGTCCATGTTTACTTTTGTCAGTCTCTATTACGCACACAACCTAATGTGTGATTACCGATATGTGTATAATACTTATGCACTCGTACATGTCGGTTCAATCATGATTACGTCCATGATCATGATTATATACATGTAAATACGCCACGTGTATTCTTTTTATTTCTTTTCTTTAAATTATTTAATCTCTCGCAATAGACTCGTAAATGCTTATGCAAGTTCTCGGATTCCGCTGACAACGGCAAAAATGAGAGCTTCTGAGAAGAACACCCTCCCTCTTGCTTGCTTCTAATCTGAAAACATTATGTGTGTTATGTTATATACGAGGTGTGATAAAAAAGTTCAGTAAATAGTCCCGCAACTAATGAACGCGTGTCACTAGGTGATGTCAGTGTGTATGGCTAATGAACGTCACCTTGGCCACTTGCAAGATGTCAACAAACACCATTCAACTACGCACCAGTGCGCCGTGTCATTGCTTTGTGTGAGGGCGTTTTTGTGGCGTCTGGCGATTTTGTAGAAAATGTCGAAATTTGAGTAACGTGCAAACATCAAATTTTGTTTTAAACTTGGAAAGACGGCTACAGAAACGCACGGAATGCTTGCAGCTGTCTACGGAGATGAAGTTGTTACAAACAAGACGGACGGACGACCACTTCTTTCATCATCTTCCAAAGACTCATTTCCTTCTCGAAACCTTCCAAACCACTTGCAAACAGTCTTGTTTGTAACAACTTCATCTCCGTAGACAGCTGCAAGCATTCCGTGCGTTTCTGTGGCCGTCTTACCAAGTTTAAAACAAAATTTGATGTTTGCACGTTGCTAAAAATTTCGACATTTTCTGCAAAATCGCCAGACGCCACAAAAACGCCCTCACACAAAGCAATGACACGGCGCACTGGTGCGTAGTTGAATGGTGTTGGCATCTTGCAAGGAGCCAAGGTGACGTCATCAGCCATACACACTGACATCACCTAGTGACACGCGTTTATTAGTTGCGGGACTATTTACGGAACTTTTTTATCACACCTCGTATATATATATATATATACATATACTGTATGTGCCCTCGTACTTTATGTTATACTCCTAACATCCTAATTGTCTATAAATATGAAACACTGTAAAACTACAGTTAACTGTTTAAATATAATTAACTGTAATAATTTAATATGATGTAATTAATGTACTTTAATGAAGTTGTAATTAACGATAATAAGCGAATGTGAATTAATTGGTAATTATAATCAGAGTTGTAATAAACCAAAATTACAATGTACTTAACAATGTACTTAGGTTGTACTCGATGTACTACTCCGACATTATGTCACCATTTAGGAATGTATACTAGGCGATATTATTATTTTTTTTGTTATTTATTTTTTCGTTTTATTTTGAAATCTTTCAAAATTCTTATGTGTTTAAATTTTGCAATGTTCATGTTTTGTATACATTCTCTCTTCGTTATAAAAGATGAAGTCATGTCTTGCCTAAGCATTTAATTGTAAATCTTAAACCTTTAAATTTTGCTCATATGCATATTTTAGTGTAAAGATGCATAGTTCAGTTTCCACTTTTAGTTAACTTGACAGATCATGATAACATCAGATCTGAAAATACGCGGTTTAAGATAAAAATATGGCTTCATCTACAAATATCTTGTTCATCTGTAAATTTTTTTAACTTTATTTTCAAATATTGTGCAAAAATAATGCAGCCTATAGAGAATAGAAACGACACAAGTCAACATTTAATAATAATGATGTTAGCAAATTATGGGTATATAAACCCACAAAATTTCTTCGATGTTCTCTCCGGACTGAACCCTCTACTCGAGGAGGCTGAGCGCCTCCTCGCTTTTAAATTCCAGCCTGAGCCATGGTCGACAGAGGTCGAACCTCGCCCCCTGTATTATTCTGAGTTAGACTTAGAGGCTGAGCACTACCTGTACATTTTAGCAATAAATTATAGTAAGAAAAAGTCTTTATCTTCTCCTTCGAGCCTTGCTCTCTTCAGAGAACTTAGTCATTAAAATAGAGAAAAATAATTTCCCGATACGTTACAAGAAGAATCGGGGAACCTTCAGAGAGTTCTACAGAATCCTCGGATCCACTATAAGAAGAACTCGGAGAGTAGTATAGAAGAAACTACTGCAAATAACAAATCCGTTGCTGCCACCTAACCAGAACCCCCGTCGACTTCGAACCAACCAAGGCCATAGACAGATGGGTTAACATATATACTATACATATATAATATATACATATATATATATATATATATATATATATATATATATATATATATATATATATATACACGCTGAGAATTCTGGAAAAATATGCTCCGAAAGCACAGCCAACAGGAAAGAGGAACTGGCTAGAGAGGCAAAAGAGAAGAATATTCCTCAAAAGAAAGAGAGTAGCGACGAAGTTAGCTAATTGCGGAGAAAACAATGCCAGGAAAGAAATACAAAAAAGACTGGAGAGAACCGATTGGGAAATACAAACTCTGATAAAGGGCCATACAGAGAGGGAAGAGGAAAAGACGGTATAAGCAACAAAGGAAAATCCAAAATACTTCTTCAGCTATGCGAAATGGAAAACAAAAACACGCGCTACTATCGGGCCCTTAAGGAAAGGAAATAATGAACTAACAGACGATCTAAAAGAAATATGTGAAACATTGAGAGCCCAGTATGAATCGGTATTCAGTACCCCAAAAGGTGACAAAGCGATACCTGACATAGATGCATTCTTCAAAGAGAAATTGCAAGGAGAATGCATAACAGACGTTAATTTTACCCCAGAAGATGTAGCGACAGCTATAGGACAAATGAAATCACATTCAGCTGCAGGTCCGGACAAATGGAACGCACTATTAACTAAAAACAGTAAAAATGAAATAGCTACACCCTTATTCTGGATATGGAGAAGATCCCTAGACACTGGGGAAATACTGAGCATCTTGAAAAGAGCAAACAACGTCCCTATATATAAAGGAGGAGATAGATCTCAAGCAAAGAACTATAGACCAGTGTCCTTGACGTCCCACCTCACCAAAATTTTTGAAAGAATAGTCAGAGTGAAAATCTATGACTTCTTGGAGACATTGGAAAGAGGCTGAGCACTACCTGTACATTTTAGCAATAAATTATAGTAAGAAAAAGTCTTTATCTTCTCCTTCGAGCCTTGCTCTCTTCAGAGAACTTAGTCATTAAAATAGAGAAAAATAATTTCCCGATACGTTACAAGAAGAATCGGGGAACCTTCAGAGAGTTCTACAGAATCCTCGGATCCACTATAAGAAGAACTCGGAGAGTAGTATAGAAGAAACTACTGCAAATAACAAATCCGTTGCTGCCACCTAACGAGAACCCCCGTCGACTTCGAACCAACCAAGGCCATAGACAGATGGGTTAACATATATACTATACATATATATATATATATATATATATATATATATATATATATATATATATATATATACACGCTGAGAATTCTGGAAAAATATGCTCCGAAAGCACAGCCAACAGGAAAGAGGAACTGGCTAGAGAGGCAAAAGAGAAGAATATTCCTCAAAAGAAAGAGAGTAGCGACGAAGTTAGCTAATTGCGGAGAAAACAATGCCAGGAAAGAAATACAAAAAGACTGGAGAGAACCGATTGGGAAATACAAACTCTGATAAAGGGCCATACAGAGAGGGAAGAGGAAAAGACGGTATAAGCAACAAAGGAAAATCCAAAATACTTCTTCAGCTATGCGAAATGGAAAACAAAAACACGCGCTACTATCGGGCCCTTAAGGAAAGGAAATAATGAACTAACAGACGATCTAAAAGAAATATGTGAAACATTGAGAGCCCAGTATGAATCGGTATTCAGTACCCCAAAAGGTGACAAAGCGATACCTGACATAGATGCATTCTTCAAAGAGAAATTGCAAGGAGAATGCATAACAGACGTTAATTTTACCCCAGAAGATGTAGCGACAGCTATAGGACAAATGAAATCACATTCAGCTGCAGGTCCGGACAAATGGAACGCACTATTAACTAAAAACAGTAAAAATGAAATAGCTACACCCTTATTCTGGATATGGAGAAGATCCCTAGACACTGGGGAAATACTGAGCATCTTGAAAAGAGCAAACAACGTCCCTATATATAAAGGAGGAGATAGATCTCAAGCAAAGAACTATAGACCAGTGTCCTTGACGTCCCACCTCACCAAAATTTTTGAAAGAATAGTCAGAGTGAAAATCTATGACTTCTTGGAGACATTGGAAAGATTCAACGAAAATCAACACGGATTCCGATCCGGAAGATCATGCCTACCACAACTTATAGAGCATTATAACAATATCCTAGATGCACTTGAAGGCAATGAAAACTATGATGTCATATACACGGATTTTGCTAAAGCTTTCGACAAATGCGATCATGGTATAATAGCACATAAAATGAAATATACGGGAATAACTGCAAAGTGGGGAAATGGATCTACAACTTCCTCAGAATTCGACTACAGGTGGTCAAAATTCAAGGTGTATCATCATCAGAATCAGAAGTATGCAGCTCATTCCCAAAAGGTACAGTGCTGGCCCCACTTTTGTTCATTATCATACTAACAGACATAGACAGTGGAGTAAACAGCAACAGTATAGTAGCATCATTTGCGGACGATACAAAGATCAGCAGAAAAATCAGCGATTCAAACGAAGTAGACGCCTAGCAGAGAGACACAAACAAAATATACAAATGGTCAGAAGACAACAATATGACATTTAACACCAAGAAATTTCAGCTCTTGAGATATGGTAGAAAAGAGGAACTTAAAAAGATTGCATATTATGCTCCAGATAGGCATGAAATTCAGAGAAGCACGAAAGCGGTCGACTTGGGGGTAATAATGACCGATGATGCGAAATTCGAGACACAAAATCAGATATCAATAAACAAAGCAAAAAGAGTTGCGAGACAGGTATTAAGAACGTTCAAAAGGAGGGACAAGACAGTAATGATTCCCCTACTGAGAACACTGATCATACCAAAACTTGAATTCTGCTCAGTTTTGACGTCCCCATATAAAAAGGAAGAAATTAATAAACTACCTGTAGAAGAAATGTAGAAACATTTCACAGCCAAGATTGATCGCTGCAAAGAACTCAACTACTGGGAAAGACTACGCAAACTAAATCTGTACTCCCTGGAAAGAAGAGGTATACCATAATCTACATATGGAAAATTATCGAAAAACTGGTACCAAACCTCAAACAAAACCCAATTACCATCCAGACAACGCTGGAAAATAGGACAGGCAAAATGTGTAGTGCTCCCAAATTAAAGGCCCGACAAAGGACCTCTTCAACTCTGAAGGAAAATAGCTTGGTTGTCAGGGGGCCAAGAATTTTAAACCAGCTTCCAAAGGAACTCAGAAACATTACAGGGGTCAAAGTTGAAGTCTTCAAGAGAAGACTAGATGCCTGGCTCAGGACGGTACCAGATGAGCCGGGTGTACCTGGCTATGTACGATGGAGAGCGCAAGAGAGCAACTTGTTCCTCCACCAAGCCAGGACTAGGGGCGGGGCCACCAGCTTGACCTACGTGTGAAGAAAGACCGACGCACGGAACCCAAACAATGTTAACAAGGTATAGTATATATATATATAATATATATATATATATATATATATCCGGTATATACATGTAAAGTATATATATATATGTATATACATATATATATATATATATTATATATATATATATATATTATATATATATGTTAACCCCCTCTTCTATGGCCTTGGTTGATCGAAGTCGACGGGGGTTCTGGTTAAGAGGCAGCAACGGATTTGTTACTCGCAGTAGTTTCTTCTATAGTGGTTCGGAGGATTCTGGGAAAACTTACTAAATTATTATATATGTAAGGCAATCACGTTCGGGAAATAAATTCGAGAAGGGATTTGAGCAAGGATTGACACGTGAGATTTTTAAAGTTCGTGCTATGAGACCTAAAGGTGAGATAATAATGTATTACGTTGAAGATTTGAATGGGGAAGAGATCGCGGAGGCTTTTACCCCGAGGAGTTGCAGAAAGTGACATTTAATTTAGGAAAAAGTGTTTAAAATTGAAAAAATTTTAGGCAGCAAAGGTTCAGGAGAGAGAAAAATGTACCTGGTGAAATGGCTGGGTTACTCAGAAAGTTTCAACACCTATATAAAAGCTGCTGCTATAATGAAGCTTAATTAGTATGCAACATGGCGCCTAGACACTTCTATGTCACACTCCCGTCCTCTTCTTCTCTCTCTGTACATCCTAAGAAAACCCTGGCCAACTTTGTGACAGAACTCCGCGGACCCATTGAATTGGAGCGTGATTCGTATGAGGTGGGCTTATGCGAACTCCAGTCAGTTAGTCTCCAAATTTTTAACTCTTGAAAATGAGCAAATCATATTTCTGATCCTTAGAAGAATCGATGAGTGCGAAAAATTAGGCATAACCTTAGACAATGCTATGCGTTCAGTCCTGTTCGGTGAGGAACAGTACTATAGCATAAATGTATCGCTAGGAATCGGGCATTATGATACAGCCATGGACATTGTGACGGGGTTAAACAAGAGTCTTGAAAAGTCGTACCTGACAAACGATTTACTTTTTGAAGTCGTAAACATAGACACGCCTATTTAGAGCAATATCGTAGAGCACCAATTTGTTGGGGATACCCAGGCGCGCATGCTGTGCACTGCACACATCCCCAACCATAGAGGGAAAAGTTTGAGCATTACACATGACAAGCCCCATTATGTGAATGTTGCGACTAATCTATTAACCAACATCTCGTTATATATAAGAAAGATTGAGGGAAAAAATTTCCCATTCGGTGATGGGAGCTTAACAGTGAAACTACACTTTCGCCGTTTATAATGACTCAAAGGCCATTCACAGTCTACCGAGGAGTGAGATACCAGCGTGGGAGTGGACTTGGATCCATTTTTTCATTCATACTACGCACCGCTCTCCCACTGTTGAAGAGGGGTGCCAGGTACCTAGGGCGGAAGGCGTTACAAACAGGTTTTAACGCGGCAGAAGACATAATGGGCGGAACTAAGCCTAAAGAAGCACTTAAATAACATTTAAAACTTACACGGGACGAAATCATCAAAGATGCAAAGAGAAAAATGCGTGGTGGCGGAAAGAAGAGATCAGTCAGGAAGAAGGGGTTACCATCACGTAGCGCTAAACGTAAAAGGAAATAAAAAAGAAGTGCTCTAAGCGTATGACATCTATGGCTGATCATTTTTTTAACTGATATAAGCTGAGGACACTACTCTCACGAATCATAGGCTGAGTACTACATGTCGAAGGAGGTGGCCCTATTTCTGGCTCGTCATGGCGCGTTTCATCCATCTGTGCAGTTCATAATGCTGTAAATCGGAACTGTCCCTCTTTGATATGCCCCCCACTCAGGTCTCTATTGAGCATAGCGACTTTATTACAATTAACTCACTAAACACAATTAGTTCGCCGAGTGCCCCTATAGAATTCGTGATACCCAGCTCAGGCCCTTACTTTTTGGACCCGAGCTGCATGCACATGTACGCTAAACTGCGTATAGCCCATTCTGATGGACGGACTGCGATGATAGTTACTCTGCCTACTCTGAAACCAACTTTTTACACTCCATATTCAGCCAATGTGAGGTGTATTTAAACCAGTTTAACATCTCCGCAGGAAAGGGGGTACTCCCACCTACGAACCTATCTGGAAAATGTCCTCAACTTTTCAAAAGAAGCGAAGGACACCTTTTTAACAGCCGAGGGATAGTACCATACTAAAGATGAAAATGGCATAAAGGATAAATTTAAAAATTCTAAAAAAGAGATATACGAATGTTTTAGACTCTTCATACAGATTTCACATTCCAGGAGAAACTGCTTATGAACGGGGTGAATATGAAGTTGAAGCTTACACGCACGATTCCTGAGATCTGCATAAATCTGTGTTCTGATCAAGAAGAGGGCGCGAAACCCGTTGTGATTCACATCATGGAGACGTATTTGCATATACGCCAAGTGAAATTAAGTTCGCCAAAACAAATAGAAATTGAGAAAGACTTAATACACGCCACAGTAAAATACCCAATTAACAGGGTATAGATCAAACTATACACGGTGCCCGCTGTGTTGGCCTCGAAGCAACTAGAAAACGTGGCCTTTGGCGTCCTACATAAAACGATATTAATTGAAATGCAGGACCAGGCCTCGAGGAATGGGAAATATAAAAAGAGTGCCTTTAAATTCGAGAATTTTGGCCTTAAAAATTTCACTCTATACGTAAATGGCATCGCGTTGGGAGGGTCCATGATTACGGACTACTCATCAGACGCTGTGTTCCCGCTCTGCGAGAGTGCATATAGTAGTCTGGCTCATAATACAGGCGCTTGTGACGAACTTGGGTTTGGTGTAACGCAGAAAGAATTTTTCGAAGAATTTAACATTTATTCATTTGATATTACGCCTGACTTGTCTGCTGGCGCAAATACGCATTTAAGTCCACAGCAGAGTGGGAATATCTCAGTCAGGTTGGAATTTGCCAAGTCTATAGACGCACCTCTTAGTGTACTCGTGTAACTCGAATCACAGGCACTAATAGAAGTTGATCGTTTCAGGAACGTGGTCACAGACTTTTAAAATGGATGCGAATACACTGCAGAGAGTAATGAAAAGTGACCGTTTCACACGCTCCAAATTTATCGGTGTGTTTGCGAAGAATGAAATATTGAAGTTGCCAAGTACGAGAGATTGGTATAGCCTTATCGTTAACACCGACATTGTGAGGGGTGAAGGGATTCATTGGTTTGCAATGTATTTTGAAAATAGGGAAAGAATGTACTCTTTTGATTCACTCGGCTCTCAGCCCTGGAATGATTCTGTTATAGTAAAATTAATGGAGCAGATACATGTACCTGAGATTGTATGGAACCCATACTGTTTTCAAGGATATTATAGCGAAACGTGCGGCTTGTATTGCATTTCATTTCTCCAGCACATGTCACGTGGGAAGGGATTTATAAATTTTTAAAAATTATTCGATTTGTGCGACACAGAGATGAATGATAAAAGTGTATGCAGTGAGATAAAAAAAGGTTTCCATATGTTACCACCCGCTGTATTGTGTAAAGGTGTATATCTATATTTTGTAAAGTTGTACATACATTTGTAACTGTAAAATGTAGCCATTAAGACTTATTTAACGGACACTAGTTCCGCTTTGTAAATGATTTCTACCATTTAATAATAATAAATGAAAATACCATGTGTTTTGTTCTTAAACTCAAAAATACATTAGTTCCTCGATGACCTGGCACTCGCTGGACCGGATATGTGAGCCAATACCTCGACTTCTGTATTCAGGTCACTGGGTTGGCTGTGCGGAGAAGCATCCACATCATTTATTCCCCTTTCATCAAAAGTAGCTATAACAAGATCAAGTTCCGCGTCGGTCCTATAAGGTTAAGTAAAAATAAAGAGCTACAATAAGAGAAAATGACACGAATTTAAAAAATAAAAATAAAGACAATTCTTAAAAGTTTTGGTAATTTAAAAATCCTACTGCGGTGCTGCATTATCGAGAAAAATATTATTAAAGCTCCACCATATATATATATATATATATATATGCCGAAATAATCACGATGGAAAGAGGCAATAATTAAAAACATAAGGGATTAATTTTTACACTAGAAAAATTCAGAATAAAGCTAGGTTAGACTAACAGCAAATTGTAACCATAAGCAGATATCCTGACAGTTTTCAAAAGTAAGATTAGCTGGGTGTGCTATGCTCTGTCTGCCAGCAACGGATCTCGAATCCGCAGACAAATCTTAATAGTTTTTAATATTTCTATTGTAAGTTTTTAATATTTCTAAAATCCTACCTGTACAAGAAATGTACAAATAAAAACACCATATATATATATGCCGAAATAACCCGAAGGAAAAAGAGAATTGAAAATATTTTTGAAAACGCGTTTATTGCGGTCTTTTACTGTTAGGTTATATTGTTATAGACGAGAAAGAGCACTTGCCGATATATATATATATATATATATATATATTATGTCCCGGTTAGTTGTATTATTATAAACAGGGAAGAGTCCTGGCCGATATACTATATATATATATATATATTGCGTCCCGGTTGGGTTATGTTATTATAAACGAGAAAGAGTCCTGGGATTAATTTTTCTTTGTAGAAAAAATCAGAATAAAGCTAGGTGAGGCACTTATAAGTTAACACTGAATGAGCCGCAGAATATAGTTACTTACATTTTAATAGCGTCTTCATTGAACGGTTCTTGCATTTCGTCACAATTTTCCGTAACACTCTGGGTAGATAAAAGTTCCTCCCGATCTACAGCTCTGAAAATTAGACGCGTTGCGTGAGCATAAAAATCTTGAGCTTCAAACAGATCGGGGGAGTCGTACCGCTGACTCATGGCTCGTATTTCAAAAACACTAAGCGCAAAAACGATTGACCTGAGGCTCTGAGATGAGCTGCGCCTTTTTATAAAGGGGACTTGTGACCAAACAAAAAACACAACTTCCTACTTGCTAGCGGTGAATTTTGGGCGGGGCTTGATGCGTAGGCCTGCATAGCGGCCATACAGAGGTCGTGGTATCCGCCCAAAGGGCTGTGATTGGTTGCCCCGTGAAATATGGGGCGTGTCAGATATCCCCATTCGTGGAAAGACGAGAAACGCTTTGTTGTTTGATCTTGTAGTCGGCCGAGAGAGGGGGGGAGAGAGAGAGAGAGAGAGAGAGAGAGAGAGAGAGAGAAAGAGAGAGAGAGAGAGAGAGCGAGTTGAGGTTGGAATGTGAAACGTTTTATGATGCCTGAAACATAAAAGTGGAAGATTGTTAATTACCCCTGAAGAAAGCCACGATACAATAAATATATTTAAAAATAACAGCTGCGTGCTGGTCGAGGTTGATTAGCCCAAAGTTTACGATCTCGAGAGATAAACAACATGTATATATATATGTGTTTATAGCCCGTAATTAATATTTATTTTTTGTTGGAGAAAGACAAGAAAAACTATGATTAGCAGAGATATATTTGGTACAATTCGCGTATGTTTGAGAGATACACTAAACTGCGAGTCACTTGCTGGTGAAGTTTTAATCTTTATGATCTTGAAATAAACTCCTGCAAAAAGAAATTTATTTATTGGAATTTTAAGTCGATATTATCTATCGCTTCCGCCAAACCCCACAATTTTCAGAACGATGTTTAATACAATTATTTATATATTTATATATATATATATATATATATATATATATATATATATATATATATATATATATATATATATATATATATATATATATATATTTTTCCATAAATATTTATGTCCTTCTATTGTTCAGCTAATTACATCGTTTAATTAGGAGATGTTAGGAAGGTGTTTGCTTATATCGCTTTCACCTTTCTTCATTTCCCTCCTTTATCAAATTCCCTTTCTATTTATTAATTTGTCCGAATTGTTCATTCTGGTGAATGTCAGTCTTTACACTCCACCTTAGACCTACTTTTAAACGGAGATATATATATATTTATATATAAGAGAGCGCGCGAGATAGATCCCTGCTAGAGCCCTCTGGGTACCCCTACCAACCGTGGAAAGATGTTTAAACGAATTTTTAGACGAACTTTTTTCAAGAATTGTACATATATAGGCTCGCCTTTGCTTTCCGCCCGAATTGTTCATTCTGGCGAAGGTCAAGCTTTCAACTCCACCTTAGACCTACTTTTAGATGTGGAAATATATATATATGAGAGAGAGAGAGAGAGAGATCCCTGCTAAGGCGCTCTGGGTACCCTTACCAACCTTGGAAAGATGTTTACCCGAATTTTTACATGAACTTTTTTCCGGAATTGTACATATATAGGATCGCCTTTGCTTTACGCCCGAATTGTTCATTCTGATGAAGATCAAGCTTTCCACTCCACTTTAGATCTACTTTTAAACGGGGAGATATATATATATATATATACTGTATATAAATGTGTGTGTATATATATATGAGAGAGAGAGAGGGAAATAAACAAACAGATAAACAACATGATCGAGTGTTGCAATACAGTTTAACGGGATCCCCTTGTTGCCCCTACGAACCGTGGAAGGATGTTTACACACCACCTTAGACCTACAGTTTAACACGGATCATTAGGTCACTCTGGCTACCAACCGAGGAAGGACGCGCCGCCGCCGGTTCTCGAGCCCGACGCATATTATCTTGTGTGCGTAATATTTTATGGGTGGGTAGATGGGTGTGTACGTGCCAAAACGAAGTATACACTGTGTCAAATGGCTGATAATGCCTGGAGGCACTGGCTGATTAAGCCGACCAGCTGATTAGGAGCCCTCTAAGACAACGGCCGCTCGGCTGAAGTCTTATTATGCGTTTGGCTACTGTCAAGCGCACACCTTTCCTCTTCTCTCACTCCTTCTCCTCTCTCTTAGGTTAGGTATACCCTTTTGTGGGTGAGGCCGTCCCACTTCTCCCCCAAAGAGGTCTCCCCCAGCGGTCGTTCATTGCAACTTGGGGGATAACTCCGCCTCCAAGTTGCATAACCCCTTGTTGCCCTTACAGCAACCCTCTTTCCCCTTTAGGGGGTGCCTTGCAACAAGGGGAAGGGGGTTTGGCACTGGCACTCTGGGGGTGCCTTGCAACAAAGGGGAAAGGGGGAAGGATTGGCACTATCGGTGCCTTGCAACAAAGGGGGAAGGGGGGAAGGGTTGGCACTATGGGTGCCTTACAACAAAGGGAGAAGGGGATTTTGCACTGGCACTCTGGGGTGCCTTGCAACAAAGGGAGAAGGGGGAAGGGTTGGCACTATGGGTGCCTTGCAACAAAGGGGAAGGTGGTTGGCACTCTCGCAACATTGATCAACATTTGCAATTGCATTGCACTTTCCCATTTTGCGCCCATCCTACTGACGAAAAATCTAAAATTTTCTTGGGGATAACTAGACTTAAGGAGTTTGGATACTTCATTTTGAATACGTAATCATAAATAACCATAAAAAGATAATCTAATATATCTGGTTTCTTTTCGTACTGTGGTTATGGGGAGTTTAGTATTAAAAGTGTTATTTAAAAATTTCTTTCATTGGTTGTCAGAAAGATTTGAAGGGTAGTAATTATTAATAAAGTACTGTCTTCAAAATTTAAATTCTTCGTGTAATGAAAAGTAATCTGAACAAATTCGGTAACTTGTTAATAATGTTAGCATAGCGCTAATCTTATATTTATAATACATACAACTGTTCTCAGGCCAGTAAAAGTTTGTTTTCTAAATAGTAAGGTCTGGAACTTGTTATTAGCCCGTTCATTTTGAATACGTAATCATAAATAACCATAAAAAGATAATCTAATATATCTGGTTTCTTTTCGTACTGTGGTTATGGGGAGTTTAGTATTAAAAGTGTTATTTAAAAATTTCTTTCATTGGTTGTCAGAAAGATTTGAAGGGTAGTAATTATTAATAAAGTACTGTCTTCAAAATTTAAATTCTTCGTGTAATGAAAAGTAATCTGAACAAATTCGGTAACTTGTTAATAATGTTAGCATAGCGCTAATCTTATATTTATAATACATACAACTGTTCTCAGGCCAGTAAAAGTTTGTTTTCTAAATAGTAAGGTCTGGAACTTGTTATTAGCCCGTTTAACTAGAACATCCAGCAAAGGTAAACTATAATTTGTTTCGTTTTCACGTGTGTACTTAATATTAATATGTTTGTTTAGATAATGAAGAAAAAGTTTTACGTGGGAAGGATGTTTAAATATTAAGAAAGTGTCACGCAGCAATTTTTGCAAGTATTTTTTTTATTGTATATAACAACAGTTTCCATATATTACATACAATTAAAGACATTTTGATTGTATTTCAATATTAAAACTTAGAAACATAGATAGGTTTCTTGAACTTTGCCAAGGATGTCATGTCTGCCTTGCTCTTGTTCCTGGACATGAGCTCCCTACTGGCCACCTGGCCACTGATGTACGCCTCCCTCCTCTCTTGTGAGTAAACATGTTGTGCTGCTTCAGTTGTCATCCTTACATACCTCTGTACTGACTGTTTGTATGAGGGCCATGCAGGAACTTCCATTGGTCTATCCAGAAACTCCTTGATTGCAGCAGTGGTGAGGGAGCAGGTGAGAGGAGGTTCAGTCACGCCAGAGTTCCAGTCAATAAACTCCGAGAGTTTGGTGGCATCTGGGTTGATGTCAGGAGTCTTCCTGGGTCTGACACTGCAGTCTCCTACCTGTGTGTCCTCATTTCCTTCACCTCTGATTTCCAGTATCCTCTTCACTGCCTCCCTCCTCTCCTCCTCCACCTCACTGCACAGCATGGCCTGGAGCACAGCTTCAGTGTGTGCATACCAGGCTGATCTCTTCACTGTAGGCATCACTATTCCTATCACCTCCTTCTTCTGACTTCTGAGCAGCTCTAGCTGGTACAGTACATGCCTGGGACCCTCCACCCAGCTGTGATTTAACTTGATGTTGAACCAGTTTGGCTTGTAGACTCCCATTATGAATTCCACAATTATCCTTAGATTCTTCAGGTTCCTACCCTTCAGCCCATGTTTGGAAATCCACAATCTGCAGAACCTTAGAGACGTGGTGACCCACCTACTGTGACAGACTAGCCCAATCTCCAGGAGAGCTAGACTGAGGTACCTCTCCCGATCTGATGGCAGTGATGATTCTGTAGACATATGATTGGTCTGTGCTGAGGTCCTTGACTACCTCCTGACTGAGATGAGGTAGAGGAGGACCAACAGTGATCCTCGTGAAGTTTGGGTTGATCTCCAGCTCAGTGGCAGTGTCTAACATCTTCCCTAGGGGCCCAGACCACTTGTTGTTTCTCAATGTTTTGTCATCCAGTGCAGTCAGCAGGTGTCTGAGACTCAGCTCCCCAGTGTGCAAGTCACAGATAATCCACACCAACTTCCTGCTAAGCTTGGCCTCCACATAATGCATTACTCCTCCCTCCCAGCCAGTATTCACATTAGTGCTGTCACCTCCTATGGCCAAAACGGTCTGGTCTGCTCCTCTCTCAGTAATGACCTCAGCATGACTTCTCTCCTCTGCAGTTTCCTCTGGTACAAAATGACACAAATATTTCCCACCTGGTTCATTGCACACTGTGTAGTGTTCTTCCTTAATGAGGCCAGGAAACTGCCTGTCACTGCCCTCAGCTTCCATCATCACTTTGGTGTCATCTCTTTTCCCATCAAAAAAGATACAGGTGATGCCATTTTCCCGAATCTCTTCATCAAACTTCTTGACCAGCTCCTTAGTCAGTCTCTCCTGAGCCCTCCTCACCTTGTTGTGGCCAACCACCAGTGCTGTGTCAAACTCTGTGATAAGACCAGCATCAATCCAGGCAGCAGTGGCAATCTCTGCAGTCTCTCTCAGCCCAGTGTGATTATCTCAAGCTAGCCAGAGCTATGTTCGTGATATCTTCAGTGTTGTATTTCTTCTTCTTAGCCACAGGCAAGGAAGAAGTTGTCGCACAGCCTCTGGTATGAAGTCTTCGTCCTCCTCTCTCCTCCATGCCTCATCCAGTATATCTCCAGTCTCCTCCAACTCCATCTCCAGCAGTGACTCCTCCCTCAACTCCTCTTCATTCTTGACTGACTCCTCTGCCTTCCTCCTCCTCTTCTCCTCGGCCTTCCTTCTCTGCTCCTGTCTCTGCAGCACTGCTTCCTGTCTCCTGGTCTCAGGGTGATCAGCTACACTTCCCACCTTTTCTCTCTGAATTTTAATGAAGGCAAGCTCCTGCACTGGTATCTTCTGCTCGCTCCTGCAGCTGCAGTCAATGTGAACCTCACTGTTGCAGACAGGGTTGCACCCAAGCTCACTGCAGCACCTGATCACACAGTGACAGGTCAGTATGTCTACCACTTTGTCCAGTTTCATTATGAACCTATCTTTGACCTCTAGCTTCACAATGCCAATGGACACCTTCACTGCCTCATCCCACAGTGCCTTCACTTTATCCCTGATCCTGACCTCAGTGTTGATTACAGGTCCTGTGAATAGAGCGTTGGCCTTTCTCCACTGAGCCAGTGGAGAAAGGGGTAATTCCTCCTGTCTTCCTCACTCATCTCTCTCCTCAACAAACCATACCTGAGCAGATCTCTGGCTGTGCGCAGCTCAGTTGGGGGAAGTTTCCTCCCAGTCCCCACCAAATGACTTAGGTGACAACTTGATTTGCCTCGGGTTCTGATTTCTTTCTGACTCATCCTGTGGACCTGTGAACAAAAGAAATGTCACTGAAATTTGGATAGGTCTACTAATTATGATTGCATAAAATTAAGTTCATTGAAATTCTCAATATCTTTCTATAAGCTCAGATAAAATGTTTGGTTGTTATACAGTAGGTACAAGACTTAATTATTCAAAGTTATGACCATTTCATATATCTATCATATCAAAATATACAGAAAGTTTGGGTCACACATAACATTTCGAATAATTTGAATTACACAATACTTACGTAATCAAAATTGTCAAAAAGAAGAGAAAACACATGCATTCACAATCAAAACTCCAGCATTTGTGACTATGTGAAACTTAGAAATCATACTGCACATCAAAAATAACCAAAGTTGACCACACATATCAATGGCACATTGATATACGATGCTACAGTCATATTTAGGTTATATTTCAAACCTTTGTGGTCAAATATAAGTAGGTAAATGGTTTTTTTAAACAACACTAAAGATATTTCTAAGTTTGCTAGATAATATGACATCATTTCAGCATTAGTAGTTTTTGAATTGTTCACTTTTCTAAAATTGACACACCCTACTACCTCATCAATTTGGCTCTAAAGGTTACTCTTAAATAAGAAAATATTATCAAAACACGCTATTTCGAGGAGATTTTTAAAGTGAGTTTGAGTGAGGCCGTGTTTGCTTATACACGGAAAAATTAATGCGAACACTCATTTGCCGAAAGCGGAAAATTTGATTATATACGGTACGCCAAACACGCTGTAATACAGTAGTACTGTACGACTGCCAATGCGCGCTCTGCTGTTTTCTCCTACACTCTCCAACACTCCCGCATCTCCCTCCCTCTCGCGTCACCCCTCGCATCACCCTGTCTCAGTCCCGCTTCCGCGTTAAGTTCAGTGAAGTTGTGTTAGATTGTTTTATTCATATTTTGCCGTTGTTTTGCTAGTACCCTTCGACAGCGGTATGGCACCAAAACGAAAAGCATCTGCAATTGATAGTGAAGAGAAGAAAAGTCGTAAGGTTATGACATTAGCCGAAAAAATAAAGATTCTAGATAAGGTGCGTGGTGGTATGAGCATAACCTCACTTGGACGCGAGTATCACGTGAATGAGTCTACCATACGCACCATCCGAAAGAGTGAAGAAAAGATACGTGCCATTTTCATTTAATATATTTTTATTTATCATATGTAAATATCATTATGTTTATGATTTTATGTTCTTATTTTATATACCATATAAGTAGGGAAATTATACGTATACTTTGAATAATAAAACACAACTACATCATTCTGTTTATTTTCTCGAATATACAATAGTCGCAAAACAAGTGGAATTATTTAACTCATGTATTTGAGATGAAACTCAATTAAAACACCCAAATCAAAAGAATTATACTTCTTTAGCTATCTTTAAGTGTATATATATATATATATATATATATATATATATATAGTCACAAATCGCGGTCGGTATATATATATATATGAAAATTATTTCACGAAAGTAACACGTGAAAAATATTTATGATGAATAAAACCACGAAGGAAAGGAAACACAGAATGGTGCTCAAGCGCTTTCGTCCTGAGGATGTCATTAGACGAAAGCGCTTGAGCACCATTCTGTGTTTCCTTTCCTTCGTGGTTTTATTCATCATATATATATATATATATATATATATTAATCAAGTATATTTGGAGTTAATAAAGTTATTTTCATGCAACCTTTTCATTTTCTACGACATCCCGATCATAAACATTTTAAAATACAGGAATATCTCGAAATTCGTCGTTAATTCGTTTCGAAATAATACGACGAAATACGAAATGACGAAATTCGAGGTAGATTATAACATGTTTCAATGAGAAAACATTTTACTGTATTATGTTATTAAACAGATTAATTAATCAAATTCTACTCTTTTTTCGACAAAATATAATGTATATTGCGTTGGTAAACAGTTGAATTTCGTCAATTTCGATCGTTCTTTTTCACATTTTTTTCTAAAAACGACGAATCTGCGAATATGGACGACGGATTGCGAAACTATAGGTAGTAAAAGATTGACGACGAATCTGCGAAACGACGAAATTCGAAACCACAAATTTTAAGGTATTCTTGTATACAAGTCCTCAATTTACACCAAACATTGCGCGAATATATCACAGAAGATTAAGGAAACACAGACATTTTACTATCTCTCTCTCTCTCTCTTTATACTGTGAAAGAACGCATAAATCTGCGAAAAGTGACCAACGGGGAAATACCCCCATCATATTTAACACGTGATTGTCAAAGCTGGACGCTTAAATCAGTTCATGTAATTCGATATTTTAAAAAGTCAATACCTTATTTTTGCCACACAAAATAAGTTAAAGGCAGTTTATAATGCGAAATACCAGTTCACATACTAAGAATAAAAAATACACTTATATATGTTACAGTCAAAGTGTGTAACCAGCCATTTCGCGTAATGGTTGAAACTTTTAGTCATTTGGCGAAATGGCTGTTTCACTTGGTCATTTCGCGAAATGACTAAAATCTTCAGCCATTTCGCGAAATGGCTGAAATTCCACCTTGGTCATTTCGTACAAGATCATTTGCCCGGTTAGGTCAACTGTATGCCCTTGACATTTGGTTAGGTTAAGTCGTGTTATTTTCGTTCGTTTTAACGAAAATAACAAGACTTAACCTAACCACTTGTTAAGGGCATAGAGATGACCTAACTGGGCCTTCAATGGCGGACATCGGAATAACATTGAATGCCGGGTTAATATTTGAAAACCTCTATATTGAAAATTCAAATTCAGATGTGTTCAAATGTTCAAATGTGTTCAAATGTGTATTGAAGAGTGTTTCTCACTTATTTGAACAGACCTGTGGATGTATATATGTTTTAGCAGATTTAGTTAGTTAAATTAAGGTTTCCAATTTTATTGTGATGTTTGTTATTTCTATGAATTCATGACGAAAGTCATTTTAGCCATTTCACGAAAAGACTGAGGTGGAATTTCAGTCATTTCGCGTAATGGCTGAAGATTTTAGTCATTTCGCGAAATGACCAAGTGAAACAGCCATTTCGCGAAATGACTAAAAGTTTCAGCCATTACGCGAAATGGCTGGTTATACACTTTGACTGTAACATATATACTGTACAAAACAAAAATAATAGTGCAGAAGAAATCGGAGAAAAATATATATTAAATAAATATATTTTTTGGAGTTAATAAAGTTATTTCCATCAAATTTAATTCGAGAATGCCAAAGCAGGCCATGATATTTAATTCGAGATACGTAGATAGATATTGCTTTTGAAAACACAGACGCGTCTTAATTTAACACTAAATTTGATTCGACAAAACTGCCTAGGTACCAAAACCACTGATGTAACACCAAAAATATATGCTTGAATCACGAAAGTGTAAGATTAACTTCTCACAGGGCATCCGAGAAATCAGAAAAGCTTGAACAGATGCTCGTTAATGTAAAAACACACACGAGCGGGATATTCCTCAAATTTAATTTAACACCAAACGAGGCAGTGTCAAAATGATATCTCGTTCGAGCCTATACTTTTGTAAGGAAACACACACCAGCTGCACTGACGTACATCTTCGTTATCTCCCCGTTTTCACACTGCACTGTAAAACATGCATATACCACGGCCCGCGCTTTGGAGAAATATTCCTCACATCTCACTCCCCAGGGACATCCGGTTCTTTCACCCCACCCACTTTCGATATTACGCGAATTCACACTGTGGTGTAAAATAGCGAGTTTCATGTACGGCACGCGTGGAATATTTCACGGCTCACACTTTCCCCGTTTTATCATAATTAGGCAGGGACCGTAAATGAATTGTTAACTATTACACCAGTACACATTTGAAAACTTGTCGATTGATTTTTACAAACTAGTTGGTGATTCTATATAATTTGAGTGCGCTGATCTCAAAAATATAGTTAGTTTTTCCCTACCACGTATGGTTTTCTTACTACAGGGTGTGTCATAAATCCCCCATTTATCCCCAAATGTGAACCATCTTATCGAGACCAACATTGGATTGCACATGCTAAACCATAAATTTTGTTGTTATAGACTACAGTAACGCTTACATAATAATGTAGGGTAAATATATATAAAACCAGTCCCGTTCCCAGCAAAATACTCTCTCCCCTCCCATCAATGGGTGATTAACATTTGGGGACAGATGAGGTATTACAACACCCCTTGTAGCACGAAATCTTTAGGTGATAGAGTAAAACCTAATTAAAGCAGAATTAAATAGCTCCTAGCTCTTGGACAAGCATATTGCTTGTTTATGAAAGAATAAAAAAATAACTGAAAGAAACAAAATATATTTACCTCCTTTACTTGCAAACATTTCAGGACTTATTCCAAAGACTTAAGACTACGAAGGTAGATCTGACTAATGACGACTAAACCGGTGCTTCTTTGATGTTTTCTTATGCTGTGCGTTAGGCTGATCTCGTTGCAGACACCAGCAGTAATCCGCCATCATATTTGTATGCCATCTTCTTTGATATCTTCTTTCCATGGTTTTGATGTCCTGGTGAAATCGTTCCCCTTGCTCCTCACTGACATCTCCGAGATTTTCGGGAAAACGGTCAAGATGCGAAAATAAGAAGTGAACTTTCAGGCTCATGTTGCAGCCTAAGGCGCAAAACTTTTTAAGCATATTTTCCACCAGTCTTTCACAATTTTGGCTTTTGTTTTGTAGTTTCCCAAGAAGTTTTCAATAACATCTTTGAAACCAAGCCATGCTTCTTTTTCTTTATTGGTCATTGTGTTCAGGAAATGATAGTCTGTCAATAACTTTCTAATCTGAGGACCTATAAAAACACCTTCCTTTATTTTCTCGTAGCTAATCTTTGGATATTTTGAACAAATGTACTTGAAACACTCACCTTCTCTATTCAATGCTTTGACATACTGCTTCATCAAGCCTAACTTAATGTGCAAGGGTGGTAGGAGGATTTTATTTGGTTCAACTAGATGTTCATGTAAAATGTTCTTTGATCCTGGGGTAAGATTCTCTCTAGAAGGCCAAGTTTTCCTCTTCCAGTGCTGGTCACGTGCTCGACTATCCCATTCGCAGATGAAACATGGCATCTTAGTGTATCCTGATTGCTGCCCAAGTAACATGCAAAGGACTTTGAGATCCCCACACAATATCCATCTGTGATTTTGATACTGAATTTTTTCCAGAAGCAGTTTCATGTTATCATAGGTCTCTTTTAAACGAGTAGAATGGGCCACTGGGATTGATGCATATTTGTTACCGTTGTGCAGTAACACTCCTTTTAGACTGGTTTTAGAGGAATCTATAAACAACCTCCAGTCACTGGTTTGGTATTCGATGCCTAACTTGCACACTAATTCTGTGATGTCCTTGCAAAATACCAAGGGACCATCTTCTTCGAAAAAAGGCACGAAGTCTTTCTCACGATTTCTGTACCAAGCGAAGTATATGTCGGATGCCAATAAATTGTTCTCCTGCAATCTAGACCCCAAAAGTTCTGCAGAGTCCTTAGGCAGATTCTAATCCCTGACTAAGTCATTTAGTTCGGCTTGGGTTAATGGTTTAGGAGGATCTCGGTCAGCTGTTGGCTGTTCATAAACATCATCATTGTCTGGATTTGGAGCTGGATCAGAATCTGAATTGTATTGATCCAGACTCTCGGGTGGGCGGGGAATAGGAACTTCTGGACCATGGTTTACCGGCCTTATTGCAGATGGAAGACTTAGGTATTGAAGGCTCTCTTTTTTCTTTGCATTATAACCTTTAACATTGTAAGAACAGAAGTAGCAGTCGTCGGTATGGTTTCTAGGCTCGCGCCATACCATAGGGATCCCAAATGGCAAACTTTTCTTTTTACCTTTGCTCCAATTCCTTAGTGCCGCAACACACGTAAGACAAGCCTTGTGTGGAGCCCAACTTTTGTCTTGATCTCCTAATTTAATTGCAAAATAAGCATGATAAGCTCTCTTAATGAAGGTCGTTACATTTGTCCTTTGTTTTACAACAACATACCGACCACAAATATAACAAAATATGTCTGGACTATGGGTACATCCTCTAGAAGCCATTACTAAAATTTTAAAGACGTAATGTTAGAATTATCTATCTGAAAAATATGAAAAAACGAAATTAATTAAAGATATAAAAGGTAAAAAATTACAAAACGCCCCAAAATTGTTTTGCTAATAACTTTAAAACTGTGGGTGATAGGAAAAAACTGGTAGCATTTTTTAATTCAGCGCAGCGAACTGCTTCAGAATCACAACTCAAAATAAAGAAATCGATTTTCATGCAGACCGGTGTAATTGGTTCTGCGAAAGCCTGAAACGTCAGCTTACTAATAATGAGTGTTTCAATCTGTTCTATCGATCTTTTCCTAACTACGCATTACGTTTCTTAAAAACACTCAATTTCCAATATATATATATATATATATATATATATATATATATACCGGGCGTCCCAAAAAAATGTATACACACTTTAAATAATTATAAAGGTAGTGTTTATTAAAATACATTTCATTTTCAAAATGTAATAGAATCTACAGACATTATTTAATTGTTTTGTCAACGCCTGTTTTCAAACTGACGTCCGTTCTGGTCCAGGCACTGCTGATAACGCGAAGCAATGGAATCGCAAACATCACGAAACATTTCGTTTGGTATTTGTGTGCATTCTCGTTCAATGGCTGCTCTCAATTCAGCGACTGTTGCAGGTTTTATGTAGACTTTGTCTTTTAAGTATCCCCATAAAAAAAAGTCTAGTGGTGTGAGGTCTGGTGAACGCGGAGGGTATCCTACGAAACCCCTTCGTCCAATCCACATCCACATCGTGCCAAGTACCACTCGCAATACTCCACTCTTCGGTCCGGATCATCTTCATTAATAGCATGGACTAATCTTGGAATGTAACTTTTCCATTGACAGCGCTTCAAAATGCGTTGGACAGACGATTCTGAAATTCCTACCTCACGACTCGCTTGCCGCACAGATTTTCTTGGACTTTGGTGATACGTTTCCAGTACTCTTTCTTGCTTTGTGGGGCTTGTCGATGTCCGTGGTCTTCCGGAACGCTTCTTGTGGACATTCTGAACAGTTCCATCGGCTTCAAACTTATCTCTAATTCGAGTGATGGTAAGTCGCGTTGGTGGATCTGTTTGAAACACCCTCCTAAACTGTCTTTGCACTTCAACTGCGTTTTCACACTTCCAGTAGCATTTTAGAATGAATTTCCTTTGTTCAAAGCTTAGTCTGACTGCCATTATTAATTCTAATGGGTTTAACTTGGAAAGAAAGAAACATCAATTGAGCTATCAGCTGTTAAAGTGTGTATACATTTTTTGGGACGCCCTGTATATATATATATATATATATATATGGTGATCGAGACCCGACGACCCGGGATCGAGGCCCGGTGACGGTGGGCGGCGCGCAGCAAAACCCAGCTGTTCATCCTTGCACACAATAAAAAATTGATTGGAAGATAAATAGGTACCCTGGGTAGCCAAGTAGTTTAGACACTGGGCGGGTTGTGGGGCGTGGTTCGGATTTGACGTTAAACTGCAGGTCAAAGTTGGAGTGACAAGCTTGATCTTTATCAGAATGAACAATTCGGGCGGAAGCTAAACCAAGGTTAAGCAAGGTTTTATATATATATATATATATCCTGAACCGTCGTTCAAACTCACCTAAAGTATACACAAAGTATAAGTATATATAACCAAAAATACTTCTATAGCTATGCGAAAAGGAAAACAAGAACTAGCACTACGATCGGTCCCTTAAGGAAAGGAAATAATAAACTAGCCGACAATTTAAATAAAGTATCTGAAATACTGGGAGCCCAGTACGAATCAGTTTTCAGTGCCCCAAAAAGTAAAAAGTGATACTTGACAGAGATGCATTCTTTGAAGAGAAATTACAAGGAGAGCGTATAAAAGATTTTTATTTTATACCAGCAGATGTAGCGAGAGCTATAGGAGAAATGAAATCACATTCAGCTGCAGGTCCGGACAAATTGATTAAAAACTGTAAAAAAAAAATAGTTACATCCAAATACTGGATATGGAGAAGATCCCTGAATACGGAGGAAATACTGAACTTCCTGAAAACAGCGATCATTGTCCCTATATATAAAGGAGGGGATAGACCTCAAGCAAAGAACTATAGACCAGTGTCAATGACGTTCAATCTCACCAAAATATTTGAAAGAATAGTTAACATGAAAATTTATGACTTCCTGGAGACAATGGAAAGATTCATTAGGAACCAGCACGGATTCCGATCAAGAAGATCATGCCTATCACAACTAATAGAGCACTAAAACAATATCATAGACGCACTTGAAAGCAATGGAAACTACGATGTCATATACATGGATTTTGCCAAAGCGTCTAACAAATGTAATCATAGTATAACACATAAAATGAAACATATGGAAATAACAGGAAAAGTGGGAAAATGGATCTACAATTTCATCAGGGGACCTTATCATTTCGTAAAAATCCAAGGTATATCATTATCAGAATCTGAAGTACCCACCTCAGTACCACAAGGAAGAGTATTGGCCTCACTCCAATTCATTATCATGCTAACAGACTTGTACCGTACCATTCTTTTCAGCAAAGAAGAATGGGGCCTATCACCCTATCATGCATTAATTCACACAAAACATTGACTCTCCATATTCACGATACGAATATGGATTTTCGGACACCCAGATATACATACTATGACGGTTTACCTTCCCAGATACGTGAAATATGGGTTCGTCAGAAAACAACACTTTTTCAGGTAGTCGTTTTCTTCATCAATAAAGCTCAACATATTAATTGCAAACTCTTGGCGCCGTGACTTGTCATCCGGTTGTAACGCTTGCACTATCTGCACTTTATATGAATGCAAGTGCAAGTTCCTCCTCAGAATTTTGTGTACTGTTGCCTGTGGTACCTAAAGTTGCCTTGAGGCGACGAACGTAGTTTCGAGGGCTTCGTTGGAAAGCCTCTTGGACACTGGGCAACCGTTTCGTCTGGAACATTGGAACGTCCACTCCTAGGCTTGTCCATCACACTGTCTGTGGTACCAGTTCCTAATGCTATGTATGACTGAAAGGAGCGTTCTTGCCATAATGCGGCGGTAGTCCCGTTGAACGGTAATCACGGACTTTGATTCCGCAAACCAGACAAAACATTTTGCTTTCTCTTGACGAGTTGCCATTTTGTTTCGGTCAGTCATCAATGGCTCCCAATCAGGCACAACAGGATCTGCAAATAAGAGAAAAAACTTAATGTGTTATGCAACAACATGCAAAACAAAGCATTATTGTATCTTCTTTGGATTTCATGTAATTAAAGTTTATAATCTGGAAAGGACTTTGTGTACACCCTGCACTGTGTTTTCACCTGGAACTCATCAACTTTTGTCAGTTTTTCTTGGTTATATACATGACGTTTTTCTTTCTCGGTATCATTCGCTGAACAAGAGTCGTAATAAACTCGAAAGTACTGTAAAGGATTATTTTTTGTTTCCTTTCTCTGTTAAATTTAACAATGAAGAACAGAAGGGTGTGTTCATGGATTATACTAGGGGCACTCAATATATTTTGCCCCACCCTTTTTTTCTTAGCTAAATAATAGGCCATGGGGTTGAAATGTCTTTTGGGCCGTAAGTTTGAACTTTCTGCGCTTCACATAACCGGATTTTTCCAGTTTGAACCACCCCTCCTTGTATAAAACCGCTTTTAAACTCCCTTGTATAAAACCGATGGTTAACGCAGTTTCGAAAATGGCGTCTGACAGTGATGTGCATCGTAAACAGAGAGCTGTTATCGAGTTCTTAACCACAGAGAAGGAAGCAGTTGGAAATATTCACAAACGTCTATAAAACGTTGGACGCTGGTCTAAACGTGTGAGATCATCGCAGAGAGGAGAGCCAACCTCGTTGATGAGCCACGCAGCGGTCGCCTGGCATCGGCTGTGACATCTCACACTGTGGAACGTGCTAACAGAATCATTCGATCAAATCGGCGTGTCACATACAAGGAGCTATCACTGGAGCTAGGAATTAGTGAAGGAAGTGTGAATACGATAATTCAGCAATTGGGATACTCAAAAGTGTGTTCACGGTTTGTTCCTTGCAAACTGACTAAAGACCACAAAGTCCAAAGAAAAGAAATTGCTTCTGAGTCGTTGGCTCGATAAGAGACAGAAGGGGATGACTCCCTTTCACGAACTGTGACTGGGGATGAGACTTGGGTATACACCGCTTTGAACCTGAAACAAAACGCCAATCCATGGAGTGGCATCACGCAGACTCCCCAGTCCCCACTCAACAAAAAGTTCAAAGTGGCTTCCTCTGCAGGAAAGGTTATGGCCACCATTTTCTGGGACATGAAAGGAATGATTCTGGTGGACATTATGAAGAAAGGACAAACAGTCAACTCAGAGGAATATATTGCTACCCTACAGAGACTCGAGAGACGTATAAAGCGAGTTCGACCGGAGAGAAAACTGGAAGACTTCCTTCTTTTGGACGATAACGCAAGACCACACAACACAGTTTGCAAACAAGAGAGGCCATCACAAAAATGCGCTTGACTGTGTTACCCCAACCTCCATAGAGCCCGGATCTGGCACCTTCAGATGCCCATTTGATTGGGCCAATGAAGGATGCTATTCATGGAAGAAAGTTTCAGAGAGACGATGAGGTTGTTGAGGAGGTTAAGAGGTGGCTCTAGCGGAAGCCAGCGGACTTTTACCAGCAAGGAATAAAGGCCCTTGTTTCGAGGTGGAGGAAAGCCTTAGAAAAGGATGGAGACTATGTGGAAAAATAAAAACTTGTTAAAAAAGTATGTAACTACGTGTACAAAATTTCTGGAATTTACAAGGAAACTTGGAAAGAGATAAAAAAGGTGGGGCAAAATATAATGAGCGGCCCTCGGAGTATATAAATCGTACGTACTTCATCAAATTTCAAGTCAAAACATACTCACCCCCCAACACATACAGACGAATTTATACACTCCGAGGCTAACATTAAAGATATAACTCAAATAGAGTTATTCCTTCTCAAATTGTAAGTTCGAGTCCTAATTGAAGATAAATTTTGTGGGGGATAAAGGTTGATGAAATGTCGTCAGATTGTTAATTTTGATCCTATCGGAGCCATGTGGTAACAGTGCCCGCGTCTCTGAATCAGAGGCCACGGGTTCGAATCTGGTTGGGATAAATTCTGCATATGCAAAAATACGCGGTTATGCGTGAGATATATATATATATGAAAATTATTTCACGAAAGTGACACGTGAAAAATATTTATGATGAATAAAACCACGAAGGGAAAAGAAACACAAAGTGTGCTCAAGCGCTTTCGTCTAATGACATCCTCAGGAACACTCAGTGTTCCTGAGGATATCATTAGACGAAAGCGCTTGAGCACCACTTTGTGTTTCTTTTCCCTTCGTGGTTTTATTCATCATATATATATATATATATATAGTCCGTTCTTGTAATATCCTGTAGTTCGCCTTAAAAATTATTTTAATTACAAGAAGTCTTGTGACCTCCTTTTGCGAGGGAATTCCAATTATTTCTCGGTTTTCTTTGAAACGATTCAAATCCTCAATTACGCGTCTTGCCCGAGTAATTCAGGTATGTAATTAAAGCGGAAGAAGCGCCAAGAAACGCAACCTTATAAATTATGCTCTCTCGACTTTTCGCAGAATCGTCATTTAATGAAACAAAAAACAACTATTTATTAAATTAATTAAAAGCGTCTGAGTTATCTTTATGGAATTACAGTAGACTCGTCCAATAATCACGCAAGAGAACTGGTTTCGGCATCAGGCGTAAGACGGCTCTTAAGTACGTATATATATATATATATATATGGTGGTGCAGTGGTTACCATCGCTGACGACGAGTTCACGAGCACCGAGTTCGATTCCCAGCCGTTCATTCTTCCATACAAAAAAAAAAAAATGGCTGGTAGACAAATTGCTACCCTGGGACCCTGGGTAGGCTAGTGGTTAAGATGCTTGGCTGCTGATTAGGAAGTCTTCAGATCAAGTCTGGTTGATGACTTCACAATTTGTAACTTCACTGGTGGATTGTAGTTCGGACTCCACGTTAAGCTGCAGGTTTTAGGTGGAGCAACAAGTTTAACTTTCGTCAGAATGAACAATTCAGGCAGAAGCAAAAGTAAGTTGTTATATATATATATATATATATATATATATATATATATATGGACGTAGACAGGGGTGGGGGCAACGGGGCCTTCAGCCGACCCCGAAATAAAATCATAGTTTTGATATTTCTATGCATTACTTATGATGCCAAGTACCTTCAGGACATGTTTAATTACACTGGCCAACAAAATGAAACGTTTTTTTCTCATCACAAACATGATCACACTTTTCTTAATGCATTTTTCGCGCTGATTCTGAATCTGGTTTTATTTTGTTTCTAGCACGTATAGTTATATAGATACACTGGTTTTGATATTTTTAAGTTTTTGATATTGCTATAAGAAAATTTATGGATGTATAGATCACACTTAGGAATGCTAAACAACAAATACATCATATACCTTATTCAATGTACTTATAAATAAAGAATATATACATTATTTTATTAAAAGCGCTGTGAGTGTGATTTCCTTTTGTAAATTTGGCCTGGATTGTCACGATACAGCATCCAACAATGGTCCGCCATCATGCTTTCATTCCAATATCCTTGGTAGCGCTTCTCCATCATCTGAATATCTTGATGGAAGCGCTCTCCTTGCTCGTCACTCACTGCACCAAGGTTTTCAGGAAAGAAATCTAAGTGGGAATGCAGGAAGTGAATTTTTAACGACATTCGACACTCCATTTCTTTGAAGGCATCAAGGAGGTTCTTGACTCCATCCTTATACGCAGGTGACTTGTTGCTTCCAAGAAAGTTTTCACATATCCATTTGAACGCCAGCCAAGCCTTCAATTCCAGCGGACTTAGGACTTTTTCAAATTCAGTGTCATTCAAAACCTCCCTTATTTGTGGCCCAACAAAAATTCCTTCCTTCAATTTTGCTGCAGTAACCTTCGGAAATTCCTTGAAAGGTATTGGAACCCTTCAGAATTGACTTTACCCATTGCTTTAACAAAATTCTTCATTAAACCAAGTTTAATGTGAAGAGGTGGCAGATAGATCTTTTGGGGATCCACTAAAGGGACAGACTGGACATTGCTTATCCCTGGACATATGTATACCTAAGTAGCCAGTCACTTTTGGTGTAATGTTCTATAGTGGCGCGACTGTCCCACAGGCAAAGGAAACAACAAAATTTTGTGAATCCTGACTGCATACCCATAAGCATTCCTATAACTTTTAGATCTCCACAAACATTCCATTGATGACTGTCGTATTTGATTGCCTTAAGTGGTATATCCTATTGTCATATGTCTCTTTTAGATGGACGGAATGGGCAATGGGGATGGATGGCATTATATTACCATTATGCAAAAGAACTGCTTTCAGGCTTCTCTGCGACGAATCAATAAAGAGGCGCCACTCAGATGCCACATACGTCTGAGATATGGCTGTAAATAGTCCATTGATGTCATGGCAATAACAGAGAGGAGACCGTCTACTGAAAAGAATGCTGTTAATTCAAAATTCCGCTTTCGGTAGTAACTAATATGAACATTGTTCTCAAGTAAATTGTTCTCCTTTAGTCTTGAGGCGAGAAGCTCTGATTTCTCTTTAGACAGCGATAATTCTCTAACAAGATCATTCAACTGTCCTTGGGTTAACTTTTTAGGCTCTAAATGTCTACCTTCAAAAGTGTACTCTGGTTCTGTAGATGGTTCGGAAACGCCAGTTGCACCTTCATCACTTTCCATGTCATCTATGATAGAATCTAGCCTATCACTTGGGGGAATTGGAATGGGCAATGTTTCATCATGTTTTACTGGTCTACGTGCTGAATCCAAGTTTGGATATACAATCTGGTGTTTGATCTTGGCAGAAAACCCATTAAGTTCACACTACAAAAATAACAGTCTTCATGATGATCTCTCGGCTCCCTCCATATCATGGGTATGGCAAATGGCATTGAAGCTTTCTTTTTGTTAAGCCAATCACGTAATCCATTTGAACAGCCAGAACAGATTTGATGTGGCGCCCATGGTTTATCTTGGTCACCTAGATGGCAACCAAAGTATAGCTTGTATATTTTCTTAATGTCGGTTGTAATACTTCGTCGCTGTGTTTTAGTTGTCAACTGGCCGCATACGAAACAGAACTTGTCGGGGTCATTCTTACATTGTCGAGGCATGTTGACTGACCTGAGCAAACTATAAATTCAAAAAAAAATGTACACCAACTTGACACAAGTTCTTGGACTGGACTGATCTTTTGACACACAAAGCACGGCGTTGTTGCCTGAATCACAATGCTGCTAGACGTAAAAGCTCACACCTGAAATACATAAGATGTATAATTAATAATTGAAATAAATAAGATGAATAAACTAAAAAAAAACAATAAAATAAACACAATCAAATGTTGAAATATTAGTATTTTGCCTATTTAAAATGGTTAAATCTGTGTAGTTCTATATATGCCTTCATCTTGAAAACTATACGTGCTAGAAAAAATCTGAATGCAGTTTTGGAATCAGCGTGAAAAATGCTATCCAGCCACCACAAATTTTACTCTGATGAAAAATCTTTGTTGACCAGTGTTATTGTAATATATTTAGGAATGTGTTTTTACTCATTTACACACTCAGTCACTCAGTTTCGTTCTCCCTCCTCATCTTGCGCAGAATATTCTCCTATACAAGCGTCGTTCTTTACGTTAATTATACTGCGTGTTTGCAGTTAAAATGTATATAATGTACGGCATGCGGGAGGTGCCCCCTTGGGGCATTGGTTTCTGCGCGTATGTAGGAGAATTACGGCATTTGACTGAGTGAGGCCCATGGTGTAATGGTTATCATATCTGACCGGCAATCGGAAGATCCCGGGTTCGATTCCTGGGTGGTTACCTCATTTTTTTCATTTGTTTCGCTCTCCCTCCTCATCTTGCGCGGAATATTCTCCTATACAAGCGTCGTTCTTTACGTTAATTATACTGCGTGTTTGCAGTTAAAATGTATATAATGTACGGCATGCGGGAGGTGCCCCCTTGGGGCATTGGTTTCTGCGCGTATGTAGGAGAATTACGGCATTTGACTGAGTGAGGCCCATGGTGTAATGGTTATCATATCTGACCGGCAATCGGAAGATCCCGGGTGGTTACCTCATTTTTTCATTTGTTTCGTTCTCCCTCCTCATCTTGCGCGGAATATTCTCCTATACAAGCGTCGTTCTTTACGTTGATATATATATATATATATATATATATATGCTGCAAACCCGCAAGAAAAAAGAAAAACGATTCCAAGGCCTTTCGTGTATTCAGAGCTACACCTCGTCAGGGAATGAAGAGAGAAGGCAAGATGCCCATAAATATATGCAACGTAGCGGAAACCAAAACAATTAGCACATACTTAACAAGAGTTAATGAGAGGCAAAAGAATTTTAACAAGATATTGTCAATTTTATACATTCCCGCACTCTTATTGAAATTGTTTTTAAAATGGATAAATGCACATTCTAGAATATTTCTTTCTATTATATCTCTATTTTCAACAAGCGCTTTAGAACTATCCCACTTGATGCTGTGATTACATCTATACATATGGTTAAACAAAGCATTGGCATTATTGGCTGTTCTACACGCATATTTATGCTGTTTTACCCTAATATCTCACGTTTTACCCGTTTGGCCTATATATGTTACGATTTTTTTGCGAAAGCGGTCTTTTTCCAAATTCTCCGGTCAGTTTGCAAAGAAACCAAAACAATAGTAATTTTACAAAATGACCTTAAATGTTTGATCATTTTGCAAAAACAAAAATCGTTCAATTTGCAAAATCACCAATAATTCTTGTCGGTGTATTTGTAAAATCTCTTGCTCTAATACTGTAGAACCTTCTAGCTCCTAACATAACCTAACCTAACCAAGAGTGTCATTGTGGTTAGGTTAGGTTAGATTACGTTATGAGCTATAAGGTTCTAGAGTATTAGAACAAGAGATTTTGCAAAATGGCCGATTTTTGTGTTTTTTGCAAATTGACTGATTTTTGTGTTTTTGCAAAATGATCAAACATTTAAGTCATTTTGTAAAATTACTATTGTTTTGGTTTCTTTGCAAACTGACCGGAAAATTTGCAAAAAGACCGATTTCGCAAAAAAACCGTAACATATATATTGAGTTACATTGTGTACATCCGATGGAATACACACAACCAACAACATTATCCGTGCTATTCTTTATTAGGTGTGATTTAACACTATTATTATACTTAAAGACTACATTGATGCCAGTTGCTTTAAGTAAAGTCGGAAGATATTGAAAATTAACATGGTAAGGTAGGCTAAGGATATTTTTACGCTCAAATTCCTTTACAATCACATTATTATAATACCTATTCTTGGCTTTCCTAAGACAGTTATCTAAAAATGAAATAGGATAACATAACCTTTGAGGTTTGAAATAGCCATAAAAACACTTAAAAATAATGATTCATTACATATTACTAAAGCGGACAAATCTAATTCGATCGTCATCATGGACAAAAACAGTTATGTTGAAAAGATGAATACGTTATTGAGTGATTGCGACACGTACAAACCTCTAAATAGAGACCCACTGGGGGATGTTAATAAAATGTTTAACAGAAAATTAAGAAAAATATTAAAAAATAACTATAATGGGCTATCGCAGCAGTTTCTTAGTATCAATCCGTCACGACCATATCTGTACGGCTTAGTAAAAACACAAAATTAACAATCTCATGAGGCCTATTGTTAGCTCCGTAGGCTCCGTAATCTATAAGCTATCTAAATGTTAGTTAGTTTATTAACGCCGTTAGTTGGCTCTATTTCTAAGCCACATATTGTAAATAGCATGGATCTTATTGACAAACTGAAGTTTCCTAATGACCCTAATTTCAAATTGAAAAGCTTTGATGTATGCTCGTTATTCACAAAAGTCCCTGTCGATGACCTAATTGATTTTTAAAAGATAAGATCAAATACCTAAAGAACACGAGTGGTGTTGCGGTGGACATCTTCAAAAGAAGATTAGACGCCTGGCGCAGAACAATCCCCGATGAGCCGAGCGTACCTGGCTATGTGAGGTGGAGAGTACAAGAAACCAACTCACTACTTCACCAGGTCAACTCGAGAAGTGGGGTGACAAGCTTGACCTTCGTGAAATGAGGAATCATGGCACGGAACATTTGAAATGTGGAAAGGAAGGAAAGGTGTGTGTATATAATATATATACATATATATATATATATATATATATATATATATATATATATATATATATATATATATATATACATACACACTACCAGTCAAAAGTTTAAGTACACCCTGAAATATTCATAAATTTCAAATTTTGTTTAAATTTTTTTATTTATTAACTACTGTAAGTTATCATGACAGAAATTCATAAGTACAAACATGGGAACTTGAATAACAACAAATCAGGACAATTTACCAAAAGCAAAGTCTAAATTTTAGATTCATCAAAATAGCCTCCTCTAACAGCAATTACAGCAGAACAAATTCGAGGCATGAGCTCAACAAGAGAAAGAAGATAGTCTGGTGAAAGCTGCTGCCAGCACTCTTGTAAGAGTTACCAGAGCTTCTGAGCACTGGATGGCTGCTTGGCTTTCACTCGTCGAGATCGCTCATCCCACACTAGCTCGATGGTGTTCAGATCCGGGGACTGTGCTGGCCAATTAGGGCATATCATACTTTTCTGAGTCCGAATTTCACTCTGGCTTATATGTATTTTTATGTAAAATATAATTCTAAGAGGGGTTTCTTTTCTGCAACTTTTCCCAAATATCGCGTTATCATGTTCAAAATTGCGGTTTTCTGTTCTATGTTGAAATATCGAATATTCAATTGAACACAACCTCATATTTTTAACCCTTTGTCGTAATTTGTTGCCATTTAGACACATTAACTTTGTTTAACTCTTACACAGGTTTAATACATACATACTGTACATAAGAAAAAAATCTACTCCATTTGAATCTTTGTAACCATTTGGACGCAGAAGGCGAAGTTCAACATTCTCTCAATAGATGGCTCTGAGCAATTACGCCAGTTATAATTGTGAAGTAGAAGTGAGTGGACGCCATTTTCTTTGGTAAGTGTTTTTTGTAATTTTCCTAAGTTCAATCACCATTATTATATTTGTTTTGACTATAATTTCATTCTAGAAGTATTAAGGAAACTCCCTCTTTACTTTGTTTAAGTAATATTTTTAATAACTGAAGAAAAGACTTTATTCAAAGTTCGTTTCGAAATGGACACAAAGTTTTCATAGGGAAAATTTCTGTCTCTGATAACACGTGTGTCCAATTGGATACATGAAATGAATTTTCATTACGATTGTTTTTACGTACTGTTATATATATATATATATATATATATATATATATATATATATAATATATATATATATATATATATACCGTATATATATATATATATATATATATATATATACAGGGTGGGCGGAAAGTAGCTCCCTAATTTAAATTACATATAAATTAAGTATAAATTGTGATTGTATTGTTATATTGTTATGGTGTGTTCTCTAAAGTGGTACAATTGTAACGTTCATTTTTTTTTTAAATTTCAGATTGAAGGGTAACATGGCTGAGCGTTTAACGCTGCAGGAGCGTGCCCAGTTGGCGGCACGGTACGAAGTTTGGCAATCTGTCGTTCGAGTTCAAAGATGGTGGCGGGCCATTCACGGACCACGTGCCCAAGTGGACCCGAAAACAATCAAGAACTGCCACTCGAAGCTCATGACCACGGGGTCTGTGGCAGATGTTCGAAGATGTGGTCGCCCTTCGACATCCATGGCCCAGGAGACGGTGCAGGCAGTTCAGGAAATGTTCGCACGGAGTCCACGAAAGTCAACTCGCCAGGCAGCTCGGGAAAGTGGACTCTCCAGCTACTCAGTGCGAACTGTGCTGAAGAAGGAGCTGAACTGGCGTGCGTGGAAGCCGCATTACTGCCAATCTCTCTCGGACGAGGACTGCGACATTCGCATGGAGTTCGGGGAAATCATGCTGGCTTGGCATGAAGACTGGCCCCATCTCTTCCGCAACATCCTCTGGAGCGACGAGGCGGTGTTCCACGTCGGAGGCTTTGTCAATCGCCACAATTGCCACTACTGGGCAGGAGAGGATCCCATGGTTACCGCTGAAAAACGGCAGAATCGGTTCAGTGTAACGGTGTGGTGGTGTATGACCTCAGATCAGGTTGTGGGCCCGTTCCTTCTGCGCAACATCATGAATGCTGAGCGGTACCTTGCTCATGGGAGAACATCGACGATCTGATATTTATGCAAGATGGCGCCCCTCCGCACTTCGCTCTTGTTGTCCGTGAGTGGCTGGATGCCCACTTCCCTGGGCGTTGGATGGGTCGTCGTGGTCCACATCAATGACCAGCCAGGAGCCCCGACTTGACACCGTGCGACTTCTTTCTTTGGGGGTGGGTAAAGGAAGAAGTCTACCGCACCAAACCGAGGACATTGGAAGAACTGGAGGACCGAATTCGGGAAGTCATGTCCTCCATCCCGCCGGAGTTCCTGCTAAAGTCAGTGGACGCCATTCCTGGGTGGCTCCAGAAGCTGGTGGAAAGAGTTGGAGCCCACATTGAATTTTAGAGAAAACCTACCATGTATGCCTACCTTTTCATATTATTTCTTCTGAAATAAATGGATAATATACGTATTTTTTTACCAATCCAAAATAGGGAGCTACTTTCCGCCCACCCTGTATATATATATATATATATATATATATACACACACACACATATATATAAATATATAATTATATATACAGGGCGTCCCAAAAAAATGTATACACACTTTAAATAATTATAAAGGCAGTGTTTATTAAAATACATTTCATTTTCAAAATGTAATAGAATCTACAGACATTATTTAATTGTTTTGTCAACGCCTGTTTTCAAACTGACGTCCGTTCTGGTCCAGGCACTGCTGATAACGCGAAGCAATGGAATAGCAAACATCACGAAACATTTCGTTTGGTATTTGTGTGCATTCTCGTTCAATGGCTGCTCTCAATTCAGCGACTGTTGCAGGTTTTATAGCGTAGACTTTGTCTTTTAAGTATCCCCATAAAAAAAAGTCTAGTGGTGTGAGGTCTGGTGAACGCGGAGGGTATTCTACGAAACCCCTTCGTCCAATCCACATCCACATCGTGCCAAGTACCACTCGCAATACTCCACTCTTCAGTCCGGATCATCTTCATTAATAGCATGGACTAATCTTGGAATGTAACTTTTCCATTGACAGCGCTTCAAAATGCGTTGGACAGACGATTCTGAAATTCCTACCTCACGACTCGCTTGCCGCACAGATTTTCTTGGACTTTGGTGATACGTTTCCAGTACTCTTTCTTGCTTTGTGGGGCTTGTCGATGTCCGTGGTCTTCCGGAACGCTTCTTGTGGACATTCTGAACAGTTCCATCGGCTTCAAACTTATCTCTAATTCGAGTGATGGTAAGTCGCGTTGGTGGATCTGTTTGAAACACCCTCCTAAACTGTCTTTGCACTTCAACTGCGTTTTCACACTTCCAGTAGCATTTTAGAATGAATTTCCTTTGTTCAAAGCTTAGTCTGACTGCCATTATTAATTCTAATGGGTTTAACTTGGAAAGAAAGAAACATCAATTGAGCTATCAGCTGTTAAAGTGTGTATACATTTTTTGGGACGCCCTGTATATATATATATATATATATATATATATATATATATAATAGAGAGAGAGAGAGAGAGAGAGAGAGAGAGAGAGAGAGAGAGTACTAACTACCACCCACTAATTACCTTATTAGACCTTTGTTGACTAATGGACACATAAATTAGCTAATTTAGAAATGTTCTTACAAAAAAAAAGATTGCTGAAAATGCAATTAAATGGTACTGAATGACAAAGGGTTAAGCTTATGTTACACCATTATTACAAATTTTAAATTAAATTTGCAATGCCAAATTCAGTTTTCTATTACCAAAATAAATATTCATTACCAAATTTAGGTTAATTTGGTAATTAAAAATGCCGGTTGGCAACCCTGATTATAACCAAAAATTATATTCCTTGTCTATATTGCGAAAGAACACTAAACATACTGATATGAATTTGTTACAGATTAGACAAGAGCGAGAATAAGCACCGACTAGACGTGATGGCCGAATCTGCCACCAAAACCAGGAAAATGTCAGGTTCAAAGCTCTCGGATGTTGTGGGGACGGGGAAGGAGTTCATTCCCAGCGAGGTGCCGACTTGGAGAGCCGTTCTTCAGAGAGGGATTCGTCTGCAGGAGAAAAAGTTCCTCATTCATGACATCCAAAGGTCTAAATCCCCTCTCCGAGAGATGACTAACGAGCTGGCTTCAGTCGTGATGACTCAGTGGAGGAAGTCGAACGTAAAGTTCTCCCCACCTGTGACAATCACGGAAAAATCGCTCTCATATAAGATCTTGTTGAAATGGGAGGAGATGACAGACGTTGTGAACGGGAGAATTAAGTCTGCTACCCAGGAGAAGAGGATGGCTCATCTGGATAAACTCTGTGAAGTCTGCGTTTGCAAGCATCAGATCTTCTTGTGCAGCTCAGAGGGGAGTGGATGCTCAGGATGCTCCCTCAAGGCCCATGTGAACTGTAACTGTCCTTTAGAGGTGAAGATTTCTAAACTGGGCCTTCAGTGGCTGTACTACAAGAGAGTGAAGACTTCCGAAGCTTCAGGAATCCAGATGTCTTCTGTAGACTTCGAAGACAGCAGGAGACAGAACAAAGCAGCGAAGAGGAAGGAGACTGAAGAAGCTTCTGCTGTGAAGAGGAAGAAGAAAGAGGAGGCTACTAATGAGGAGCTTCTCATGAAAGACTTTGAGGAGGACGGAGAGCCAAACTTGGAAGAAGCTGCAAAAGAAGCCTCTGGCAATGCTGAGGCTACTGAAGCTCCTATGGACATTCCCGCTGAAGTACCTGCCGAAACTCCAACTTCTGCTACATGAAACTACATGAAGATCCAAGGGACAGCTTCAGCAGCTTTGAGGTACAGGGTGGCAAATGTTCCGGCAGCTGCAGTTGCCACTGGTTTCCTGAACGACCTCATCAAGGCCGGTCATCTTTTCAAAGACAATGCTTACTTGGCCATAGATGGCATAAAAGTCTGGAGGGCCAAGGAGGAAGTAATGGCCTCATCAGTTGAAGCTCTCACGCAGAGGTCAGAGGAGGAGAAGATCTCTGGGATATTCTTTGATGGCAAGCAGGATAGGAACACAAAGGTGTTGAAATATGACGAAGTGACAGGGAGATTTCATCCTGGCAAAGTGATCGAGGAGCATTACACTTTCACGTGGGAGCCTCAAGGAAAGTACCTCTTCCATTTCACTCCCGAGGAACCTGAGGAAGGAGAAAAGCCTGCTCATAAGATCGCTCAGGGCCTGCATGAGTGGCTTCTGGATCACGGAGCTGACGAGAGCCTTGTAATGATTGGAGGAGACTCTACCAACACCAACAGGGGGTGGTCTGGAGGCGCTATAGCCCTATTGGAGAAGATGCTGGGTCGCAAGTGCCACTGGATGATCTGTCAGCTCCATGTGAACGAGCTCCCCCTGAGGCACTTAATCATCAAGCTGGACGGCCCTGTAACTCCCCGGTCAGGCTTCAGTGTGCCTATTGGAAAATTTCTTGAGAAAGTGAATGAACTTGAGGTCAACTTCAACTTCAAATCAGTGAAAGAAACTGAAGATATCATAGAGCTGCCAGTAGAGATAGTCAAATTTCTCTCCACAGAGCAGCACAACTGCTATCTTCTGATCAAAGCCATCAAGTCTGGAAGTCTCAGTCAACAGTTGGCTGGTCTCAAGTGCGGACCTCTGAACCAATCCAGGTGGCTCACTACTGCACAGGCCATCTTGCTGTTGTGGATGAGGGAGCACGGACTGAAGGGGGAGGTGTTGAGGAGGCTCGAGGGCCTCGTGAAGTTCTGCCTTAACTTCTACTTCAAAATGTACTACGACATCAAAGTGAAGCACCACCTCAAATTTGGTCCTGCACACGTTTTTTTAAGTCTGAGGCTGCTGAGGAACCAGACTACCGAGGTCAGGAACATCATCTCTGCTGCAGTGATAAGAGGAGCTTACCACGCACATCCTGAGAACATCCTGGCTTCATTCCTGTGCAGTGAGGATGAGCATCAGAGAGCTTTTGTTGTGAGCCAGATAGAGAAGATCAGGGAAGGAAGAGACTTTGGTGATACGACAGTGAGGCCCCATAAAAATCCCAAAGTCAATCTGCAAGCCACTTCACCTGAGGATCTCATCAACTGGGAATCAGAGAATATTTACGAGCCTATTTTCACCTGCTCTTCCACGTCAAAAGTGAGTGTGTAAAATCTCAGGGATCTGCAATAATATCTTCTGCCTCCGCATGCGTGTTGAAAATCCAAAAAATGCACCAAAATACACATTTTTTTCAATATTTTCTTAGTTTTAATTTTCATCCTACCTTCTTGTAATAGCGAGGAAAAGCATCCTAAAGGTTTATTTTTAGACTAGTTTTAAATATTTTTGTCCTGCGATAATATCTTCTGCCACCGCAAACGTTCCAAAACGTGACCGGAAAATTCGCCGTAAACATTTTCGCCGTAGGAAAATTCGCCGTAAACATTTTCGCCGTAAACATTTTCGCCGTAAGACAAATTCGCCGTAAGGATATTTCGCCGTAAATAAAATAAAATTAAAATTAAAAAAAAAGTTTAACTGAACCCTTATAATAGCCGGTGCTGGTTAAGTGTGCGGTCTACCTAGCTTCGAGCAGTCTACCACAATTAAGATTCTTTATACTGTACGGCATTGACGATTGGTTAGGTTAAGTCGTGATAGTTTGGTTAAATAAATTTCTTAAATAAATTCCTTATCTTGCTTTGAAACTCACTATGTAGGAGGAGAACGAGGCCGAGGCGCGCGAAGGCGAAGAATGGAGCCAACATTCTTTATACTGTACGGCATTGACGATTGGTTAGGTTAAGTCGTGATAGTTTGGTTAAATAAATTTCTTAAATAAATTCCTTATCTTGCGTTGAAACTCACTATATAGGAGGAGAACGAGGCCGAGGCGCGCGAAGGCGAAGAATGGAGCCAACATTTCCTATAGAATTGTGGAATGTTGTCGAAAGAACTCATAATAATATGCCGAGAACGAACAACAGTATAGAAGGCTTCCACAATGCAATACAAAGCTCTATTACTAACATGCATCCAAGTATCTAGATTCTAGAAACTCATAACCAATTTGATGAAGGAAGAGAGTTTATTTTTAAGAAGTTTTATCACTGACTTTTACCATTGAATAAAGACTTGCCTTTTTAATGCTTATATAATACCCTTTATCATCCATTGATTATTTTTTTTAAATTTTACGGCGAAATGTCCTTACGGCGAATTTGTCTTACGGCGAAAATGTTTACGGCGAATTTTCCTACGGCGAATTTTCCTACGGCGAAAATGTTTGCGGCGAAATTTCCTAGAACCGTTCCAAAATACAGAAAAATCCACATAAATCACGTATTTTGCATATTCAGCCTATACGCTAATAAATTCACTTTGTACGTCATGTAGTACTCCCACATCGTTCTAGAATCTAGAAGCTTCCCCACAGCCTATGGTGTGTTGCTCGTCATGCCATATACGGCAATGAGTCAGTGAGTGATGACTGATGAGTCATGACTCACAACACTCTACCAGGCCTTCTTGCTCTCACTTCCCCGCAGTGTTGTGCTAGCTACGTTTCGGGTAAGATGTGGATTGTGTTGCTCTTGCTGTTAATACATCTTTGGAACACGACAACACGCATATGTGGACATGTACTGCATATTTTAGTGCATAATAATACGTTGGTGTAATATACAAAACTTCTGCAGAATGCAAGAATATTTCACGTTTTAGGAGTAATTTCGTTACTGTGTTTTTCACAATGTCAGTAGCAGCTCAAGCGCATTTGGTACGATTGGTCCAATGACGATTGGTCCAACTGGTAGCGTATACAACGACGAGTGTAGCTTAAAACCAATAGTTTACGTGGAAATGTTGGGGTTCGACTTACAACATTACTGTGTTAGATTTCATAAGAGTCACATCTCTTTTCCCTTTACAACTGCTTTTGTGAAACCCATGGAGCGGCGTGTGTGCGAAATAGTGTTATCCGAAAGAGGAAAGGAAAGACCCTATGCACCGTAATGTAGAGGTACGTGATCTATACGGGGGCTCCGCCCCCGTACCCCCGAGACCTAAATTATACAATGGGATAAGTGTGTGGAGGAACTGTACCCACCATGCCTAGGCAGCCGCAACAAGGAACAAACTAATGTAAAGGGTAAGTACGACATTATAAACAGTTTTCATTTATTACATACCAATAAAACCTTTAAAAGCAATATAATAAGTTTGTTTCAAATAAAAAGAAGGATTAGTATTATTATACTTCTGTACACCACCAGTATTTCCAAATATTAAATCGCCATAATTAACAAATCTATCTGTAGTAGAAAACCAAGGTTGTCTCTTACTAAAAATATTAGCATTACCACCATAGGCTTTAATCTGATACTGAATACATGATACTGCATTTTTCTCTTAGTTAATAAGTATGCTTTATGCTTTTAGTTTAATATGTAGCTTTTAGCTACAGTATGTTTTATAAATAAACAAAGTAATTTCTAATAATTATTATATCAATTTCTGTAAATAAAGTTTTTTTCTAAGTTTCATTTAACTTCATTCCATTTAACGCCCGATTGGACGAATCGTCGTTGGAAAAATGGTCCCTTGGACGAATTGTCTGATTGGACCAATCGGCATTGGACCAATCGTCACTGGACCAATTGTCTGGGACCGGCTCAAGCAACAAGAACTTCTTCAAGTTGCCCTATATTTGGGGCTCCAGCTGATCTAGACAAGAGGTGCCTTCCAACCTATAAGGACGTCATGAAATATTTTCATCAAGTAAGGTTGAATCTGAAGACATCGAAGAAAGAGCTTACAGTTGCAGAAATTTCGGGTGTTTTCTCAAAAACTCTCGAAGATTTGTGGAAAACAGCCTCTATTCCTACTGTTTCTCATAACCGTGTCGTTCAAATGATTAAAAAATACCATGAAAAATGTCAAAACCTTCTAAAGTCAATAAAAAGGAAACAAGATAGTGGCTCATTCAAAATTAAATTACAAACATTTCAAAGTGAGGCAGAAAACAAATTATTTGACATCAGTGCTTGCAAATGTGAAAATTTTGATAAGTGTTCATGTGAAAACCATGTCAAAGTTCCAGCAATTGAACAAGACTTCCTTAAAGATCAGAGAACAACAAGAAAATTGGCAATAGGCTCTCTTGATGTTTCACAAACTCGTAAAGATCTAGTAACTATTGCTAGAAGACAACAGAGAATGAAACAGTATGAATCAAAACCATCTACCAGTAAAGGACAAGCAACCAACTGAAACACTGTCATCAACATCAAGTGAAACAGAAGGAGCGGATTCTGATTATGAACCGACACAGAGAATCAAATCGATGGAACAATCTCATCATGGAACAATCTTATCATTGGCTATAGCTTGTGACAGAACTGGTGTGTCAGACAGGTCTGCTGCTATAATTGCTTCGGCTGTTCTTGAAGACGTGGGAATTATAAACGAAAAAGATTTAAGTTCAGTAATAGACAGATGCAAAGTAAGTAGAGCTAGAAAAAGAGAGATCTATCATTCAAAAGAGAGATTACGAATGCAAAAAACTTCACTTTTTTCTACGTGAAGGTCAAAATATGAAAATAAAAACCCACTCTAATAGACAGAGTTTATTTCCACAACAGTTTCGACGCCCACTGGCATCCTCTTCGGGTGGATACAGAAAAACGAATGAACCAAAACAAGAGGGAAAAACAGTCCAGGGACCGACCGTTAAGAAATTCGCACCTAGGTTAGATCCCATTCTCCCGACACCGGAAGGGCATTTTCATTAAGTACATTGGCACAAATTTAAAACTATCTTCCTGTTGTTTTGGTTCATTCGTTTTTCTGTATCCACCCGAGGAGGATGCCAGTGGGCGTCGAAACTGCTGTGGAAATAAACTCTGTCTATTAGAGTGGGTTTTTATTTTCATAGAGATTACGAAGAAGAAACTATGGAGAGTATCTATTTCGATAGAAGAAAGGACAGAACTGCGGTGCAACGAAAAGTTGGCAGTAAAGGTTATCAAAAAAATATAACAGAAGAACATGTCACTTTGCTTCAAGAACCAAACTCGCATTATATTGGGCATGTAACTCCCGCTTCTGGCTCAGCACAGAGTATATCTTCTGCAATTTGGGATTTTTTTCACTCAAATGAGATTGATACTTCAGAAGTTAAAGCCATTGGATGTGACAGGGCAGCAGTTAATACAGGACCAAAAGGAGGAGTGATAAGAAGTATTGAAGAGCACTTTCAGAGAGCACTCCAGTGGCTGATTTGCTTGCTTCACACTAATGAAATTCCCTTGCGGCACATAGTGACTGACATTGATGGTAAAACAACAGGTCCTCATAGTTTTACGGGGCCTATAGGAAAAAAGTTAATTGATTGTGAAAAGAGACCTGTTGTTGAGTTTGAAGCAGTTGAAGCGGAAGAAATTGTAGTTGACAGAGATAATCTGAGCACAGATCAGGAATATTTGGCAGAAATCTATGATGCTGTGTCAAAAGGTGAAAGTACTCCCTTTCTAGCTCAAAGGAAACCAGGCAAAATGGCACACTCCAGATGGGTGACAACTGCTAACCGCATACTTCGTCTCTACGTTTCAAATGAAGAACCTTCAGACAACCTTACAGTAAGTGTATCGTGGATTATATTATGAAAGTTTATATTCCAATGTGGTTTAAAATCAAGAGAAATTCTTCAGCAACCCAGGGAGCCAAACATCTTTATCAAATGATACAACGCTCGAGGTCGTTCAGTGCCCGCTGTATAGAAATAGTTGATCGTGTTATTCAGAGAAATTCCTATGTTTCTCATCCTGAGAATGTTCTCCTTAGTATGATTCAGATGAAGCAAAACATATCAGAGAATTAGGATTGAGGAGAATCCTTAAAGCAAGAGATTCTGAGTCAGCCGCAGTGAGAGTGTTTAAATTGCCCACGTTGAAGTTTCAGTGCAATGAGTACTACAACATGATTAACTGGCAAACTTGTGAGCTGTCAGAGCCTCCTCTGACAAAAGTTCTATCACGCTCCGACATCCTGAACTATATCTCATCAGGAGATGTACCTGATTTTATCCCACGCTTTCCTTGCCACACCGAAGCAGTTGAACGGCATATAAAGCTGGTAACAGAGGCTTCAGCTGTAGTATGCGGTTCAGAGGCAAGGGATGGATTTATCAGAGCAAGATTAGAATCCAGAAAGAAAATGCCAAGAATGGAAACAAAAAGTGACTACAGTGTGTAACTAGCGTAAGTCCGATAATGGTAGGGTGGTTGGGTCGGGCAGGGAGGAACTCGAAATGCAGCCACCTCCACATGGTGAGTTCTGGGTTATTTTGTCAATATAGTACATTAAATATTGACGAAATAAGCGAGGAGCTGCATGCATATTACATAATAAGTCATCAAAAATAAACCAAACATATACAAAGTAAACTGCATTGGTGGACCTAAATTATTTAATTGCTCAAATATATAAACTTCTTAAATTACTAAAATATGATATAATGACTTGTTAATTGCATTACTTAGTACATAATTAACGAATAAACTGTGGTGTAGGGCCGAAGTTAACCATAATAGCGTCATTATAAAATACGCTATTTATGTAAATTTTCCCATATTTTGGAACATTTGCGGAGGCAGAAGAAATCATCGCAGGACAAAAATATTTAAAACTAGTCTAAAATAAACGTTTAGGATGCTTTTCATCGCTATTACAAGAAGGTAGGATGAAAATTAAAACTATAAGAAAATATTGAATAAATGCGTATTTTGGCGCATTTTTTGGATTTTCAACGCGCGTGCAGAGGCAGAAGATATTATTGCAGATCTCTGAGATTTTACACACTCACTTTTGACGTGGAAAAGCCACTTTTCCGCGCTATTACAAAACGAAAATCGAAAAAAGTGCGAAAACACTCAGCCCTAAATTACTTAAGAGCTTTTCAGGTTCGAGTGGCTGATGAAGAGGCTGAAGCCATCGTTAATGCTTATAAGAGCTGAAAGTCCTCATAAGATCATAATATAAGATCTTATGAGGCTACGCTTTTCAGGGATCTAGAAAGAACAGGCGTGTAAACCTACACGTGGAGGTGGCAAGTTTCCCGCTACTCGATCAGAGTAGAGGTGGTGAGCCGCGCCTATTCTTTGAAGAAAAACTTAAAATTTTTAAGTTTTACGTGAAATCTAAACATTTTTTCAGCACCCAGAGGTGTTGAAACACGCAAGAAAGCAAGGATAAGGTCAGAAAAGCAGCTTTTAGACTAAATCATATGCAGAACAGCTGTGCGCTTTGGTTTGGGTGCCCTGAGGCTGCGTAAGGCAGCCTTCAAATCAGAAAATCGCGATTTTGACCATGAAAATGAGATTTTTCAGAAGAGTTGCAAATAATAAACCCCTCTTAGAATTAATTTTTACATAGGAATACATATTAGCCACTTTGTTTTTCCAAAATTTCAACCCTGAACCCAGAGTATGATATGCCCTAATGGCCATTCCATAACTGTGAGCTGACGTTGCCGTTCTTTCTGCTTCAGGTTATTTTGACACAGCTTGGAAGTGTGTTTAGGATCGTTGTCTTGCTGCATTATGAACTGTTGGCTAACTAGTCGCAGTCCAGATGGGATGGCATGATGCTGTAGAATGCTTCAGTGTTGGCACAACACACTGCTGTGTCATTCTTTCACCCGCTCTGCGCCGCACAAATACTCTACGTTTGGATCCAAAAACTTCGAACTTTGATTCGTCAGTCCAAAGGACAAATTTCCACTGCTCAACAGTCCATTTTTGAGCCCAGGCTAGCCTTTTATTTTTGTTCTGGAGTCTCAGCATTGGTTTCTTTGCTGCAGTTCGTCCTTTTAATCGTGCCTCTCTTAGTCTTCTCTGAACAATTGATGTTGAAACTGTTGTACTTCTGGAGTTGTTCAGCTGGGCTTTGATTTCAGGTGCTGTGAGGCATCTGTTGCGCAGACTGGTGACTCGGATATACTTGTCCTCTGAGTCTGTTGTGGTTCTTGGTCGCCCTGACCTTTTTCTCTCCTTATTTTAACCAGTTTCTTCGTACCGTTTAATGGCACAAGCAACCGCATTCACAGAAACTTTTAAATTTTTTGCAATTTGCCTCAGGGATTGGCCCTCATTTTTCAAAGATACAATAGACTGGTTTTTCCTGTTGTTAACTGAGCTTTAGCACCCATTTTTGCCTTCTGAAACACAGAAATATACCTTAAACTACACAGTTAGCTCCTCTGCAAGGATTTTATATGTAAAGACCTGCAGCGCATGTTAATAACTGAGCACATGTAATAACATACTCCTGAAGAAACACACTACCCGAGTAAAGACTTTTAAACTGTTTTTGGATCCAAGCAAGGGGGAGCGTATTTAGCCGCAAGCTGCATGATGGGGGAGAGGGGGTTGGTCCGAGAGAATGACCTCCCCAAAAATGGGTACCCTAACCTGACCTAGGAAGGTTACCTAAGAGAAAGAGAGGAGAGAGAGATCTTTTCGCAGGCTGGCTCGTCGCATACTGACGCTCTTGACCTCAGCAGTTGGCTTAGAAGTCTTAATCTGGCTTAGAAGGCGTTAGGAAAGGAGTATATATATATATATATATATATATATATATATTAATGGAGAGAGAGTAGATGCTCATGCTGTTCTGAGGTCCACAAAAAAAATATTGAATCAAAAAACACACACACACACATACAGTTGGTATATAACTTAATGAGATGCATGTAAAGAAAAGTTGTTCTATCCCAATAGCAAAATATCGAGCATGCCTTCCTTAGAATAACTACCGCAGAACCACCAAAACAACAAAATACATATGCGATCCTTAGACTACCTCACAATCCCCACAACCATCAGCACGGCACCATCACCATAAGATCGATAAGCTCTTTAAAAACAACCCAATTATTAGACAAAGCTATTAAGCATAAACAAATACATTTATGAGGCCAGAGAAGACCGACGAACTTTCGAAAAACGGCAACGCCAATAGTTTAACGTAATGAGCTTCTCGTAGCAAATAACCACCACGAAGCCACTGTGATATTGAGTAGTTGTTCTTTTAAACAAAAAATCGAATATGATAAACCTAATTTAATGCAAAAACAAATTTTTTGTCTTAAGATGCAAATATATCTTTAAATCTTATTATATGAAATACCACTATTAATATAATTTTTAAACAAAATTAGTTTTTAATTTATGGGTAACTAAATCATTTTTCGCCTTTTACGATTCGGGAATTATTCAGACCAACGAGTTATTTAAACCAAATTCTGTCTTAATATACAAATTTAATTTTAATCATATAAAATAGCAATTTAAAACGGCGCATACCGTTAAAATATCTTATTTTCCACAGTAAATGTTATGATATAGTGTTTAGAAGGCAGGTAAAAAAATATATATGTAGCGGATCGACAAGAAATAGACCAGCAAATAGACAGAAATCTTTTGCTTCCACGCTATCATCAAAGAGTCTTTGAAAACACACGTGGGCAAGAGTCAAACAATGGGAACGTCTGTTTTTTCCCAAAAGGCGCGAACGTAAGCCTTTATCAACGAAAGGACGCGCGGAGAAGGCGTCTTAACATTTGGCGCGAAGTCCTACGTCACAGGAACTACGTATAAAAGCGAGCTTCCACTTGCTTTCATTCTCACTCTCACTCACCACTCGCACTCACATCATCGAACGTGAGCAACACGTCCACCAACCGCCTTCCGGCCCCCTTGCCGGGGGCGCGGCCGCTACTTTCTTCAAGGCCTACAATTTATCATCAAGTATGATCTACAGACCGCCTGCAGAAGCAATCCTTCGAGGCCCAACCGGAATCGCTTCGGGCCTGCGGTTTGCCGGGTCGGCCTTCAAGTTTCTCCACATTCCTCAAGATATATTCAGCACCACGGGCCTGCGCGGGCAAGATCATTTAAAACCGTCCTGCACCTCGAGAAGTAACATCACCTCAGGCTTCCGTACGAAGCCTACATCCATCATCTCAAGAGGCTTAACGGACAACGACAACTCGAGTTTTCGGTAATAGATCTTTCTTCAACCCGCCTTCAAGAGTTACATCGTCCTAAGATAAGTACCTCCTATTCTAAGTACTCTTGTGAAGCCTACATTAGCCTACCGCCGAACGGTAGGCTATACTCCCAAAGTGTGTAATTAAGCGTTCCAACTGACTCACGTGAAAGAACGCAGTAGGCCTGTTCTCCAATTCAAGTGTCATTTCAATACCGTAATTCCGCGTATCATCCGTTATTATGTTCAATTCATATATTTATGTGTTAACTAAATACAAGTATTCTTTTGACGTAATCACTTAACATCACATAATGGTCTTATATATAAATGATATTTGTGTATTTGTCAAGCATTTCAATCCATTATTATTAGGCCGCATCAATTATTCCTTGTGCATCCATGCAATCATTTAGCCTACTTAATCAGTGTCATGTTTTCCATTCAATGTACCAAACGCACGTGCATTCTTTATATCATTTACTAGGCCCATTCAATGTTTCATGTCGCATGCCATTTACATACCATCAACGTTTACATTACTTATTACGTGTCAATTAAGCTATTAACATTTCATCTTATTAGCTAAGTCTATGTCATAAGCATAACGTAAAACTATCAATTAATTACTGTCAATTCTTTGTTATATCAGAGTGAATAAATAACGGCTTTATTTTCATAATAAAATACAAAACAAACTATAAGGTGTCTTTTATAACCTTAATATTAATTTGCTTGGGTGTAAACCAAGCTGGTGACCCTCGCTGCCATACTGTCACTCCGGGGTCACCAATTTATAGTGGACCTAGTTTTAACCGTTTAAGGTGATAATGATTTAATTGTATGCTAGTGATTAATTGATGCAATGACTGATTGCTTATTAATGAAAAGCTGGGTTAATAATTTATGATGTCATACAGTATCACCGATTGGAATAAGTGGTTATTTGATTAGGCCCACCATACTATTGGAAGTGACTAGTAGCGGATCGACAAGAAATAGACCAAAAAAATAGATAGACATATCGTCAAAGAGTCTTGAAAAACACACGTGGGCAAGGAGTCAAACAATGAAACGTCTGTTCCTTCCCAAAAGGCGAAAGCAAGCTCTTCAACTAAAGGACGCGCGCACAAGGCATCTTAAGATTTGGTGCGAAGTCCTACGTCACAGGAACTACGTATAAAAGCGAGCACCCTCTCTCACTCCTCCTCACTTCGTTAGCGCTTCCATTTCGTTCGACTACTCTGTACGTTGTCACCCCTCATCAGCTTTAACCGGCTCAAGACCAAGGCTCACTTCAACACCACATTCAAGAAACGAAGCATCATTGGAAGTGATCCACCAATACTGCCGCAGCAAACCCCAACGGCATCAGGAATTCCCCTTGGTCTCTTCATTACCGCATAAACCGTTTATCAATCATCTTCGAGAGCACCGGCAAGGTTGCAACGCTACGAGAAGCATCCGCAAGGTGGACACATTGCGTGACTCGACGGCGAAAGCTACAAACCCAAATCACTCCACATCTGGTCAGCTTTTACCGCTTTACGAAGAACGATCGTCTACGAGACTCCATTAGGCCCATCATACCTTGACTTACGGAACAAACTTCGAAGAGACAACCACAACCGGGCCTACATCTCCTTCGCAAAAAGGCCTAATCCACGACACGACCAACGCGTGAGCGACCAGCTTCCAGAGGACGATCAACGACACTCACGGTATTAGTTTCCTTTTCAACACCCTTTCAACAGCGTTACATCGTCCGGGTAAGCTAAGTAGACCACCATTTTCCTAATTCAAGTGTCCTTCAGAACCTGTAATTCACATCATCCGCTGTTGTGTTCACTATTATATTTGTGCGATAAATAAGTTCTCTACTGCAGGCCTAATTCATATACAGTGTATATTCCCTCAACTATCATTAGGCCTATCCCAAACGCACGTGCATTCTTTATATCATTTACTAGGCCCATTCAATGTTCTATGTTGCATGCCATTGACATACCATCGATGAGTATAATACTTATTACGTGTCAATTAAGCTATGAACATTTCATCTTATTAGCTAAGTCTATGTCATAAGCATAACGTAAAACTACCAATTAATTACCGTTAATTCTTTGTTATACCACAGTGAATAAATAACGGCTTTATTACCATAAAAAATAAAGTACCAAGACTTATTCTATTCAGTGTACCAAAACGTACGCGCTTTCTGTGTCATTCATTAATAGGCCTCTTTCACAGATCATTTATGCATAATCTGTAGCTTCCCTAATCAGTGTATTACATAACCTATTTGTATATTATTACGTACATGCATTATTTTTGTATTCACTAAGTCTCATATTTCAGGTTGTGTCCCATTTTGTATACCATTAAGCCTCACATAAACGAGCGCATTTCAAAGGTCATTATCGAATTGTTAAGCTTTCTAGTCAGTCTTTCCATTGTATTTTCACTGTGAAAATTAATATAAATATTTTCTTAATTAAACTACAAAAAAACATAAGGTGTCTTTTATAACCTTAATATTAATTTGCTTGGGTGTAAACCAAGCTGGTGACCTCGCTGCCATTCCTGTCACTTCCAATAGTATGGTGGATCTACTCAAATAGCCTTTCATTAATAAGCAATCAGTCATTGCATCAATTAATCATTGCATACAATTAAATCATTATCACCTTAAACGGCTATAACTAGGTCCACTATATATATATGTATATACAGTATATACACATTTATTTAGCCGATGCAATCCGCAAGATTAGTTGCCATATCGCGCTATTTATTTAATTTGCTATATTTAATGGAGAGGAGATGTTCGCTTTATAAATAAGTTCTTTATTATATATGTATTATCCACCTTAATTGTGTCAGGCCAATCCTCCTTAGTTATTTGTTTATGTCTCTTCATGCATATTTATCAGCAAGGTTAAATAAATATGTGAAATAACTTTGTTTACCCGATACCAAATGATTTTTACATTTGAAACAGCATTCTTTACAAGGATTTATTCCAAACAGCGAGCTATTTAAAACAAATTAAATTCTGTCTTAAGATAAAAATATCTTTAAATCTTATTATAAACAATATTCATTTAACTTTATATTATATATATATATATATATATATATATATATATATATATATATATATATATGTATAGTGTTTTAGCAAGGTGAAAATACCTGCCTGTAGCCAGAGCTGGGCAGTATTTAAATACATTTGTATTTAAATACGTATTTAAATACATTTGTGTATTTAGAACTGTATTTATAAATACATTGTTTTTCATGTATTTAAATATAGTATTTAAATACTTTAATGAGTATTTAAATACAATGTATTTAAATACTCAAAATATAAAAATGTAAATACTTTTACTGGTTTAATACACGTTCTGTACTAGCACAGTACGACGCGTCGACAGTGTAGTAGAGCATGGTTCATGTTTCAACAGTTTGGGAAAACATCCTCTCATAAAAAGACTGTTCCTCCGCTATAACACGACATTACCATCTTCGCCACCGGTAGAGCGAATATTCTCATTCGCGGGAATCACTTTGACTCCCAAAAGAAACTCTCTTTCAGACAAAACTTTTGAAAGATTGGTTTTGATCCGCAGCAACCGTGAAATAAAAGAGAATTCGTTAGGTGCCTTATGTTTATGTTTACGTCTTATGTTTACGTTTATGTCTCATCTACTCATTAATTGTTACTCATTTTGCAATGATATAATGAGTATAATATGTCACTGGTTGAACATCGTAAGTTCTAAGTTCTTTTGTTTTTGTTTTGTTCTAAAAAGGGAAATATATAATCGGAAATTAGATTGTACTATTTCTTTATCCTTTATCAAGCATTTTATATTGTTGTTACTCATGAATTAGTGAATGCATATGTTAAAATTTGTATGTATTTAAAATGTATTTACAAATGTATTTAAATACAATTGATGTATTTTGTATTTAGTGTCTAAATACATTCGTAAAATGTATTTAGTATTTAGTATTTAAATACATTTCTCCCATGTATTTAGTATTTAGTATTTAAATACATTCAATGTATTTATTGCCCAGCTCTGCCTGTAGCATCACTTCGACGTTACTGCAATATTTTTAATATAATTTAAAACCGGCATTCAGGATCATATTAAATGTTACTGCTAAAGATATCCAGAAATAATGATGCAAATTTATTTTAAAAGGTATAGACTCTTCGAAATATCTTGAACTTTGGTACAAAAAATATTAATATAACTGTATTAAAACTAGATTTTAAGTTTTAGTAGGGCATACCCAGTAAAAGACATGCATATTTATAGAAAATGGAATTTATGGCATAACTTAGTTATTTTGCGCCTTTTACAATTCAATAAATAGAATTAATATGGTTTTACTCTAAATAATTTCTCTCTTCGACATTACTGCATTATTTTTAATGTAATTTTAAACCAGCTTGTAGGATCATATTAAATCTTACTTTTTACGGATTAAAGTAAAATTTTTCAATGCACTTCTCGAATTAAACACTGCCTTGAGGATTTGACTCCTAATATAGTGTATTGTCACAAACACATTTAAAAACCTAGAAGATTGGGGCCTCCTATCCAGCAATTTAGCATCGCAGACGTTGCTGAACATATCAAATCTATCTGCGAAAACCCGATGAACTATCGCGGACTCTAGGCGGTGAAGCCTTGAGTTCGCTCTCGGCTGCTGGATTGGGTTGGGCAGGGCAGGCCATTCACCCTGTTCATATTCGGAGCAAGGCGGACCTTCCGGCTAACTCAAACCCACAAGGGGGGTTATATACAGTAACCCTTTCAATATGCCCGTTAAATATTGTAAATATAAAATAGATACGGCGGCCTTTCAGGCTAACTCAACCCCACAAGGTGGGGGTTATATGCAGTAACCCTTCAATACGCCAGTTAAATATTGTAAATATAAAATAGATAATCGAATATAAAATACAGATTTTTATCATAATGCTAAAGTTTAAAAATATTTATATAGGATTTTCAGGCCTCGACATCTTTAAATGTATTTCTATTTATCTATCCATCTAACTCTCTATCTATCTATAGTCCTACCATTAATCGAGTATTGCTCAGTACTCGTCTGAACAGGGTGTTGTTCAAAGTCCATGTCTAGAAAGCAACGTTTCCTTACATCAAATTACCGAATGAGGCAGGGTGATGCAGAGGGGTCAAAGGCAGGTTGGTCTTCATCAGCTCGAAAACAAACGCAATCGATGTCAGGGATATACATACATACATACATACATACATACATATGTATGTATCACAACTGGGTATCCTGAACATTTATAGTAAATAATGTATCCTTTTAGGCCTATGAATAGAATAATCACCACTCAGCCATAAAGAACACGAACCCATATTAATATGTTCATCGGCGTTTTGAGCATATTTTAGCTCTTTAGCTTATTCCCCAAATCCTGAGAACCAAGTCCTTTTCATTTATTTGGCTTTTAGTATTTTCAGGCCTAGACGTCTTTAAAGGCATTCCTATATATCTATCTATCTAACGACTATTTATCTATAGCCCTACCAGTAATCGGGTATTTCTCAGTACTCATCTGGACAGGGTGCTGTTCAAAGTCCATGTTTAGAAGGCAATTTTCTTACATCAAATTACCGAATGAGACGGGGGGTAATGTAGAGGGGTCAAAGGCAGGTTGATATTCATCATCTAGAAAACAAATGCAATCGATGTCAGGGATAGACATATATACATACGTGTATACATAGCTCTAATAAGCATATTTACGTTTATTTCATAAGAATATTATGAGGATATCACAAATGGAAGTCAGTTTCTTAACGTTTCAAATCAATGCTTAAAGAAAGATCTTCGAGCGTGAAAAGTAACGTATGAGCAAAAATAGCAGAACAAAATGTTTATGTGAAGAAAAATTATAATTTACTCACCTATTCTTGGTTGCTTATTTTCAGCATTGATCAGGTAATGAAAAATTCCGGCAGTGAGGCTCCAGACTGCATTCTGAACTTGGTGAGCACCTCTACGAGAGAAAGAAAGAGATATGCGAAAAAAGATGTCTGATAGAGAATATATTTCGGGAGCTGTCAAGGAGACAAAGAGTGAAGTCCAAAAAAGATAGGTTGGCCATTTTCTCTTCATAAATAATTTGTCACTGTACTGATTTCCGTTGTGAAGTGATGGTGTATGTAATGGTTGAGGAATGATTGTCATAGTCTCGCTAGTATTGAATGTAGTAAAAACACTGGTCTCATCACTCGCCTAAACAACAGTTCAGCGTCCCAGGCCTTAAGTCTTTTTATTCCTCTGATCAAATAAATTTTGGGGGACCATACCGATTTTGCACCGTTCGTCACACTTCGTGCCCCGCCTTAACTTTTGAAACACTCAACATAATTTGATGGAACTTCACACACACACACACACACACACAAGACGGTGTATATGCATCAAAGATGAAGTAGAATTCGACGTCATAATTTTTGAAGGGCTTTACATACATTAACAAAACATCATTTTCTCAGTGTATTAGGGTGAGAAGGCAGAATCAGCTCCCATGCGAAAGACAGAGGGTAGTGAATATGAGAAAAGGTTGACTAAATCGCGGACATCTGCTTACATACACAGCCTGATGAACCAGCTACCACCCTTACATAGCTAAATTCCACAACTAAGCGACCCTTTATACATCATGCATAGTGGAGCTTCCAGGATTTACCAACAGAGACGCAGCCCATACATACTTCTAAGAAACCTCTTCCATTTCAACATACTTGCAACAACCTCTCATTCCTCGTCCAGATCAACTACACGTTTACTCGCCTTTGCAAACACAAACACACCTGGGGTCTTTTATTCTTTCAGCGTATCCAAACCACAATCGCACACTTTCCTCAATTTTCACATCCATTTACTTCTGAACACCTCTCCCACCGTCGCAAAACTCAACAGCCCCTCGCATATCACACTCAACATAGGCAAATAACACAGCATCATCTGCATAGAACAGAATCGAGAGGCCTCACCTAACCCAGCACACTCAGGATTCATTCCTCTTTCTAGCATTCGCACTTTCACTTCGTTCACGACTCCTTCCATAAACGGATTGAACAGCGACGGACATCACACATTATTGATGAACATTAACGCTTTTACTTTTACACTTCATTTGGGAAACATGAAGCCACTCGGACCTATGAAGGTTATCCAAGTCATAAGAAGATTTTGCAAACGGCCAAACTCAAGTTAATTAATTAATATACAACTATTTACAGAGCTACCAAAGTATCCTACATAACGTAAGCTAAGAACATACACTATATGCAATCTACGAACTGTCTTCCTTACACTTGTATTATGTTAATCGCTCACTTCCTTATTTAATATCACACAAGACCATCCATCATAAGACCTCTTCATCGCATTCAGGCATCCACCCAGCGACCTCTCCAACAGCTCTACTACTTCTTTTACCTCTTTCTCTCCTCTTACCCACTCCGATGACCAAGTTGCCGTCTCTTGCTTCGCTGTTTCTAATTAACTTAAGTTTTTAGATATAGAAGCCCAGATCCGAATTTATTCATGGTTTTTACAAAAATTTTCATTAAACCAGACTCGATATGGAGAAGTGATTAGCAGGAGTGCTTAACATAACATGTTTCAAAAGTATCTACATATCGCTATATGAAGCATTCATATGAACTTTATGTGCGACCAGAGCCGAAGGGTAGCTATCACCACTGTGCGATAGTAGAGCTTTCAAACCCAAATTTGTTCATTCGATAGAAAGCTTCCATTCCTTAGGATTGTGTTCTCAACCAGCTGTCTCCATGAGTGCGCTCACATCATCACAATACATTAAATCACTCTCCATAGAGAAAACGATGTGAAGTGCGTCCAGCGCTTACGAAACGATGATATTTTTAGTCTTCTGTAAGAGAGTCCAACCTTTTAATCTAGAACCTAAGAGATTTATATATATATATATATATATATATATACACATATATATATAATATATGTGTGTGCGTGTATAAAAAAATATATATATATATATATATATATATACATATTTAGGAGAAATCCAATGACAAGGAGAAATGTAAATGCCATGAAAAGTCTTCTTTATTGCGCAACGTTTCGAGCAATACGCTCATCTTCAGGCTGTTTAATAACAATGTGAAATTAAAATCAATATTGAATGAAAAACAAACAGAAATTTCTATAACCTATTCGTAAAGACTAATTTTAAAAGACTGAGAAAAGAGGGTTAAGTTCTAAGTTATACAGATTTACTTATAAAAATTAAGAAGTTATTTTTAAATACATGTAGTAAATGTGAAATTAATACACTGGAAAAATTACCAATAGTACACTGGAACAATGGAGCTATCTACCTTACACAGCAGTATCCGAGGCCGACTAATTTGAGCAGAGGAAACGGGAACGAAGGATGGCGAGGGAGATAGGGGAAGGAGGGATTATAAGGAATTGGGGAAGGAGGAGGGATCATAGCAAATTGAGAGGGACGGACGATGAGTCAACATTCAGACTAGGGGACAATGCTTTAATGAAAAGGGATTCTAAAATTCTTAGTGAGTTGGGACAAGTATTACAACCAAGAATTTTAAAATTGTCTAAAGTGACATCAATTTTGCATTTGATGCTATGTTCACGAATGCTGGAGGCTTCCTTAGTTTTTAAAATTTTACCTGTTCGGCCACTTATTCCCATATGCGAATAAAATCTAGCCCTGAGAGAGCGAACAGTGCTGCCGATGTAATTCCCAAGGAGACACCTGGGGCAGGTAAATAAATATACAACACCGCTACGCAACGAGTCAGGGGTTCGATCCTTCGCTGAGAAAAAGCTACCTAAAGACGTTTTATTAATAAATATGATGCGGAAATCAGTATGATAAAAAAATTTCCTTAACAATTTTGTAAATTTAAGCTTAAATTCCTTATTCAAGGGACCCATTTCAGGTACCAAGAAATATTTTATATCCTTCGGCACTGTAATACATGGAAGTTGAGGGCTATAAACATTATTTAAGAAGGATCTAATTAGTTTGTCTACATATTGAACAGGAAAACTATTATTAGTAAAGTATGATCTTAGATTATTAAATTCATCATTAAGTAAGGTAAAATTAGAGGTCAAATTATATCCTCTGAACAGGAGAGTTTTAATACAAGACATCTTATAGTTGAAATCAGTAAAACTAAAAAAATTCATGCCCAAACCAGTGAAAGTGGGTTTCCTATAAACTGATGTAGTAATAGAATCACCGTTTTTCGAAATTAAAAGATCTAAGAAGGGGAGGGAGCCATTTTGCTCAGTTTCCATTGTATACGTTATATTGGGGTGCAAAGAATTTAGGAAGTTAAAGAGTTGTTGCGCTTGTACCGCATTATCAAAGACTGCTATCGAATCATCAACGAAGCGTCGATAGAAAATTGGCTTGAGATGAGTGGGAGATTGTCTAAAAATTACACTTTCTAAATGAGTCATAAAAAAGTCAGCTGCTAACGGTCCGACTGGTGATCCCATCCCTACCCCATCAATTTGTTGGTAAACCTTATTGTTGAAAGTGAAATAACAAATTTGTTGTTCGTCTCCTGTCCCCCTTTGCGAAAAATGTTTACACTATAAATAACTCGTTTGAATTCCAAAAAGAACTCCTGGGTAAAAACTTCGATTCAAAAAAGTTTTTTGTCAGTTTTGATGTAAAGTCACTTTTCACAAATGTACCTGTATCTGAAACTATTGCCATTATTTTAGATAGGGTTTTTAGCTCAGTTGATAATTTTCATGGTTTTTCATTGTCTCATTTGAAGGAACTTTTAGAATTGGTCTTCAAACAATGCTATTTCACTTTCAACAATAAGGTTTACCAACAAATTGATGGGGTAGGGATGGGATCACCAGTCGGACCGTTAGCAGCTGACTTTTTTATGACTCATTTAGAAAGTGTAATTTTTAGACAATCTCCCACTCATCTCAAGCCAATTTTCTATCGACGCTTCGTTGATGATTCGATAGCAGTCTTTGATAATGCGGTACAAGCGCAACAATTCTTTAACTTCCTAAATTCTTTGCACCCCAATATAACGTATACAATGGAAACTGAGCAAAATGGCTCCCTCCCCTTCTTAGATCTTTTAATTTCGAAAAACGGTGATTCTATTACTACATCAGTTTATAGGAAACCCACTTTCACTGGTTTGGGCATGAATTTTTTTAGTTTTACTGATTTCAACTATAAGATGTCTTGTATTAAAACTCTCCTGTTCAGAGGATATAATTTGACCTCTAATTTTACCTTACTTAATGATGAATTTAATAATCTAAGATCATACTTTACTAATAATAGTTTTCCTGTTCAATATGTAGACAAACTAATTAGATCCTTCTTAAATAATGTTTATAGCCCTCAACTTCCATGTATTACAGTGCCGAAGGATATAAAATATTTCTTGGTACCTGAAATGGGTCCCTTGAATAAGGAATTTAAGCTTAAATTTACAAAATTGTTAAGGAAATTTTTTTATCATACTGATTTCCGCATCATATTTATTAATAAAACGTCTTTAGGTAGCTTTTTCTCAGCGAAGGATCGAACCCCTGACTCGTTGCGTAGCGGTGTTGTATATTTATTTACCTGCCCCAGGTGTCTCCTTGGGAATTACATCGGCAGCACTGTTCGCTCTCTCAGGGCTAGATTTTATTCGCATATGGGAATAAGTGGCCGAACAGGTAAAATTTTAAAAACTAAGGAAGCCTCCAGCATTCGTGAACATAGCATCAAATGCAAAATTGATGTCACTTTAGACAATTTTAAAATTCTTGGTTGTAATACTTGTCCCAACTCACTAAGAATTTTAGAATCCCTTTTCATTAAAGCATTGTCCCCTAGTCTGAATGTTGACTCATCGTCCGTCCCTCTCAATTTGCTATGATCCCTCCTCCTTCCCCAATTCCTTATAATCCCTCCTTCCCCTATCTCCCTCGCCATCCTTCGTTCCCGTTTCCTCTGCTCAAATTAGTCGGCCTCGGATACTGCTGTGTAAGGTAGATAGCTCCATTGTTCCAGTGTACTATTGGTAATTTTTCCAGTGTATTAATTTCACATTTACTACATGTATTTAAAAATAACTTCTTAATTTTTATAAGTAAATCTGTATAACTTAGAACTTAACCCTCTTTTCTCAGTCTTTTAAAATTTGTCTTTACGAATAGGTTATAGAAATTTCTGTTTGTTTTTCATTCAATATTGATTTTAATTTCACATTGTTATTAAACAGCCTGAAGATGAGCGTATTGCTCGAAACGTTGCGCAATAAAGAAGACTTTTCATGGCATTTACATTTCTCCTTGTCATTGGATTTCTCCTAAATATTAAATTGAAGCTCTGTAGAAGCAACCCGCATAATTATATATATATACATATATACGTGTTTTTAGATAGATTCAATTCTCTGATAGCTCATTTAACTCTGACTGAGGAATTAAATGAAGTTCATTCAATGAAGATGGTTGAATTCGGGTAACCTGCTTATCATCATCATACGGCTTGTGAAGAATTGGTTAGTGCTTGTGGAAATTTCATTAATAAAGTATTACTATTTCCATTTTCTTTGCGTGTATGCAGACCGATCCTGAACCGTGGTTCGAGCTCACATAAAGTAAAATAAACCCCTCCGTCTATGGCCTTGGGCGGTTCGAAGTTAACGGGGGTTCTGGTTAGGTGGCAGCAACGGATTTGTTACTCTGGTACTGTATAGGAAATCGCAGAAGTCTCTCTTATACTACTCTCCGATTTCTTCTTGTAGTGGATCGGAGGATTCTGTGAGACTTATTAAATTCTCTGAAGGCTCCCCAATTCTTCTTATAACGTATTTTAAATTATTTTTCTCTATTTAAGACTAAGTTCTCTGAAGGGAGTAAGGCTTGAAGGAGAAGACAAAGATTTTCTCTAACTATAATTTACTGCTAAAATGTTACAGGTAATGCTCAAGTTCTAAGTTACATTACTCAGATCAGAATAAAACATTGGAGAAATTTTATGGTCTTTTAACTGAATATTTACCGATATCATTATTATTTAATGCTGATCTGTTTTTGTTTTTTTATTGTCAATAGGCTGATTTACTTTGCAAAACATTTAAAGACAAAACAAATATTTTTGCTGTAGCAGTGTCTAGACTGCTAAGCAAGAGGAAGCCATATTTTTATTTCAAACCGCATATTGACAGATCTGATGTTATCTGCCGAGTTAACTAAAAATGGAAAATGAAATATGCCTTCCCATCACGAAATACAAACATGCACATGGGCGAAAATTAAATGCTTAAGATTAAAAATTAAACGTTAAGCAGGACATGACTTCATCTTTTACAATGAAGAGTGAATGTATACAGAAAATGAAAAAGATTACATTATTAAGCTAAGTCTACATAAATGATTAAGTTGTTTAAAAAGAAATAATTAACCTATTATAAAATAGAAAGCAAATCAAAATTTTATCCAAACTCGTGTCAGCGTTATACGCTTTTGGACTTGATATGTCAAAATTAATATATGAATAAGAATATAAGGATTATATAAATATACGAAGTATACGGATGAACATAAGTATTATATGACTGATAAGAATTATATGAATGTAAGAATTATTCATTATTAATTTTTTCATATACACATATATATATCTCGTAGCCTCGTAGCAGCCCCGTACGTTGGTCTGTTTTCACACACACACACACACACACACACACACACACTGAGACCCTACTGGTGGGCCTGCCTTGCCTCGAGGCCTGGTGAAGGAGCGAGATGTTCTCTTGCACTTTCTTCCACACATAATCAGGTACACCCCGGCTCATCTGGCATCGTACTGAGGCAAACATCTAGTCTTCTTTTGAAGACTTCAACTTTGTCCGCTGCGACGATCCTGAGAAACACCCATGGGTATGGGGTAAACAAAGTTATTTCACATATTTATTTAACCTTGCCAATCAATATACATGAAGAGACATAAACAAATAAATAAGAAGGATTGGCCTGACACAATTAAAGTGGGTAATACGTATATAATAAAGAACTTCATTATACAGAGAACATCTCCTCTCCATTAAATTTATGGAAATTAAATAAATAGCGCGATATGGCAACTAATCTGGCGGATTGCATCGGCTAAATAAATATATATAATATATATATATATATATATATATGCTGCAAACCTACAAGGAAAAAGAAAAACGATTCCAAAGCCTTTCGCGTATTCAGAGCTACAGCTCGTCAGGGCATGAAGAGAGAAGGCAAGATGCCCATAAATATATACAACGTAGCGGAAACCAAAGCAATTAGCACATACTTAACAAGAGTTAATGAGAGGCAAAAGGAATTTTAACAAGATACTGTCAATTTTATACATTCCCTGTTGATGACCTACTTGAATTTTTTTAAAAGATAAGATCTCTGAATATTCTTTCCCTGTTCAACACAACACTCTTATTGAGTTAATTAAGCTTTGTGTCAAAGATTGTAAATTTCAGTTTGAAAATAAGTTTATGCTATGTCGTTTGGATTGGCGATGGGAAATCCCCTTTCACCTGTACTAGCTAATTTATATATGGAATTTTTTGAAAGTAGAATTTTGCCTACGATTGTTAATTTTAACCTGGTTTGGTACAGGTATATATATGATATTTTGTGCCTTTGGCTTAATAATTTGGATTTTGACTTATTTCTTGGTAGGCCCAACAATTTAGTCCCATCTATTAAGTTCGCAGTTGAAAAAGAAAATGATGGAAGCCTATCTTTTCTGGATCTAAAAATTTGGAGATGCTCTAATCAGTTCAAATTTGAAGTCTATCGCAAGCCTGGTAATAATAACTTTATGTGCATTTTTATTCTGACCATCATTTCTCGATTAAATCCTCTATTTTCTCTGCTATGTTTCTTAGAGCATTGAGAGTTGTCAGTCCTGAATTTTTAGATTCCGAGTTATGCAATATCATCAACATTGGTACTAAATTATGTTATCCTATTTCATTTTTAGATAACTCTTAGGAAAGCCAAGAATAGGTATTATAATAATGTAACTGTAAAGGAATTTAAGCGTAAAAATATCCTTAGCCTACCTTACCATGTTAATTTTCAATATCTTCCGACTTTACTTAAAGCAACTGGCATCAATGTAGTCTTTAAGTATAATAATACTGTTAAATCACGCCTAATAAAGAATAGCCCTGAAAATGTTGTTGGTCGTGTGTATTCGATTGGATGTACACAATGTAACTCAGTATATATAGGCCAAACGGGTAAAACGTTAGATATTAGGGTAAAACAGCATAAATATACGTGTAGAAGAGCTAATAATTCCAATGCTTTGCTTAACCATATGTATAGATGTAATCATAGCATCAAGTGGGATAGTTTTAAAGCGCTTGTTGAAAACAGAGATATAATAGAAAGAAATACAGTATTCTAGAATGTGCATTTATTCATTTTAAAAACAATTTCAATAACAGTGCGGGAATGTATAAAATTGACAATATCTTGTTAAAATTCCTTTTGCCTCTCATTCATTCATTTCACGTGTTTAATTGTGAAATTAATCCCATATATATAATATATATATATATATATATATATTACCTTCCTTCTAAACACTATATTATAACATTTACTGTGGAAAATAAGGTATTTTAACGGTATGCGCTGTTTTAAATTACTATTTTATGATATGATTAAAAGTTAAATTTGTATATTAAGACGGAATTTGATTTAAAAAACTCGTTGCTTTGAATAATTCCTAAATTGTAAAGGGCGAAAAATGATTTAGTTACCCATAAATTAAAATCTAATTTTGTTTAAAAATTATATTAATATTTTGTATAATAAGATTTAAAGATATATTTGCATCTTAAGAAAAAAAATTAGTTTTTTTTCTTTAAATTTGGTTTATCATATTCGACTTTTTGTTTAAAAGAGCGCCTACCCAACACCACATTGTCCTCGTGATGGTTTTTCGCTAAGTAGTGACTCGCCTTATTTACAACTCATTATTTATTTTACTTTATTCAATTTATTTTATCAGTGATCTTTGTTCTTTTTATACTCGCTTCACTTTGCTTTTAAACTCGTGGCAGATGGGTAGACATGGCCCGCATTATGATTTCGAACAAAGAAAAGTGACCGGGGATGAATTATACATTTTTATTTACTATTTACTGACTTTTTATTTATGCTGAAATACTTTAGACGAACTGGTAAATCGAGGGCGGAATTAGCGTTAACATTTAATCGCGGAGAGAGACAAAATTAATATTTTAAATAAACGATAACATTCTAATACGAAAAACAACCCAACCAGGACACATCCCGCCCAAAGACTGAATTGCCAAAATTAGGCATTTTACTCAGCCTCCAGCTTCGGCACATTTCAGATGTTGCCAATTTGTATTTTTATATTTTTAATTTCAAACAAAATATTATCAATTTCTTATTTACGTACAAACCATAATTAAATTTCTTATTTAATATTATTTTCTACTTTATTAAGCAAAACATTATTAAATTCTTATTAGACATGATTATCTTTATTAAAAAACCCACTACACTACAGCTACAAGAAGCTGAATAGGTTAAACTATTGGCGTTGACGTTTTTTGAGACCTTGTCGGTCTACCCTAGCCCCATAAATGTATTTGTTTATGCTTAATAGCTTTGTATATTAATTGGGTCGTTTTTAAAGACCTTATCTGTCTAATGGTGGTGGTGTCGTGCTGATGGTTGTGGTACTGTGCTAATGGTTGTGAGGATTGCAAGATAGTCCAAAGATGGCATATGTGTTTTGTTGTTTTAGTGGTTGTCCGTTAAGGAAGGCATGCTCGTATATATTTTGCTATGAGGATAGAACAATTCTTCTTTACATGCATCGACTAAGTTATATACGAAGTGTGTGTGTGTGTGTGTGTGTGTGTGTGTGTGTGTGTGTGCGCCTTTGATTCAATAAATTTTTTTTTGGGGGGGGATGCCTCAGGAGAGCATGAGCATATACTCTGTCTCCATTAATATATATATATATATATGATGAATAAAACCACGAAGGAAAGGAAACACAGATGGTGCTCAAGCGCTTTCGTCTAATGACATCCTCAGGAACACTGAAGTACATAAAGAATTACAGCCTATATATAGGTTACAGAAAGAGAAAAAAAAAAAAAAAAAAATATATATATATATATATATACAATAAACGGAGAAACGAAATTAAAGGATTGTGGAAAGGGGCACACAAATTTATAAGGAAAAACTATCGATTTTTAGCACAAGATTAAGATTTGTTTCCAAACAATGTTATAGATAAAAAAAAAATAAAATAAAATAAAATAAAAATAAAATATATATATATACAAATTTATACTGAAAATCTGCCCAAGTTTTAGCACTCTGCTCTTTTTGTATATAAAAATTGAACAATTATCGATTTTTACCACAAGATTAAAAGATTTGTTTCCAAACAATGTTATAGATAAAAAAAAAATATATATATATATATATATATATATATATATATACAAATTTATACTGGAAATCTGCCCGGGTTTTAGCACTCTGCCCTATTTTTTGTATATAAAAATTGAAAAATAAGTTATTAGGGTGGCATACAAATTTTACCAAAGATTTAGCGTTCCACCTTTCTTATCTAAATCTGTTCTGAAGGAATTCAAAACAACAGGATCGAGTTGGAAAAGACCTTTGCTTATGTTAAAGTTATTTGTTAGTTGGATAATGGCAGACTCAAGAATATTTCTATTAACAATGTTGCTAGAGTGGAATAAAACTGAAGCATTATTCCAATCAATACAGTGGGATAACTCTGACAAATGGACAAAAAGGGCACTGGACAATTGTCCTGTTCTAACGGAATATTGATGCTGTTTTATACGTGTGTGCAAATCCTTTCCGGTCTGACCTATGTAAAAGGAATCACATTGTTTACAACCAATTTTATAGATAATGCCTGAATTATTGGTAGGGCTATTTTTTACTATGATATTTTTCACAATATTGTTATATGAAAATACTACATTAATATCCAAACGTTTAAATACATTAGCAATGCCTAAAAAGCCCGGGAAAAATGGAAGTACTAAATATTTTTTGACAAAGTACGAGTGTTATTATTGACGCAATAGAAAGTTCGTTTTGCCTTGTTGAGACAAGATTCCATAAACGCAGATGGATAACACAGATCACTTCCAATACCGTTGATTTTTTCTAATTCGGCATCGATGTATGTATTCCGGACTGGCGATCCTAAGGGCGCGGAGAAACATTGAAGAAAAAATGGCCTTCTTAGTGGGGGTGTCATGTCCCGAGTAAAAGTGTACGTAGGAAAATTGTTTGTTTTTTTCCGATAGATACTAAACTTAAAACCTGGGCTTTCCCTATGTACACGCACATCCAAAAATGGGATTGAATTGTCTTGTTCCACTTCTAAAGTAAACTTAATAGAGGGGACTAGATCATTTAACTGAAGGAGGAAGTTATCCAGGTCACGATTCATGGGCCAGATACACAAAATATCGTCGACGTACCGCAACCAAATGATGCCAACCTCCAGGATTCTCGGAATGTAAGTAATTTCGAAAAACTCCATATAAATATTGGAGAGGAGGGGCGACAAGGGGTTGCCCATGGCCATCCCAAAAACTTGTTGAAATACTCGTTATTGAAAGTGAATTTACAGTCTTTGATGCAAAGCTTAATAAGTTCCAAAACAATGTGTGAAGGTAGTGGCAGGTCATACTTATGTAATTCTTGGGAGAGAAAGTCAAGCATATCGTCAATCGGCACTTTTGTAAACAATGAACAAACGTCAAAACTGATCAATCTATCGTTAGTTTCAGTACGTGCATTATTCAATTTTTCAGTAAGATCCATGGAATTTATTACATGTGAATCAGAGATAGTTCCAAGAATGGGGGACAAGACTTTGACAAGCCATTTGGAGAGTTTATAAGTAATAGAGCCCACATAGCTAAATGATCAAGTCCCCTCTATTAAGTTTACTTTAGAAGTGGAACAAGACAATTCAATCCCACTTTTGGATGTGCGTATACATAGGGAAAGCCCAGGTTTTAAGTTTAGTATCTATCGGAAAAAAACAAACAATTTGTCCTACGTACACTTTTACTCGGGACATGACACACCCACTAAGACGGCCATTTTTTCTTCAATGTTTCTCCGCGCCCTTAGGATCGCCAGTCCGGAATACATCGATGCCGAATTAGAAAAAATCAACGGTATTGGAAGTGATCTGTGTTATCCATCTGCGTTTATGGAATCTTGTCTCAACAAGGCAAAACGAACTTTCTATCGCGTCAATAATAACACTCGTACTTTGTCAAAAAATATTTTAGTACTTCCATTTTCCCGGGCTTTTTAGGCATTGCTAATGTATTTAAACTTTTGGATATTAATGTAGTATTTTCATATAACAATATTGTGAAAAATATCATAGTAAAAAATAGCCCTACCAATAATTCAGGCATTATCTATAAAATTGGTTGTAAACAATGTGATTCCTTTTACATAGGTCAGACGGGAAAGGATTTGCACACACGTATAAAACAGCATCAATATTCCGTTAGAACAGGACAATTGTCCAGTGCCCTTTTTGTCCATTTGTCAGAGTTATCCCACTGTATTGATTGGAATAATGCTTCAGTTTTATTCCACTCTAGCAACATTGTTAATAGAAATATTCTTGAGTCTGCCATTATCCAACTAACAAATAACTTCAACATAAGCAAAGGTCTTTTTCAACTCGATCCTGTTGTTTTGAATTCCTTCAGAACAGATTTAGATAAGAAAGGTAGAACGCTAAATCTTTGGTAAAATTTGTATGCCACCCTAATAACTTATTTTTCAATTTTTATATACAAAAAATAGGGCAGAGTGCTAAAACCCGGGCAGATTTCCAGTATAAATTTGTATATATATATATATATTTTTTTTTTATCTATAACATTGATTGGAAACAAATCTTTTAATCTTGTGGTAAAAATCGATAATTGTTCAATTTTTATATACAAAAAGAGCAGAGTGCTAAAACTTGGGCAGATTTCCAATATAAATTTGTATATATATATATTTTATTTTTATTTTTTTTTCATTTTTTTTTTTTATCTATAACATTGTTTGGAAACAAATCTTAATCTTGTGCTAAAAATCGATAGTTTTTCCTTATAAATTTGTGTGACCCCTTCCACAATCCTTTAATTTCGTTTCTCCGTTTATTGTATATATATATATTTTTTTTTTCTCTTTCTGTAACCTATATATAGGCTGTAATTCTTTATGTACTTCAGTGTTCCTGAGGATGTCATTAGACGAAAGCGCTTGAGCACCATCTGTGTTTCCTTTCCTTCGTGGTTTTATTCATCATAAATATTTTTCACGTGTTACTTTTGTGAAATAATTTTCATATATATATACACACACTACTGGCTGATTAAAACTTCTAAGCCAACTGCTGAGGTCAAGAGCGTAAGTATGCGACGAGACATGCCTGCGAAAAGATCTTTGCTCTTCCTCTCTCTTCTGTCTCTCTCCTACGTTACCTTCCTAGGTCAGGTTAGGGTACCCATTTTGGGGGGAAGTCATTCTCCCGGACCATCCCCCTCTCCCCCTTCATGCAGCTTGGAGGCTAAACACCCCTGCCCCACGGGTGCCAACCCCTCACCCCAATGGGTGCCAACCTCCTCCCCTCTTCTGCAACAATTGATCAACATTGCATTGCAATATGCACTCTACCATTTTGCGGGTCATACTACTTAGCCCCTCCCGAAAAGAAATTCTGGCTACGCCCCTGTATATATATATATATATTTTTTTTTTTTAGGGTGGCCCTAATGTATAGGGTAAAAATAAATTTTTGAAATTCCTACCTCTGAGCCTCTGCATTTGTTCCACTTTGGCCAGTAAGATCGTATGCAAAAGTATTTCAAAATTGGTGTATATTTAGAGGTTGCCCAGCAGACTTAAAGTTTCTGAGTTTCTGACATTGGTATCCAGGCCCCCTCCCCACCGCTATCAGTGTCAGTGGGTATAAAAATAAGAATGATAATAATTATATATGTGTATTACACACATCATCAATGAAGAAGGACCATTACACTGGGTAACAAAATTTGAAAAATTTTCTGTTTTTTGTGATTTTTCTGTCGTTTCTTAATGATTTCGGGGTGCTGATTCCAAAAATGATATTGGTTTTGCTCTATCATCAACCATTTCAAAAATATAGGTTATCACACTTTTCATATGGCAAAGTATATAAAGAAGGCTAACAAAAATATTTTCTGAAAATAAAAACACTATTGGAAATTAATGTTTATTGAGGCAAAATTGTTTGACAAACCCAAAATGGTGCAAACGATATACTATATATCATGAGGGGAACCGATAAGAGAATAACAAGCCTCGTTATGCAGTGTGCGTTCCTTTAAAATGCACTGAAGAACGCGACTTCCGCGTATGAACATTCTTATCCTTTCTGATCAGCGACCATACGTAGTCTCCCATCATGGAAGCATCCCAATGGCCCTGGTACCTTTTCTTCATCGTTTGAATAGCTTGATGGAATCTTTCGCCATGTTCTTCACTCACATCGCCCAGGTTATCACGAAAAAAGTCTAGATGTGAATGCAGATAGTGTAATTTTAAAGGAATACGGCACCCAATTTTGCCATAGCACTTAATCAAGTTTGACACTAACTCATAGTTTAGTGCTTTATGGTTGCCTAAAAACCCACGAACCACATCACGGAAAGCACACCAAGCCTCTTTTTCGATCGGAGTCATCTTGCCTTCAAGGTTCTTTGAATTCAACAGCGCCTTGACTTGTGGTCCTACTTAATATGGAGAGGTGGTAGCAGAACTATGTCAGGCTTCACAAGAGGTTCCCTGAGTACATTGTACTTTCCTGGTTGCAGTCCTTCACGTGGAGGCCACTGAACTGTTTTATAGTGCTCAGTTGAAGCCCTGCTATCCCACAGGCAAAGAAAACATGAATATTTAGTAAACCCTCCTTGTAAACCTAACAGGACACCAATCATTTTGAAATCACCACACACGTCCCGGTTATATTGTTCATACCTGATTTGAGTGAGCAGTTGTTTGACATTTTCATAGTCCTCTTTCATTTGAACAGAATGTGCAACTGGTATGGATGGATATTTGTTCCCATTGTGGAGTAGAACAGCTTTTAAACTCCGAGTTGAACTGTCAATAAACAGGCGCCACTCTGAGGGTATATGTGTTAACCCAATATCTGTGAATAGACCATTAACCTCGCTGCATTAACAGGGAGAGCCATTGACATCGTAGAACCTTGCAAACTCTTCATGCCGCTTTCGGTATACAGTGCTCTTGCAGTCTTCTCCAAGCAAATTCCACTCTTTGAGTCTGGAGGTCAGAAGCTCAGACCCTGATTTCGTCAGACTCAAATCTCTAATTAAGTCGTCCAATTCCCTCTGATTTGAAAAGTGAGGGTTTGTACTGAAAGTTACTGTATATTCTTCACCATGACTTTCCTCACCAGCCGACATCTCAGATGAGCTGGCTGCATCCTCATTTTCAACCTGCAAAGCAAAGAAACAAAATATAGGCATAGCTATATATGTAAAAGAGCATCAGCACTAAGAAAAATCGACACATAATGACCCACAGTCTGTAAATACAGAAGGCAAAGTAATGGATAGATACCTGTTCTGGTGGACGTGGTATTGGAAGACCTTCGCCATGTGGTACAGGAGCTATGGACGACGCTATGCTTGGATACTGAAGAGTCTGCCTTCCTTTAACTTTCCTGTACTTAGAAACATCTACCATGCAGTAGTAGCAATCGTCGTGGTGGCTCTTTGGTTCTCTCCATATTCTGGGTACCGCAGCCACCCTTCAAGTGTGGAGCGGCACTTCCACAGATCACATGGGGTGCCCAGGGCTTATCTTGGTCACCCATAGGCATACCAAAATAGAGCCGATACGCGATCCAGAACTTGGTGCCTTTCACAATCTTGTGCGATACTTGCTTGGGGCCTATGTAATACCCACAAACGGAGCAGAATATATCCGGCGAGTGTTTACAAGCTCTAGTTGCCATTCTCTTTACCAAACTGTACTACATTAATCATAACCTGCAGATATAGAGAGAAGAGTTATTAAATCTGCAACAGATTACAGATTCCAGAAAAAAGATGTATTCACAACACTGAAATAATGTTCGCAATAAAAAAGGATCGATAACACTCAAATCGTCAGCACAGAGAAGCACAGAAACACAGTACCTCAGTGCTGGTAACTATCAGTCAAACAACCTGCTTTCTTTGTGTGCTCACACTTACTGATTTCTCAGACTCTGCGCTCTTCTTTATATAGCACAGTAGAAGTTTCGGGCAATTTCTAGAGCAAGAAACTGTCAACGAACATCCGGATTGTTCTCAGCAATTCCTGATTATTCTGATATTGCTGCGCCCATAATAACATTATACTGATAAAACATGAAAAATGGATTATCTCTGAAACCATTGATGATACACACAAACCAAGGCCAGATTTGGACTCAGCGCCCACAAATGCATATAAAAACATAAAAAATTCTATATAAACAGAATCAGTGTTACACAGTGTTATATAAGGCTAATATAATGTGGTATTAATACTATGTACTATAGCAAAACTAAAAATCATCGAATAATTGCCAATTTAGTATTATATGCTTTAGGCCAATTTCCTCCATTCATTTTCGCCTGGTTTTTGCCAGCGTGCTCTTGAGTCTGTTGGGATATAGCCGTGAGGGTAAAAATAACAATAATAATAATTATATATGTGTATTACTACAAACATCATCAATCAAGAAGGCCTGTTATATAAGGCTAATATAATATAGTAATAATATCAGGCTTATAAGGCCATTATGTAAAGCTAATATAATATAGTCATAATATAATGTATTATAGCAAAACTGTAGGAACTGTAGTTGATTCTCACCTTTCCTCAACTTCATGTTGAAGTGCTGGACTAGCACCACTCCTCGTTCGGAATGATTGATGATGACCTTGAGGCCTCCCATCACTGCCAGGAGTGACGATATTCATTTTGGATCGCTTTGGCAGAGAGAAAGTTCCTCCAACAGCGCCTTGTGCCTCATCGTCTGTTTCTTCATCATATGATCTACAGATCTACAGAAGCTAAGGCTAACAAAGACCCTAAGATCCACTCTAAGGTTAGCCCAAGAGAAAAAAGAGAGTAGGGGGTTAGAAGAAGAGAATAAGGGGTTAAGTAAGTAGCAAAACCTATCATTCGTGGGTTAACACTAGAAGTACTAAGAGGTCATTTTTGACCGCTTTTAGTTTTTAAGTGTGTCATACATTAACCACAGAAAAGGTAGCGGTCTGACCTTTTATGACTTTTCATAAATTTCGGCCATTATTATAATACTATATTTGATTTTTCTTTTTTTTTATTTCTAAGAGATTTTGTAGGTTACTACCTACAAGGACCACGCGTTCAAAAATGACCTTTCATTCAGTTTCTTTCCTCTATTCTTTTGGAACATTCTAGAAGATAATTGGGATGTGGCATCTTAGTTTTGAACATTCTACAAAATACTTGAGATATGACAACACTGTATTAGTTTGCTTGTCAGCCCGAAGCCACTCAAATTTTAAGTCAGTGTGCCTTTTCTAGGCATCATAAAAGGAGGTGAGTGCTTGATTTATGGATCCGTCGTGACATTTGTTTCAGTCTGCCGATAGTGTTACTATAATATATATATATATATATATATATATATATATATATATTGTTCATTTTACAGATAAAATGGCACAGTGTTATAGAAATAAAGGAATTGTGATTGAAGAAGCTCTGCGTCTTCTTCGGGAAGAACTTGCCTCAGATGATTCAATGGATGAAGAAGACGATGCCGTCGATCAACTGCAGGAGGCAATACGTCATATCGAAGAAATGAATGATTCTGATGAGACGGAGGAAGATGAGCCTTTAGTTCTTCAAAATGAGGCTCCATTCAGTCGCACGAACAACACTTTACCTTCTCGTGCGGGTGTCTTATGAACAAAAATTACAGGTGAAAGAGAGAGAGGCAGAACTCCTGCTAAAAATGTATTCAAGCATAAAAGTGGTTCTACACCATATGCATACCAAGGTATTGAAGAAAATAGACCTCTTAGTGCATTTCGACTGCTTACTGATGAACCTATGTTACGATCAATTCGAAACTACACTGAAATTCATGGGAAACTAAACGCCCAAGTTTCAGCATTCTTCTTGAAGATTTGGAAAAGTTTTTAGGCCTCCAAATTGCTCGTGGCGTTTTAGTTGCAAAGAACACACGCGTGAAACAATTATGGAATCAAGACTGGGGTCCACCTATATTTCATAAAACAATGAGTAGGAATAAGTTTGAAATGATCATGAAGCACATGAGATTTGACAATATTGCCAGCCTCAGAGAAAGAAAACAGGCAGATAAATTTTGTCTAATTTCTGAAATTTGGAGCTCTTTCATAATGAACTGCCAAAAGTGCTATGTACCAAACTTTGATCTTACTATTGATGAACAACTCTTTCCATGCAAATCTCGATGTCCATTCATTTCGTACATGGCATCAAAGCCAGTTAAATTTGGAGTAAAATTTTGGCTTCTTGTGGACGCAAAGTCGAAATACCTTTGCAATGGAAAACCATATTTGGGTAAAGATCCTATTCGTAATGCTGCTGCACATGATCTTCCAGCTGATGTTTGTTTATCACTCATGAAGCCATACTTGAAGAAAGGTTATCGTGTAACCACGGATAACTTTTTTGCCAGTTTACAATTGGCTCAGAAATTCAAAGCTGAAAAGACAACTCTTCTTGGTACTATCAGAAGACAGAGACGGGAAGTTCCTGATGGAGAAGCTATATTGAAAGGAAAGCCACTTTATTCATCTGAGATATATATAAATCACCATCAGACTGCACTCTGACCATTTATTCAGGTAAGAGATCCAAAAATGTTTATCTTCTTCAATGCACAAATCCATTGAAATAGATGAATCTCGCCGCAAAAAGCTACCAGAGACAGTGCAGTACCATAATTCAAGCAAAGTGGTACCGGTACCACACCAGCAAAACTGGATCTAAGCGATGGCCAATGGCGATTTGTTTCAATATTCTTGATTTGGCTTGCATAAATGCATGGATTATATACCGTGAAGTTACTGGATCCAGAGTCTCACGCCGACAGTTTCTGCTTGATCTAATAACTGAAATGTGCAAGACAAAGGCAGCCGTAGGTTATGATGAAATGGAGCTTGGCAAACCAGAGCAAGTTGCTCAGAGATCAGTGCCTAAACGCCGTCAATGTCAAGTGGAATCACGCAGAAACAAATCCACATACAAATGCAGAGCATGCGTCAAGGTATGCTGTGGCACTCATTCACGACATAAAGAAAAAGTCACTGTTGTAAGGTGCACGAATTGTATGCAAAATGTTCTAAATAAATGTTTTGGTTGTAAAATGTTTCAAATAAATGTTCTCTTTGTAAAATGTTTCAAATAAATGTTATGTTCGTAAAATATTTCGAATAAATGTCCTGTTTATAAAATGTTCTAAATAAATGTTCTGTTAAATACTTCAAATAAATGTTTTCTTTGATAAATTGTTTCAAATAAATGTTCTGTTTGTAAAATGTTTCAAATAAGTTATGTTCTAAATAAATGTTTTGTTTGTAAAATGTTTCAAATAAATGTTCTCTTTGTAAAATGTTTCAAATAAAGCTATGATTTGAATAAAAATAAAAAATAAATTAAAATGAATATAAATAATAAAAATAAATAAATAAAAATAAAAATAAAATAATAAGTAAAAAAAATCCTGCTTAGCGGTCAAAATTGACCGCAAGGTCTTTCTAGGTAAACAGAATTCATGGTACTTCTAGTGTTAACATTCATTCAGAAAAAGAGAGAGAAAGACTCATCATCATCGTCCGTCGGCCACTGCCGACAAGTCGGAAAAATAGTCGAAGAGAATAGGAAAGGGGTGAAAGATGAAAAGAAGGAAAATAAGAAAGCTTACAAACCATGCAAACACAGTCTTACAGTCTTAAGTCAAACACTGTCATACCATGCAAATTACAGAAAAAAGTGGGTTACTTTACGCTACGAGCTACATCTAAGTTCGTGTTAGTCTAATTTGTTTTTTTTAATATAATTTTGTTGCTGGCATATCACACGCTGGCATGTCACAAGATAGCATTAATTGTTAACAGACTCAAACCTCGACCATTATCCCCCAAAGCTCCTGTTGCTAATTGTTTTATTATTTTAAACGACGTTAATATTTTTAAAATGCCTATCTAAACGGTTTTTAAACATATTAACGCTGGTCGAATGGTCGAGTTCACGACGGACGTGGAAAGATTATACCATTTATCAAGTACTTTAAATTACGTGCCTACCACGTAATTTAAACCCGTTATTACGAGTATTGCTATTATCGAAAATGAACAATTTGTCAAAATTTACGCTATCGATTTTATTAACGATTTTGAAAACTTCAATAAGCTCCCGCCTTAATCTCCTAGTCTCGAATGAATGCAAGTCAACTCTTTAATCCTATCTTCGTAAGACTTGTTGCGTAGTGAAGGAATTAGTTTCGTAGCGTGTCGCTGAACCCTTTCCAACCTATCAATATCCTCACGCAAATACGGGCACCAAAACTGAACGGCATATTCAAAGTGAGGCCTGACAAGGGACTTGTAAAGGAGCAATATAATATTCTTCGATTTAAATTTGAAATTACGCGCTATGAAGCCCAATATTCTATTAGATTTTGCGCAAGACCACGCACTGATTCCTAACTGTTAAATCCTCAGATACGCGTACGCCTAAATCTACTTCCTCGTGAACGCTCGCTAACTGTCTATCATCCATCGTGTACGTGTAATTATTGTTACGAGAACCTATATGCTAAACTTTATATTTCTCTACTACATTAAATTGCATCTGCCACTTATCCGTCCACTCCATAATCCTATTTACATCGTCTTCGAGCCTATTGCTATCGTCCACGTTAAGAACTTTACCGCCTATTTTAGTATCTTCCATGAATTTTGACACATTACTGGTCAACCCTACATCAATGTCGTTAATGTAGATTACGAATAGCAATGGGCCTAACACTGAACCCTGTGGGACACCGCTACCTACATCCAACCACCCAGATTCACTACCATTTACAACGACCCTCTGTTTCCTGGCACGAAGCCATTCCTCTAACCAGTTAGCTACCTGACCACGTATACCGTGCGCTTTAACTTTCGCAATTAATCTTCTATGCGGAACTGTATCGAACGCTTTTTTAAAGTCTAAATAAATAACGTCAGCCGCGCTATGCCTATCGTATTCGCCCACTATTTCATTATAAAACCCTAACAAATTAGTTAAACAATATTTATGGCGTCGAAACCCATGCTGACTACTATTGATCAAATCGCGACTTCCTAATTGATGGACGATACGATCCCTAACTACGGATTCCAAAAGTTTACCGACAATTGACGTTAAGCTAATAGGCCTATAATTGCTAGCTACTGTGCGGTCGCCTTTTTTAAAAATGGGCGTAACGTTAGCTAAATTGAAGTCTTCAGGAATAATCCTCGCTTCTTGTGACTTATTAAAAATTTTTGTTGATGGGACAACGATAATGTCTTTCAAATCTTTCAAATGTCTAGGATAAAGCGCGTCAGGGCCTGTAGCCTTGCTAACTTTAAGCTTATCGATATAATGCGCAATCTCACCCTCGTAAACAGTTATTTCATTCAAAATTGTCTCGCTAATAAATGGAACGATATCTTCCACGTCGGTGACATTATTTACGTCTTCTACGGTAAAAACTGTTGCCAAAAAGTTGTTAAAGATAACCACCATTGCCTGAGCGTCAGAAGTCAAAGCGCCGTTAGCGTCCACTCGAGGGCCTATGTTATCTTTTATCGGCTTACGATTATTGAGATAACCTACAAGTACCAGTTTTTTTACTATCTCACCCCCCCCCCCCCACCACCATCAATTTTGACAGAATATTTTCGTTAAAACTAACGAAAATATCACGACTTAACCTAACCAATTATCAAGGGCGAACAGTTGATCTATTAGTCAATAGTAAATACTATTCCAGAAACAAACAATGTTATAATTAATAATAGATGAACTGTACGCCCTTGATAATTGGTTAAGTTAAGTTGTAATATTTTCGTTAGTTTTAACGAAAATATTCTGTCAAAATTGTTGGGGGGGAGATAACCTACAAGTACCAAAAAACTTTTTCGGATTAGGTTTAATAACCGCAGCTACAAGTATCTCAAAATCACGCTTAGCATTCCTAACAGATCTTTTAACCAGACGTCTAAGCTCGATATATCTATTAAAGTTAGCGGACCTTTTCCAGTTTGTGTACCGTTTTTCATATAATTTATTTTTGAGAATATTTTTGTTAAAACTAACGAAAATATCACGACTTAACCTAACCAATTATCAAGGGCGTACAGTTGATCTATTATTAATTATAACATTGTTTGTTTCTGGAATAGTATTTACTATTTACTAATAGATCAACTGTACGCTCTTGATAATTGGTTAGGTTAAGTCGTGATATTTTCGTTAGTTTTAACAAAAATATTCTCAAATAAATTATATGAAAAACGGTACACAAACTGGAAAAAGTCCAAGTTAGCTACCGTGCCATTGCGCTTATTAAGTCTATACGCTCTGTTACGCTCGTTTATGAACTCACCTATTTTTCTAGTCCACCACTTGGGCCTACCATGATTACTAGCGCCCTTGGGCCGACGCGGAATAAACTCCCTTTCGATATTCAAAGAACATTCTTCAAACGCTTCCCAATGAAAATTTGCGTCATTACTCATAAATAAATTATCCCAGTCCACTACTCTCATCCTACCCACAAAACTACTATCAAAATTAGTCCTACGAAAATCAGGGACTTCAATTACGTTACTATCCTTACTGTTTTCTATCAATAGCTTAAACCTAATAATTGGGTGATCACTATATCCCAAACTCTCACCTACTTCCAAACCTTCGACTATATTTTCGTCGTTCCTCATCACCACGTCTAAAATATTGTCACGCGCGTTGGTTCGGTAACCATCTGTCGTAAAAAATTATCTTCCATGAACTCAATCAGTCTCAAACCCTCATCATTACCAGTAAAAGTCTCGTAATTAACGTTAGGGCAGTTAAAGTCTCCGACAACTATACTATCCCGATTATTAATAATCGGTATCGAGGGGTTGAACGGGAGGTCTATAAACAACCACGAAATTAAAATTAATACTACGCGCCTTAACTTCAACGCATGTCGCATTAATTGCTGCCAAAAAATCTATCCTAACCTCGATCGCTCTAAGGGAATTACGAATGTACAGCAAAACGCCGCCACCAATCCTATGTAACCTATCATTAGTAAAAAATTTAAAACTAGCTATATCAAGTTCCCCCAACAAGTCCCGAGTTACGGTATTTAACCACGTTTCGTTTATAGCAACTATACCGTAGTTCCCGGAATAAATTATCGCCTTAAATTCGTTCAATTTATTTCTACTATTACACGCGTTACAATAAAAGACGTTTAAATTATTTTTACCACGGATCGGCGTTTTAAACTATTTTTCACGTCAAGCAGGCGTTTCCCGGACCGACAACGTTTAAACAGGGCTTCGACCTATACAGCTTTCGAACGTTCTCATCGATTAACCTATTAGCCTAGCATTGAAATGCACCCCCATCTTTTATAAAAAGGCTAGGATCACTAAATTCTGACCACAGCTTTACGAAGGGTACATTTTCCTGGTCACAAATCTCTTCAAGTTTAGTGTTGAAATATAGTTTTTGATGTAATCCTAAAATTTAAACTGTGCCAAGGGCTAATACCTAGAACTAAAGACCTATCTGACCTTGTCTTTTGGGACCTAATTAAATCCCTGTATCTTTCCAAAAGGTGAGGCACTCTCGTATCGGGCCTATACGAGTCGTTGCCCCCTACCATTTTACCAACATCGAGTGATGGGAGGCAACATCAATCCTATCTATTTCATCCCTAATTCTGTCAACCCTGGCTCCTGGTAGACACACCCTACTCCTCTTGGTTGGATTCCGTTCAACGAACTTTTTATCCATATGACGCAATAAGGAGTCCCCAATTATAATAGTTTCCCCCTCGTTCACATCCCTATCCAACTGGGCGAAAAGGTTCGAAACTTTGGTAGAGGGGAGATTCCTATCACCTAACATATGTGGCCTAGCTCCACCCTTAACTACTCTAAATCCCTCCCAGTCTACTAATCTCGGACCAACCGTAACTCCTTCCTCAACTCTGTCTATCCTTCCCGATAAGCTACCTATACTAGAAACCTGGTTCCGAACCTCACCCTTCAACTTACTAACGTCTTCAACGTTAGTATAGGTTCGGCGTTCGTCAACTGTAAGTCTACCCCTGCCCTCATCAAGCTTTGCAAGTCTTTCCGTCACCTCGCGTACGCTACGTTTTAAATCAACTATCTCTTAGCTTAACTCACAAAAGAAACAAACCGATCTCTCAGTAATCGCCATAGGACGGCTGTTGTATTCTTTAAAATTAGTATACCACCGATTAATCCCACATCTAGCACACGAAGCTTTCTGCGACGGCATCGCGCAAGTTAAGGTAGTTAACATTTATAACCGTCACAAGTTTAAATTAAATTAAGCCGGCACGCTATGAAAACTTCTAAATCTCTAAAGACCACTAATATTCAATTACTTAACCATAACAATGTGTTAAATGTGTTAAACGGACAAACGTTTTTAAAACGATCGCACACGACAGCTCTGTGAAACTCTTTGTGTCCTATATTGTCAAGTTAGCGGACAAGTTAAAAAAAATGACTGTATATTCTTGCCCATAACGGCGCAAAATTTGATACACAATTCCTTTATAAGGAGCTTCATGAAGACGAGTCATCGGAGATATTTACAGGCGATCCCTTGAAAAGAGGAAACACACTTATACAGATGCAAATAAGAGGTAATGTACAGTTTAAAGACACTTTATTATTCACACCTTGTAAATTAGCCAAGCTACTGAAGGGAATGGGCGTAGCCGCCGAAGTTTCAAAAGGGTATTTCCCTCACGCTTTCCTTACTGGCGACACTTTAAATTACGTGGACTACCTCCCCCCAAACATTACTTTAACTACGCCAACACGACGGCCTGTTGCCTGGCACGGTCAGAGTGCCGATCGGCTCATGGGGGCGGACCTATACCAGCGTGTTTTCCATTAAAAGCAGTAGCAACTGATCGGTGTGTGTTACCACGCCTTGCACACATTAAAACTATCTCCACCTGTTCATCTATTGTCAATTTTTATGACATACTGTAGGTTCAACAACAAATCTGAAAAGAACGAAACACATATTAAAACACAAATTATTAAAATGTGCCTATGGTTCCTGATTTTTGCGCCACCCTGTGTATATATATATATATATATGCATATAACTGCAATGACCGCGCAGTATATAAATGAATAGAAACGACATAAGTGTTAAGGAACGTTTCTGCACACGAGGAGGAGAGATAACGAATAATGAAAAATGAGGCGAACCGCCCAGGAATCGAACCCAGGGCCTTCCAATTGCCGGTTGGATGCTCTACCATTATGCTACGGACCTCACTCAATCACAAATCGAAATTCTCCCACATAGGGCAGAAACCAATGCCCTGAGAGGGCACCCTCGCAAATCGTGAATATGCGCATATAACTGCAATGACCGCGCAGTATATAAATGAATAGAAACGACATAAGTGTTAAGGAACGTTTCTGCACACGAGGAGGAGAGATAACGAATAATGAAAAATGAGGCGAACCGCCCAGGAATCGAACCCAGGGCCTTCCAATTGCCGGTTGGATGCTCTACCATTATGCTACGGACCTCACTCAATCACAAATCGAAATTCTCCCACATAGGGCAGAAACCAATGCCCTGAGAGGGCACCCTCGCAAATCGTGAATATGCGCATATAACTGCAATGACCGCGCAGTATATAAATGAATAGAAACGACATAAGTGTTAAGGAACGTTTCTGCACACGAGGAGGAGAGATAACGAATAATGAAAAATGAGGCGAACCGCCCAGGAATCGAACCCAGGGCCTTCCAATTGCCGGTTGGATGCTCTACCATTATGCTACGGACCTCACTCAATCACAAATCGAAATTCTCCCACATAGGGCAGAAACCAATGCCCTGAGAGGGCACCCTCGCAAATCGTGAATATGCGCATATAACTGCAATGACCGCGCAGTATATAAATGAATAGAAACGACATAAGTGTTAAGGAACGTTTCTGCACACGAGGAGGAGAGATAACGAATAATGAAACCCAGGGCCTTCCAATTGCCGGTTGGATGCTCTACCATTATGCTACGGACCTCACTCAATCACAAATCGAAATTCTCCCACATATACTGCGCGGTCATTGCAGTTATATGCGCATATTCACGATTTGCGAGGGTGCCCTCTCAGGGCATTGGTTTCTGCCCTATGTGGGAGAATTTCGATTTGTGATTGAGTGAGGTCCGTAGCATAATGGTAGAGCATCCAACCGGCGTTTGGAAGGCCCTGGGTTCGATTCCTGGGCGGTTCGCCTCATTTTTCATTATTCGTTATCTCTCCTCCTCGTGTGCAGAAACGTTCCTTAACACTTATGTCGTTTCTATTCATTTATATACTGCGCGGTCATTGCAGTTATATGCGCATATTCACGATTTGCGAGGGTGCCCTCTCAGGGCATTGGTTTCTGCCCTATGTGGGAGAATTTCGATTTGTGATTGAGTGAGGTCCGTAGCATAATGGTAGAGCATCCAACCGGCAATTGGAAGGCCCTGGGTTCGATTCCTGGGCGGTTCGCCTCATTTTTCATTATTCGTTATCTCTCCTCCTTGTGTGCAGAAACGTTCCTTAACACTTATGTCGTTTCTATTCATATATATATATATACACACACAGTGTATATATATATATATATACACACTGTGTGTATGTGTGTGTATATATATACACAGTGCACACACACACACACACACACACACATATATATATATATATATATATATACATTTCAACTGCAAAGAACACGCAGTATAATTAACGTAAAGAACGACGCTTGTATAGGAGAACATTCCGCGCAAGATGAGGAGGGAGAACGAACAAATGAAAAAATGAGGTAACCACCCGGGAATCGAACCCGGGATCTTCCGATTGCCGGTCAGATATGATAACTACTACACCATGGTCCTCACTCGATCAGAAGTCGTAATTCTCCTACATACGCGCAGAAACCAATGCCCCGAGGGGCATTACGACTTCTGATCGAGTGAGGACCATGGTGTAGTGGTTATCATATCTGACCGGCAATCGGAAGATCCCGGGTTCGATTCCCGGGTGGTTACCTCATTTTTTCATTTGTTCGTTCTCCCTCCTCATCTTGCGCGGAATGTTCTCCTATACAAGCGTCGTTCTTTACGTTAATTATACTGCGTGTTCTTTGCAGTTGAAGTGTATATATAGGTGCGGCATGCGGGAGGTGCTCCCCTCGGGGCATTGGTTTCTGCGCGTATGTAGGAGAATTACGACTTCTGATCGAGTGAGGACCATGGTGTAGTGGTTATTATATCTGACCGGCAATCGGAAGATCCCGGGTTCGATTCCCGGGTGGTTACCTCATTTTTTCATTTGTTCGTTCTCCCTCCTCATCTTGCACGAGATGTTCTCCTATACAAGCGTCGTTCTTTACGTTATATATATGTATATATGTATATATATATATATATATTTGTGTGTGTGTGTGTATCGGAAGATCCGTGTTACAAAAACAAATGAACATAGTATCGGCTGTGGCAAAGGTGTGTTCATAATGAAAAGATAGTAACTTGCTGTTGCGCAATAGTTGATAAATCCCCGATAAAGAACGTTACAAATCAAAAAATCTATGAGAAATTCGGAATGACTCCGAGCTCGCCTTCCTACTCCTTTTGTTCAAAAGCTGACCCATTTGACTGTACGTCTATCGTTATGTCTATTTGCGGCTCTGAAGCAGGTAAAGAAAGGCGACGATTTGGATAAAAAATAACCCCAAAAAGACGTCCGAATTGAAACTATATAGGATTTGGCGAAGGGCGAAAACTGACACTGAATCGCTGAATTATTATTATTTTTATTTTTATTATTATTTTATTGTTATTTAATGGCATTTTATTTCATGGATGTTTGGGTTCATGTGGATATTTCTGCGAGTAAGAATCCTTACTCGAAATTATTCTTATACTTTTCCTTTAAGTTTACATGCAGAAACAAGCCTACAATATCATCCTATTTTTATTCGTAGACCGTAAAAGCAACTAAATAAAATGAAGCACGTATACATATCTTTCATTTTACTTAATTGTTTTAACGGTCTCTCTCTCTCTCTCTCTCTCTCTCTCTCTCTCTCTCTCTCTCTCATATATAGATATATATAATACACAGACTCTGCATGAACAATGGAACAAGGACCCCTTCTGGGATATTAAGTCCACTATGGTCAGAATAATGAATAGTAAATGGGACGTACTAAAGTTTTTCTTTTTCATGATGGAAGCCCAACGCGGTCAACGGGTCACTAGCAAAGAGGCCCCAAAATATAACGTCCCTGACCAGCTATCTGCTAAGCAGATAGGGCCCAGCTCTGGGACAGGGTTTAGAGTTTAAAGCTAACCTAGACAACAACATTCAAAACCTCAATATACGCAAGAAACTCGTTACATTTACTTCGGATAGAATTCACATAAAAACTAGCCAAACTCCAAAAAATTAAACCTCAACCGGCAACTTTGAGCATCCACTTTTCGAGTCACTTAACACGTCACTTAACACGTCTCTTAACACAACTCAGAATGGTCCCCTGAGATAACTTTTATGTAATACACAGACTGTGCCTGGAACAAGGAACCCTTCTGGGATATTAAATCCATTATGGTCCGAATAAGTAGTAGTAAATGGCAAATACTAAATACTTAAGTTCACTTCTTTGATTTATTATTGCAATCAGATTTCCAAAATGATAATGAACCAATTTATAAGGATTTAAAGTTTAAGTTTTAGTTAATGAGTCATTCAGTAATTTCGGAATTTTGAAGCAGTGAAATGCACATATTTCTTACGCTAAAACTTAGAGTAAAACCTTAAAACTATGGCTAATAATTAAAATAACTGAATTGAATGATTAAATTGAAACAAGTTAAGGATAGTAAATTCATTAAATAGATTAACTATTTCTTAAATTCACTTCTGTAGCAGAGGTTTCAATGAATATAAAGAGATATTGTGTACCTAATATATCCATCACAGAGCCTGCATTTATAAAGAGCAGGGAAAAGAGCCTCGTCGACGATGCTCCCAGGGCTTAAGTAACCTCGGGAAAGACGGAGACAATGCATTACAGGGGCCAACTCTTATAGGGAGGAGCTTAACAGTAAGCGACTATAAGAGTACATCACGTTAAGAATTGGGTGGAAATATATTTAAATTCCAATCGTGATTGGAAAGTTTTGACTCGGGAAAACCTCCGTGGGTGAACCAATAAGAATTGAAATAGTTTCTGTGGCTGATCATAAAAATGACTAGATTGGACTAGATTGGTCAACATAAGAAAAGAAGGGTGGTACATGGGTTGAGACAATTATGCCTTACCTATGGGAATGGTAAAAGGGTTTTAGTAAAATTGAATTAAATAAATGGGAAAAAAAATGCATTCTTATGAATACTTACTACAGATGGCAATGCTGAAACTGTGAAATGTCGTCTGCGGTGCAGTGATGTAGTCGAGACCACCATGGTCGAGACCGAGACCGAGACCTAAGCACCCGAGACCGAGACCAAAACCGAGACCATATGCAATTTTTGCATGCATTCAATATTGTGTAATGCCTAATTTCTAAGCTCTGTATTTCACATTCAGGAATAAAGATTCTAAAGAAGTTATCAAGTGACAATTGCAAAATTTACTCATAACTTATTCACAAATTCATAGTATGTAACATTTTTCAGCAGTTAACTGTCTACTTATAACAAGATAAGTTTTCTTTGTATTTGGGGAGCATCACAGTGATGTAGTCAAGATTACCATGGCCGAGATCGAGACCGACCCCGAGACCAGAAAAAATGGTCTCAAGACCGGTCTCGAGTCCTACATGACTGCTGTGGTGCAGTTAAACTTTCACGGAGGTGAGGGAACAAAGAAATTATGCGACATATATACTGTATAATTTTTATATGTTTCCCATATAATGATTACAGAGATTACAGATTATGTGATTACATGAGACTACATGAGATTACATGATTACGGGGTTACTTGATTGACATGCAGTGCGCATAAAAAAAGAGAACTGCAACATTCTGCGACACTATACCTAGGGAATTATAGTTATATGATAAAGAAGCAATTAGTCATGGACGAACTTGTTTGGACCATAGAATTTGACTATGGGACAATGCCACTTTTCAGCCCTCCAAAAATCCAGAAAAAAAATCCAGAAAAAAATACAGAAAAAAAGAGGCTGTCTTAAAGCAAATTAAAACCCCCTGCGGTGGAGTTGGCAAGTTAAAAGTAAGTGACAGTTGGGCATTGACTGCTTCTGGCGAGGTAGAGCAATGATTTGTTCAACCACTATGCAGGAGGGTCTTGTTTCGATAAATCAAAGAACCTACTTAATTTGTTTATATACACTGTTTTCTAATAATCATGAATTCTTTTCGGTACAATTCTCATAAATTTTATCAAGAGTTACATTCTTGAGGTATAAATTGCTAAAAATACAATGTTAAATTAACAAAATTAAATTCTAATGTAATGTCTCAGACCGATGAACTTTAATACAATATAAAATCCATATAAAGTCAATATATATGAAAAATATACGATACAAACCAAAAACTGAATAGTTCGAAAAGTAAATCTAATTGTTGATGGCCAAATTCTTTTTTTTATATATTCATATCCATTTGTCTTGTATGAACTAAATGGATTTACTTATTTGTTTTAACCTGTGAGCAGAACATATATAACTGTACAGCGAAAAGACAAGAGATGAGAGGGATTAGCAAAAGATTAACGAGTGCTAATTAAGGAGGAGAGGTATTTTAACAAGCTATGGTCCATTTTATAAGTTTCGAACTATCAGTATATTTATTTTACAACCAGCATCATTAGCTGGGCTGTTTTTTATTAGGCGAAATATAAGAGTATTTTTATATTTAAAGACTACGTTAGTAGTACTGGCGCAAAAGGAGAGAGTGCAATGCAATTGCAAATTGTGATCAGTGTTGCAAAGGAAATGTTGGCACCAGTGCCAGTGCCAACCCCCTCCCCCTCGTTGCAAGGCACCCCACAGTGCCAGTGCCCAACCCCCATTGTTGCAAGGCACCCCGTAAAGGGGGAGGGGGTTGCTGCAAGAGCATCAAGAGGTTATGCAACTTGGAGGCGGAGTTATCCCCCAAATTGAAATGAACTACCGCTGGGTGAGACCTCTTTGGGGAGAAGTTGGGACGGCCTCACCCACCCACCTAAGAGAGAGGAGAAGGCGAGAGAGAGGAGGAGATTTTGTGCGCTTGACAGGAGCGCATATTAAGACTTCGGCCGAGCGGCCGTTGTCTTATAGGGCTCCTAATCAGCCAGTCAGTTTAATCAGCCAGTGCCTCCAGGCATTATCAGCCATTTGGCACAGTGTATACTTCGTTTCGGCACGTACACACCCATCTATACGCCCATAAAATATTGCGCACACACGATTATATGCGTCGGGCTCGAGACCCGGCGGCGGCGCGTCCTTCCGCGGTTGGTAGCCAGGGTGACTTAATGATCCGTATTAAACTGTAGGTCTAAGGAGGCGTGTAAACATCCTTCCACGGTTGGTAGATAAATGGGTACCCAGAGTGCCCTAGCAGGGTTCTCGCTCTCTCTCGCTCTCTCTCTTTTATATATATATATATATATATATATATATATATATATACACTCATCCCCGTTAAAATGTAGGTCTAGGGTGGGGCAAAAAGATTGACATTCGTCAGAATGAACAATTCCGGCAGAAGCAAACGAAGGGCTAACCCAAGAAAGCCTATATATCTACAGTTCCGGAAAAAAATTCATCTAAATAAATTCTGAAAACTATAAAAATTAGTACAAGAAATGTACACAAAAGATCCAAAATTTATAATTAGCAATCACGTCAAATTGTATTAATTAACTCAGCCTCTCCCAATTCTGATAATTATTCTTTTAAATTATTTTATATCAATGTAAAACCCGTTAATTCCTTCGTGTATATATATATATAAACAGTTATATTTATCTTCGTTCACATTTAAAAATCAAATTTGAAACATCTGATATTCAGTTTTTCTACAACAAAAAAAATTTAATTACGGGCTATAAACACCGTCTCACTTCCATTCTGAACTTCTCTCATATATATATATATATATATATATATATATATATATATATATGTTGTTTATCTAATTCTTTATTGCCGTTTCTCTCGTTTCCAAGATTCGAGATAAGGAATGCATCATTAAATTATACGACCCAGCGTCGGGTCAGCATACGAACCATGAAAAGGTCAAGTTTTAAATAGCTATAATTAAGCGAGTCTTTGTGAAAGGTTGAGGTGATATTTTTTAAAAAACCATTTCCAGCTCCTTACGCTCTATTTTCACCCACACGTGTCTTCACTTTCCTAAGAAAAGTCACATGATGAGGGGTAGATTATTTTTTTTAATTTATTTATTGTACCGAAAGCAAAGGTGATCCTACATATGTACAAATCTCTCTCTCTCTCTCTCTCTCTATCTCTCGCTATATATATACAGGGCGTCCCAAAAAAATGTATACACACTTTAAATAATTATAAAGGCAGTGTTTATTAAAATACATTTCATTTTCAAAATGTAATAGAATCTACAGACATTATTTAATTGTTTTGTCAACGCCTGTTTTCAAACTGACGTCCGTTCTGGTCCAGGCACTGCTGATAACGCGAAGCAATGGAATCGCAAACATCACGAAACATTTCGTTTGGTATTTGTGTGCATTCTCGTTCAATGGCTGCTCTCAATTCAGCGACTGTTGCATGTTTTATAGCGTAGACTTTGTCTTTTAAGTATCCCCATAAAAAAAAGTCTAGTGGTGTGAGGTCTGGTGAACGCGGAGGGTATCCTACGAAACCCCTTCGTCCAATCCACATCCACATCGTGCCAAGTACCACTCGCAATACTCCACTCTTCGGTCCGGATCATCTTCATTAATAGCATGGACTAATCTTGGAATGTAACTTTTCCATTGACAGCGCTTCAAAATGCGTTGGACAGACGATTCTGAAATTCCTACCTCACGACTCGCTTGCCGCACAGATTTTCTTGGACTTTGGTGATACGTTTCCAGTACTCTTTCTTGCTTTGTGGGGCTTGTCGATGTCCGTGGTCTTCCGGAACGCTTCTTGTGGACATTCTGAACAGTTCCATCGGCTTCAAACTTATCTCTAATTCGAGTGATAGTAAGTCGCTTTGGTGGATCTGTTTGAAACTCCCTCCTAAACTGTCTTTGCACTTCAACTGCGTTTTCACACTTCCAGTAGCATTTTAGAATGAATTTCCTTTGTTCAAAGCTTAGTCTGACTGCCATTATTAATTCTAATGGGTTTAACTTGGAAAGAAAGAAACATCAATTGAGCTATCAGCTGTTAAAGTGTGTATACATTTTTTTGGGACGCCCTGTATATATATATATATACACAATTATATTAATCAGCGATCTGCTCGAGATCGTAAACTTTGGGCTAATGATCCGTAACCAGCACGTATCTGTTATTTTTAAATTTATTTATTGTATCGTGGAATTCTTATACGATACAATAAATTTTTACAGCAGTTTTCTTCATGGCTAATTGAATCTGAAATTATCTTCCACTTTTATTGTTCAACATAGGGCATCATAAACCGATTCACAAACAATCCTCAATTCGCTCTCTCTCTCTTTCTCTCACCCTCTCTCTCTCGCTCTCTCTCTCTCTCTGTCGGTCGAAAACAAGATAAAAAACAAAGCGTTTCTCGTCTCTCCACGAATGGGAATATCTGACACGCACCAGATTTCACTGGGCAACCAATCACAGTCCTGTGGGCGGAACCCAGGACCTCTGTTTGGCCACTCTGCAGACCTACGCGTCAAGCCCGTCCAAAAATTCACTGATAGCCAATAGGAAGCTAGCGTTTTGCGTGTTGTGGGTTGGTCACAAGCCCCCTTTATAAAAGGGAGCAGCTCATCTCAGAGCCCCAGTTCAATCGTTTTTCTTGCTTAGTGTTTTTGAAATACCAGCCATGAGCCAGCTGTACGACTCCCCCGAATTGTTTGAAGATCAAGATTTCTATGCTGATGCAACGCGTTTAATTTTCAACGCTGCAGATCGGAATGAACTTTTATCTACGCAAGTTGTTACGGAAAATTGCGATGCAATGGAAGATCCTACCGACAATTCATTTGAAATGTAAGTGATTATATTCTGCTGCGCATTCAGTGTTAATTAACTTCTAAGTGCCATAATAAGTGTCTTGAAAACTAGTTTGTGTTTATTCTCGGCCTGTATATAACGTTTCAACCGGTATTAACTTATAAAAAGCCGTAATAAAACGAAGTGAAAAATATTTTTAATTATTCTGTTTCCTTCGTATATATATATATATATTTAGTAGAAATCCAATGACAAGGAGAAATGTAAATGCCATGAAAAGTCTTCTTTATTGCGCAACGTTTCGAGCAATACGCTCATCTTCAGGCTGTTTAATAACAATGTGAAATTAAAATCAATATTGAATGAAAAACAAACAGAAATTTCTATAACCTATTCGTAAAGACAAATTTTAAAAGACTGAGAAAAGAGGGTTAAGTTCTAAGTTATACAGATTTACATATCAAAATTAAGAAGTTATTTTTAAATACATGTAGTAAATGTGAAATTAATACACTGGAAAAATTACCAATAGTACACTGGAACAATGGAGCTATCTACCTTACACAGCAATATCCGAGGCCGACTAATTTGAGCAGAGGAGACGGGAATGAAAGATGGCGAGGGAGATAGGGGAAGGAGGGATTATAAGGAATTGGGGAAGGAGGAGGGATCATAGCAGATTCCTTATAATCCCTCCTTCCCCTATCTCCCTCGCCATCTTTCATTCCCGTCTCCTCTGCTCAAATTAGTCGGCCTCGGATATTGCTGTGTAAGGTAGATAGCTCCATTGTTCCAGTGTACTATTGGTAATTTTTCCAGTGTATTAATTTCACATTTACTACATGTATTTAAAAATAACTTCTTAATTTTGATATGTAAATCTGTATAACTTAGAACTTAACCCTCTTTTCTCAGTCTTTTAAAATTTGTCTTTACGAATAGGTTATAGAAATTTCTGTTTGTTTTTCATTCAATATTGATTTTAATTTCACATTGTTATTAAACAGCCTGAAGATGAGCGTATTGCTCGAAACGTTGCGCAATAAAGAAGACTTTTCATGGCATTTACATTTCTCCTTGTCATTGGATTTCTACTAAATATTAAATTGAAGCTCTGTAGAAGCAACCCGCATAATTATATATATATATATATATATATATATATATATATATATATGTTAACCCCTCCGTCTATGGCCCGGGGTGGTTCGAAGTCGACGGGGGTTCTAGTTAGGTGGCAGCAATGGATGTGTGACTTGCAGTAGTTTTCTTCTATATTACTCTCCGAGTTCTTCTATAGTGGCTCGGAGGACTCTGATAGACTTACTAAAAATGCTGAAGGTTCCGGATTTTTCTTATAGCGTATCCGGAAAGGTTAATGAGTAAGTTCTTCTGAAGAGAGCAAGGCTCGAAGGATAAGATAAAAACTATCTTCAACTGTAAATTTACTGCTAAAATGTACAGGTAGTGCTCAGCCTCTGAATTAGCTTCTGAATGCCAATGGAATATTTTTAGTGGGTTTATATACCCAAAAACTGCTAACATCATTATTATTAAATGCTAAAAAGGCTGTATTATTTTTGCACAATATTCGAAAATAAAGTAAATTTTTAGCTGTGGCAAGGCTTGAACGAGTAAACAAAATATTTGAAGACGAAACCATATTTTTATCTTAAACCGCGACTTTTTAGATCTGATGTTATCATGATCTGCCAAGTTAACTAAAAGTGGAAATCGGACTATGCATCTTTACACTAAAATATGCATATCAGTAAAATTTTAAGGTTTAAGATGTACAATTTTAATGCTTAGGCAAGACATGATCTCATCTTTTATAACGAAAGGAATGTATACAAAATATGAACATTGCAAAGCTTAAGCACGATTCCTTATTAAGCGAAATCTAAAAAAATGATTATGAGATTTTAAAAAACAACAGGTCACCAATTATTTGGCAAAGTAGAAAGCAAATCAACAATTTTATCCAAACTCGCGTTGGGCGATTTTGGTCCTTATGTAAAAATGAATACACACACGTACATACATATGAGTATAGGCATTATATAAAGTTAAATATATAAGAATATACAGGATTATATAAATACATGAACCATATAACATGAATTTTTAAAATGGATACTTTTTCTTAAAATGGATACAAGAATTATATAAATGAATACAAGAATTACATGAAGAATAAGATAGTATAGGAATATGGGAATTATTTATGGTTCATTTTTACAGGGCTCTGCCCTCTAGAATGATATTAATATAATAATGTAACATCCTAACTAATGCTAACTAGATGATAACTATGGGTTTTATAATACAGAGTTATATATACAACGTAAGTCGGGTGGTTAAGTCTAGTTCACGTGGTCTGGGTACGCACTCTTGGTCGTGCATAAATAGTTTCATGTTCCGTGTCACTTCGTTTTCTTTGTTCCCAGAATGATCTTTTCACCACAAATATACCGAGGATAATAGCACATACAATAATGATACTAACGGCAGATGTTGAGAAAATGGTTACCGGTTGTAGTATTTGTAAGAGGTTGTTTTGTTTATCATCCGAAATTTTAAACCGGCTCAATTGATCATTCCATTCAGGGGCATGTAGTTCGGGTAGGATGGTTACAGGTTTTATGGAGAGATTTAAGATCTCTATGACGGGTTTAAATTTAATTTGCGACTGGAATGGGTACGAGTTATTAAGGGTAACCTTATACGGGTTGTATATTTGGAGGGCTTTTGAACGCAAGGAGCAACCAATTGGTAGCCGAATAACCATAGGGATTGTAATGAGGGAATAATTCGATGGACACTCGAGAGTAGCGGCAGTCCTGTTCGCGAAGGAAACCCAGATGTCTGGTCCAATTCGTAGTTGGATGGTTTTAGGGGAATGAAATTTTTTAAATGAACATACGGGGGCATGCCGGTCACGAATTAAATCGATAAAGCAACACCTAGTAGTTGGAAGAATAACTGGTTTGAGTGGAGGGCAGACGAGTTGTTTATTTGGTTGCGGGAATCGGCAATGCCGGACGTCGCTATCTGACATCATAGAATAAGCTGATAGATCTTTGGTGAGGAAAAGGTAAGGTGGTACGGTGGGTAAATACAATCGATAGACATTAGAGTTATTTTGGTAGGGTGTTGAGAAAGGGTGAAATTTATATACGTCATAAGTGAGGACATCGAAAAATGGTATGATTATGAGGTATGTGTAGGGGCGTGGTCCATGTACAGTCCAGGTGTATTCTAGAAATTGAGGGTAATTAGTGTGGTTGAGTGGGAATATGGGTGATAATTTTAATTGTGACTGGGCGGTGTGAATCAAGGACTGAAGTATTTCCCATGGTATTAGGGTTGAAAGAGTGATTTTTCCATGGGCTAGCTGGGTTGCACGCAAAACCTTGGAATGAATCGTAGTTATTCGTTGTAAGTATTTATCGATTAGGGTTACTTGTAGGTTCATTATCTCTATTAATTCTATATATCTTTTGTGTTCTTTGTATTGAGCTAACATGGATTCAAGGTATGTGAATCTGTCCGAAAGGGAGTGGAGGAAGCGATTGTTTTCGTGTAATGACCTAATAGTTTGTTCTAACATGTGTCCATTATATTGTCGATTTCGCGCGAAGAGATTCAATTTAAGTTCAATTCTTTTAATATCTTCTTCGGTTGCTAATCCGAATAAACCTTTGAACAGTTTCCCTCCTATATCTATCAGTCCCCTTTTACTTCTTTGGTTAAAGTTTTCTGAATTTTTAGTTTCAGTTTGTATTCATGGTAAGGCTAATATTTCTGATAGGGCGCGTGCTGTAGTTGGAATATTTTCGAGGGTATTTTCTAACAGAACGCGACTAATCTGATCTTTTCCTTGGAAAGAATTCTGGACTTTACTTTCAAACGTTTTTAATTGGGTTTGTATTTGAAGGAGATTGATTTTAATTCTAGCAGGGGGTTGCAAATTTATATAAAGGTCTGCGTGCCCTTTCAAAAATTTACCTTCTGCAAGTTTTTCTATAACTCCAGTAGAAATTTTAATGCTAGGTCTACAAGAGTAAATAATTTGGAAAATTATAAGGGGGACAATTTTATTCATTTCTACGCCTTAAGTTATACGGAGCTGGGGGTAGTTGTGTGGATACTTGTGTGGATACTTGTGTTTGTGGGCGAAGGGGTCGGCCTCGTTTTGGTGGCAATGGGGGTCGACCGTTGTGCTCGGATTCTGAGCGGGTTCGTTTCTTATGTGAAGGTTCTAGTTCACGTGGGTGATGCATTTGCGGGCGGTATGTAGGGTCCGTGCGTCGATCATCAATCGGCGAGGGTGGTGACAGAGGAGATGGTGGAGTTTTAGGAGATGGTGGAGTTCCACTGAGTGATCCTCTCGAAGGGGTTTCTCCAGGGTCTGGGTCCGATGGGACGCTTGGCTCTGGGGCCTCCTCTTGTTCAGAGATTGCCTCGAGTAATGGTGGTATTACGAGGTACCAATCTTCGTCATGAATAGCGGTTCCCGCGGTGATCACTTCAGTTTTTTTATCCCTGCCCGATTTGTTAATATCTTGACCTTTTGAAGGATAGGCGGCTCGAACGCCTGGCAGCTGTTTTTTGGGAAGGTGTTGTTCGGAAGCTATCTTCAAATTGTCAGCGTGAATGATCTTTAGTTTGGAATGATCCCGGAGATCGAGGATTTCATAACGATTTTTTCCGAGGTTTTTCATAATCCTATATGGGCCATCCCATTTTGGGTATAATTTCCGATGAGCACCTGGAGGTTTCACGCTCTTCAGATAACATCGCATACCGACGATTATAGTCCGTTGACGGGGATGACGCCTATGTTGCTCTTGCTCCATCTGTTGGTTTCGTTGGTCGAGGGCATAGCGGATTATGTCAAAAATCTTGAAAGATCGTTCAGCTAGTTGCTGATTTGCTTCTGCCATTTCGGAAGATGTTAGAACTGCCGGGTCGGTTTGGTCGGGCAAATCAAAAGGTAGACGCTTGTCGTAGTGATAGAGAACGAAATGAGGGGTGTCCCCGATGGACACATTATAGCCATTGTTGATGGCTGTTTGTACCATGGGAAGGAAATCATCCCATGTACGGGAGGATGCATCGACAACGTGGCGCAGGGCTTCCAAGATCTTTCGATTGTGCCTTTCCACTAAGCCGTTTGCCTGCGGATGTTATGCCACAATGTGTGTATTTTTAATTTTACACATGTTACAGAGTGACTCGAACAGTTTGGAAGTGAAACTAAGGGCGTTATCCGAGATCAGGATGGAAGGAGTGGTATGATTTTCGATGACGCGTTCCACTAGGGCTCTTGCTACAGTTTCCGAGGTCTGGTCTGGAATGGCGGCTACTTCGCTGTAACGCGAGAAGTGGTCCGTAAACACAATGATGTACTGATTTCCCTTTGACGTTTTGGGAAATGGTCCCAGTATATCCATTCCAGTTCTTTGCCAGGGCCTTTGGCAGACTGGATATTTATGCATCGGAGCTGTGGATGGTACGTTGCCCTTATGCTTTAAACACGACGGACATTCGGCGATGTATTCTTGTACCTTTTTGTTCATCTCGGGAAAGTGGTATCGCTCCAAAAGACTCTTGATGGTGCGATCCGGCCCCATGTGTCCATACAAAGGTGAGTCGTGACAAAGTCCAATGGCTGTATCGACGAGATCCTTTGGTATCTCCACGAGGTCATTTCCATCTTCGTTCCTGAAATGTACGAGCCCATCTTTGAGGTTGTACTGTTCTTTTACCTTCGATAGTTCCTTTTGTTCCAGGCGCGCCCGAAGGTTCTGAGTGTGTTGGTCCTGTTGTTGGGAGTATTGCAGACACTCGTAGTCGAACACCTGAAGAATTCCTATTTTATTCACTTGGGCGTCGGGCTTGAGTCTCGACAATCCGTCTGGAATAACTTGCAGTTTTCCCGGTTTGTATACGATTTTCGCTGCAAAGTCCTGAATCAACAGAGCCCATCTACTCAATCGTCCTTCAAGTAGCTTGTCCTTGAAGAGGTACGTGAGTGGCTTATGATCAGTCTTGATGGTTACATCGTAGCCATAGACGATATTTCGGAATTTTTTCAAAGCCCAATATACCGCTAGGGCCTCTCGGTCCGTAGTGGAATAATTCCGTTGAGGTGCAGAGAGAAGTTGACTGGCATAAGCAATGGGTAATTCCACACCGCCTACGTCCTGTAACAGGACGGCTCCTAGTCCATAGGAGGAAGCATCTGTGGCTATGATGAAGGGTCTTGTGTAAACAGGATATTGTAAAATGGGATGACAGGTTAGTTTATTAATTAAAGTTTCAAAGGCATGTTGGTGATCGGATTCCCAGTTAAATTTCGAATTTTTCTGGAACAAATTAGTAATGGGTTTAGCAATATTCGAAAATTGGGGGATAAAGTTCCGATAGAATCCGACAAAACCAATAAATGCACGGGCGTCGTCGATGGTCTTGGGTACAGGGTACCTTTCCAGGGCTTCGAGTTTGGCTGGATCAGGTTTAATTCCTGTGGACGAGAGTAGGAATCCTAGGTATACCAGGGATTCTTGTAAAAAATTGCACTTTGCAAGCTTCAGTTTAAGGTGTGCTTTTCTCAAGTGTGATAGCACATTCTGAAGGCGTTGAAAGTGTGTTTTTATGTCCGAACTGTAGACGATAATATCGTCAAGATAAACGAGAGCTTCGACACCTAATAGGTCGGAAAGGACTATATTCATCAACCTAGAGAAATTAGCAGGCCCATTTTGGACTCCGAAAGGTAGAACCTGGAATTCGTAATGGCCTCGGTTAGTGGAGAAAGCAGTCAATGCCCGAGATTCGGGACTGACCTCCATTTGCCAATAACCCGATGCTAAATCGAGGGATGAAAAGAAGTTCGCTTTCCCTACGTTCAGAATTGTTTCCTGCATGTTTGGAATCGGGAAACGGTCTGGGATGGTAATGTTGTTCAGGCGTCTAAAATCTATACAAGGGCGAGATGTTACGTCCTTTTTGGAGACGAGAATCATAGGAGCAGACCAGGGACTAGCTGAAGGCTGAATGACATCCTGCTCCAACATGTCCTTGATGTGTTCCTCAATAGTGACTAATTGGGAATGTGGAACCCGATAGGGAGGAATGAAAATGGGTTTGGAATTGGGTTCCAACTTGATTTCAAAAGGGACCAAATTAGTTCGGCCCAGAGGATCTCCTTTTAGGGCAATCACATCTCTATTTCTTATCAGGAAATCGAGAAGTGATTCCATTAGTTTGGGATCCTGTAAAGCTGGTGACTCCTGAAGGGAGTGCTCCAGACATTTCTTATATTCTTCTTTTAATACTGAAGGATTTAATTCTAAGGAACTGGAAACACGATTTATCATACTGATGGGGAAATCTGAATCTACTTCTACTGTGGAAACAGTTCCTATTTTCTGATTTGAAGTTAATTCTATAGGACTTTCTCCTTTGTTTAAACAAACAACAGGGATAGCTGAATTCTGACTCTGACTAAGGACTTGGGCAATAAGAACATCTCTTTTGAAATTACTTTTCTCTGTAATCAGAGTACGCTCTGACTCTAATAATTTTCCTTGACTGTTAACTACTTTTGCTAGGAAACAAATCTTCTCATAAGGTGCTACTGTTATATGCTCGGTAGGGCATATGAAAAATTGTGAATCTGATTCTGGTTCGGCGAATAAAATTTGCCTTATTGGCTGAACTGAAGCTGGCTGACTGGAAACTGGCTGACTGGAAACCGGCTGACTGGAAACTGGCTGACTGGAAACTGACTGACTGGAAACTGGCTGACTGGAAACTGGCTGACTGGAAACTGGCTGACTGGAAACTGGCTGACTGGAAACTGACTGACTGGAAACTGACTGTGTTGATCCAACTGGATTCAACAACTGGAACTGATTACCCTGGGGTCTGATTTCTGGAGCGGTTGTCCCTCTGGATACAACCGGCTGACTTGAACTGCAATCAAGTGGAGAGGGGTTTCCTATTTCTTTCGGAAATCTGAATGGACTAATTCTATTAACATTAAGTTGTCTGTTATTCTCACGGAGATGGTGTGTCCTATTTCGACACTTTACTAACTTTCCGGCTGGGTAAATCTCCCATTGATTCCGGTTAAAAAAATCCATACCTAGTAGGATATCTGTCTGGAAGGTGGCGACTGTGTCCACTATACAACATTTCGCGGGGTACACCGCGTTTCCAACTTCTAAATATAACTCAATTTCTCCGTATGTAGGTATGGGTGTGCCCGTAACTCCTCTGAGTTGGCAGGATGGTGCTTTAAATTCATATTTGTAATTTGTATTCTCTAATAATTCATCTACACATTGTTTCTTAATTAACGTCGCGTGTGCTCCTGTATCTAGGAGAGCAGTTAAATCTTGGTTATCGGTGCTACAATTTATTATTAAATCTAGGAGGTCCGCACCTATTATCCTGATGGGGAGTTTGTACTGAGGTTTGTACATGGGGTAAGAGTGTGGTTGACCCTGTGGTCGTGATCTATTGGGTTGGTAGTTCGACTGAGGCTGGGAATGGACTGGTTTCTGGGGATTGGACGACTTTTGGGATAAGTTTTGGGAACGTGGTTGGTTTGGTTTCTGAAAGTGGGGTCTATACCCTGCAGGGGCTTTATCAGCACACTTTTGGCGATCGCCACGGCGATGACCATGTTCGTGACAGTGGGAGCAATACGAGGGATAATTACACTGACTTATCATGTGCCCAAAACTATCGCAGTTAAAACACTGTGGAGGAGGGCGTGTATTCTGGGTTTGGGGGGGGCTTGTTTCTGGGGTGTTCCCTGCATTGGCCTCGATTTATAGGGTTGTTGTTGGTGTTGTGGCTGCTGCTGTTGAATATAATGTACGGGGGTTTCTCTACCCTTTCGGTAGTTCTGGTTTGCTAAATCGGGGTAATGTTCTGGTGTTTTGTTTATGGCTACACTAACAGGTTTGTCAACATTTAAAAACTCCTGAAACTTTTTTTTAGGTGCTCCGGGTAGGTTTTGGTAAATGGTTGTGGCTACTATTAGATTTCTTTGTTTCGAAGTGAAAGTTATGCCACATGCATTTTCTGCGGCACGGAGGGCTTCTCCTACAAGTTTATGTGTACGTGTAATAAAATTGTTTAAATCTTCGTGTTCCTCTTTCTTCCATTTAGCTTGGAAGACTGCTTCTGACGTGGCTAAGGGTTGTGCAAGGGTTATTTCTTTAAAAAATTCTAATAAGTTTTGTTTAAAATCGTCCCATGTTGTAGCTTCGCTAATTGATGGGACGTAAGTGACTGTGTCATGAGCATTCCCTTCTTTCGGGTCGATAAATCTTTTTGCTTCCCTAATTTTTATATCATTATCGGTAATATTTTCGCGTAAGAAATGTTGCTCTAAAGATTCAACCCAAGGTCTTACGCGTGGTTCAACAAAACGATTATCTATGGTCCCCTTAAAAATTAAAACAGTATGAGAAAGGTTTACTAGTCTGCCTAAGTTAATGTATGCTGGGGCGGGGGTTTGAGACTGAGACATATTGGCTTGTGTGTTTGGGAGTATGTTTGAAGGGCGCGGGGTAGGTGGAAAAATGGGTGTAGGTAAATTTTCGATGTCAGAAAGCGCACCGTCTGAATCGCTCATATGTGAAGGTACTTATTAATGTGTTCTAATTAGGTTTGCTTGACCGATCTTAATTTATGGAATGATCACTTAAGGGGTTTTCCTAACTACACTATCTAAAAATAAATGCACAACAATTTGCCTAACTAGGGGAAAATTTGAAAAGATTGCAAACAAAAATAAAAATGAAAACAAAATTTTACTTGAATGTACGTGAAGGTATGGTAATACTATGTTTGGTACATTAAATAAAATTATACTGTACTAACTAGAATAGTAAAAATAACTGTGAAAATAACTGTGAAAATAACTGTGACAATAATTCTGTGACAATAATTCTGTGACAATAATTCTGTGACAATATTGTTTTCAATTAAAAAAAATGTATCACTGGTGTCTGAAGTGTTCACTGTGTTTTGTGTTATTTCTGGCTCAATATTAAATATTAACTGTTAATAATACTGACTTTTCAAATGTTTTAGAGATTATTTAAAAAAGAGTTTTGTACTTAAGATTCCTACTGCGAAATCCTTAGAGACGTGTCCTGACGACGTGTCTTGCTGGCCACTTGTTCTTGGATGAAAACTAGGCGTGGAGAACTTGGAGTCGTGACGCACCGGTTCAAGGGTGGATGTGACGAACTAGAAGTCGTGACACGCCGGTCAAGGTCAACTGGGTGTTGGTTCTGGTTCCAGGGTCTGGAAGACTGGAAGAATCCTGGAGTCGTGAAGATCCTGGTTAAAGGGTCGCCAGTTGTTAACCCCTCCGTCTATGGCCCGGGGTGGTTCGAAGTCGACGGGGGTTCTAGTTAGGTGCCAGCAACGGATGTGTGACTTGCAGTAGTTTTCTTCTATATTACTCTCCGAGTTCTTCTATAGTGGCTCGGAGGACTCTGATAGACTTACTAAAAATGCTGAAGGTTCTGGATTCTTCTTATAGCGTATCCGGAAAGGTTAATGACTAAGTTCTTCTGAAGAGAGCAAGGCTCGAAGGATAAGATAAAAACTATCTTCAACTGTAAATTTACTGCTAAAATGTACAGGTAGTGCTCAGCCTCTAAATTAGCTTCTGAATGCCAATGGAATATTTTTAGTGGGTTTATATACCCAAAAACTGCTAACATCATTATTATTAAATGCTAAAAAGGCTGTATTATTTTTGCACAATATTCGAAAATAAAGTAAATTTTTAGCTGTGGCAAGGCTTGAACGAGTAAACAAAATATTTGAAGACGAAACCATATTTTTATCTTAAACCGCGACTTTTCTGATCTGATGTTATCATGATCTGCCAAGTTAACTAAAAGTGGAAATCGGACTATGCATCTTTACACTAAAATATGCATATGAGTAAAACTTTAAGGTTTAAGATGTACAATTTTAATGCTTAGGCAAGACATGATCTCATCTTTTATAACGAAAGGAATGTATACAAAATATGAACATTGCAAAGCTTAAGCACGATTCCTTATTAAGCGAAATCTAAAAAAATGATTATGAGATTTTAAAAAAACAACAGGTCACCAATTATTTGGCAAAGTAGAAAGCAAATCAACAATTTTATCCAAACTCGCGTTGGGCGATTTTGGTCCTTATGCAAAAATGAATACACACACGTACATACATATGAGTATAGGCATTATATAAAGTTAAATATATAAGAATATACAGGATTATATAAATACATGAACCATATAACACATGAATTTTTAAAATGGATACTTTTTCTTAAAATGGATACAAGAACTATATAAATGAATACAAGAATTACATGAAGAATAAGATAGTATAGGAATATGGGAATTATTTATGGTTCATTTTTACATATATACACACACGGTGGAGCTTTAATAATACATTCCTCGGTAATTTAAAGATGTATTCTTTCTCGTTTATAATTATTAATCTAATTTCCTTTTATTCTGAATTGTTCTACAACGAAAAAATTAATTCCAATATGTTTTTAATTATTGTCTGTTTCCTTCGTGGTTATTTCGGTATATATATATATATATATATATATATATATATATTATATGGTGTGTTTTTATTTGTACATTACTCGATAATTTAAAAATTTATAGAAAGTTCTACAGATAGGATTTTAGAAATATTAAAAACTATTAAGAATTGCATGCGGGCTCGAGTCCCGTTGCAGGCAGACGATGTCTTAGCACTCTTACTTTTGAAAACTGTTAGGATATCTGCTTGTGGATACAATTTGCTGTTAGTCTAACCTAGCTTTATTTTTAATTTTTCTACAACGAAAAAATTAATCCCATTATATTTTTAATTATTGTCTGTTTCCTTCGTGATTATTTCGGCATATATATATATATATATATATACACACACCCGCAGATATATATGTATATATATATATATATATATGTTGGAGCTTTAATATATATATATATATATATATACACACACACAGAGATATATATATACCGGGTGTCTGAGAATTATCTGTACAATTTTTGGCTGTTATTAAAAGTCAACCATGAAGTGCAGAAATTCCAGTTTTGTCCCATTTTACAGAGAATCTCATTAAGTTTTTTCTGATACTACGTTTTGACAAATTTTTTAGAAATGTACGCGGGTGACAGACATTGATGATTTAAAAGCAAGAATCACAGCTGCTATTGAGCGAATTGATGTGGATATGCTGCAGCGTACATGGCAACATTTGGAGTATCGATTGGATGCTTTGCGAATCACTAATGGTGCACATATCGAATGTTTGTAACAACGTTACTTTAATAAAAGAAACTTTTGAAAATACAGATTCTAAATAATCTTGTTTAAGAATTTTACGTGTTATCAAGAATTTTATTAAAAGATGAAATTGTACAGATAATGTTCAGACACACTGGAATTTCTAAAAAACTTGTCAAAACTTGGTATCAGAAAAAACTTAATGAGATTCTCTGTAAAATGGGACAAAACTGGAATTTCTGCACTTCATGGTTGACTTTTAATAACAGCCAAAAATTGTACAGATAATTCTCGGACACCCTGTATATATATATATATATACACACAGTATATGTTGGAGCTTTAACAATACTTTTCTCGATAATTTAAAGACAGTACCGCAGTAGGATTTTTAAATTACCAAAATTATTAATGACTATCTGCTTTTTTATTATAATTTTTAAAATTCGTGGCATTTTCTCTTATTGTAGCTCTTTATTTTTATTTAACTTTATAGGATTGATGCGGAACTTGATCGTGTTTTAGCTACTTTTCGTTTTGATAAAAAGGGAATAAATGATATGGATGCTTTACCCCACAACCAAACCAGTGATCTGAAAACAGAAGTCGAGGTATTAGCTCACATCCGGTCCAGCGAGTGCAGGTCATCGAGAAACTAATGAAAATATTTTTGAGGTTAAGAACAAAACACACTGTATTTTCATTTAATTTAGTAAATGGTAGAAAACATGTACAAAGCGGAACCAGTGTCCATTAAATAAGTCTTAATGGCTACAAATAGGCCTTTACACAAAATAGATATACACTATTAAAAAAATTATAAATCCCTTCCCACGTGACATCTGCATGAAAAATGAGAGGGCGTACATCCCGCACGTGTCGCTATAATATCCTTGAAAGCGATACGGGTTCCACACAATCTCAGGTCCACGTATTTGCTCGATAAACTGCACAACCACAGAATCATTCCGGGGCTGAGTGCCGAGTGAGTCAAAATAGTGCATTCTTATCCTATTTTTAAAATAGAGTGCAAACCAATGAATCCCCTCACCACCCACAATGTTGGTGTTAATGATAATCCCGTACCAGTTTGTCGTAGTTGGCAACTTCATTATTTCATTCCTCGCAAACACACCGATAAATTTGGAGCGTGTGAAACGGTCATTTTTCATTACTCTCTGGAGTTTATTCGCGTCCATTTTAAAAGTCTGTGACCACGTTCCTGAAACGATCAACTTCTATTATTGCCTGTGATTCGAGGTAAACTAGTACACTTACAGGCGCGTCTATAGGCTTGGCAAATTCCAAACTGACTGAGATATTCCCACTCTGTTGTGGACTTAAATGCGTGTTTACGCTAGCAGACAAGTTAGGCGTAATATCAAATGAATAAATGTTAAATTCTTCGACAAATTCTTTCTGCGTTACACCAAACCCAAGTCATCACAGCCCTGTATTATGAGCCAGACTACTATAAGCTCTCGCGCAGAGCGGGAACACAGCGTCTGATGAGTAGTCCGTAATCATAGTCCCTCCCAAAGCGATGCCATTTACGTATAGAGTAATATTTTTAAGGCCGAAATTCTCGAATTTAAAGGCACTCTTTTTATATTTTCCATTCGTCGAGGCGTGGTCCTGCATTCCAATTAATATCCTTTTAGGTAGACTCCAAGGGCCACGTTTTCTAGTTGCTTCGAGGCCAACCCGGCGGGCACCGTGTATAGTTTGATCTGTACCCTGTTAATTGGGTATTTTACTGTGGCGTGTATTAAGTCTTTCTCAATTTCTATTTGTTTTGGCGAACTTAATTTCACTCGGCGTATACGCAAATACGCCTCCATTATGTGAATCACAACGGGTTTCGCGCCCTCTTCTTGATCAGACCCCAGATTTATGCAGATCTCAGGAATCGTGCGGGTAAGCTTCAACTTTATCCACCCCGTTCATAAGCAGTTTCTCCTGGAATGTGAAATCTGTATGAAGACGTCCAAAACATTCGTATATCTTTTTTTTAGAATTTTTAAATTTATCCTTTATACCATTTTCATCTTTAGTGGTAATATCCCTCGGCGGTTAAAAAGGTGTCCTTCGCTTCTTTTGAAAAGTTGAGGACATTTTCCAGATAGGCTCGTAGGTGATAGTACCCCGTTCCTGCCGAGATGTTAACCTGATTTAAATACACCTCACACTGGCTGAATATGGAGTGTAAAAAGTTGGTTTCAGGGTAGCAGAGTAACTATCATCGCAGTCCGTTCCATCAGAATGGGCTATACGCAGTTTAGCGTACATGTGCATGCAGCTCGGGTCAAAAAAGTAAGGGCCTGAGCTGGGTATCACGAATTCTATAGGGACTCGGCGAACTAATTGTGTTTAATGGGTTAATTGTAATAAAGTCGCTATGCTCAATAGAGACCTGAGTGGGGGCATATCAAAGAGGGACAGTTCCGATTTACAGCATTGTGAACTACACGGATGGATGAAACGCGCCATGACGAGTCAGAAATAGTGCCACCTCTCTCGACAACTAGTAATCAGCCTATGATTCGTGAGAGTAGTGTCCTCAGCTTATATCAGTTAAAAAAATGATCAGCCATAGGTTTCATACGCTTAGAGCACTTCTTTTTTATTTCCTTTTACGTTTAGCGCCACGTGATGGTAACCCCTTCTTCCTGGCAGATCTCTTCTTTCCGCCACCACGCATTTTTCTCTTTGCATCTTTGATGATTTCGTCCCGTGTACGTTTTAAATGTTTTTTTAGAGCTTCTTTAGGCTTAGTTCCACCCATTATGTCTTCTGCCGCGTTAAAACCTGTTTGTAACGCCTTCCGCCCTAGGTACCTGGCACCCCTCTTCAACAGTGGGACAGCGGTGCGTAGTATGGATGAAAAAATGGATCCAAGCCACTCCCACGCTGGTATCTCACTCCTCGGTAGACTGTGAATGGCCTTCGAGTCATTATAAACGGCGAAAGTGTAGTTTCACTGTTAAGCTCCCATCACCGAATGGGAAATTTTTTCCCTCAATCGTTCTTATATATATCGAGATGTTGGTTAATAGATTAGTCGCAACATTCACATAATGGGGCTTGTCATATGTAATGCTCAAACTTTTCCCTCTATGGTTGGGGATGTGTGCAATGCGCAGCAGGCGCGCCTGGGTGTCCCCAACAAATTGGTGCTCTACGATATTGCTGTAAATATAGCACATGTCTGGGGGAGAGCTTTCACCCAATTTCTCCATCTTCAATTGATACATTAAGCTGGACAAGTCATGCTGTGCCTCGTGAAAGGTATCTCTTTGGAGAGCTGCGCTATATCGGCCTCAGCCACAATTGTGAACAGCTCTTTATCTTTAATATTTCTACTAAGCGTTGATTTAACTTCAATGTGCATGCAGGCGTGTCTATGTTTACGACTTCAAAAAGTAAATCGTTTGTCAGGTACGACTTTTCAAGACTCTTGTTTAACCCCGTCACAATGTCCATGGCTATCATAATGCCCGATTCCTAGCGATACATTTGTGCTATAGTACTGTTCCTCACCGAACAGGACTGAACGCATAGTATTGTCTAAGGTTATGCCTAATTTTTCGCACTCATCGATTCTTCTAATCAGAAATATGATTTGCTCATTTTCAAGAGTTAAAAATTTGGAGACTAACTGGAGTTCACATAAACCCACCTCATACGAATCACGCTCCAATTCAATGGGTCCGTGGAGTTCTGTCACAAAGTTGGCGAGGGTGTTGTTAGGATGTACAGAGAGAAGAAGGGACGGGAGTGTGACATAGAAGTGGCTAGGCGCCATGTTGCATACTAATTAAGCTTCATTATTGCAGCAGCTTTTATATAGGTGTTGAAGCTTTCTGGGTAACCCAGCCATTTCACCAGGTACATTTTTCTCTTTCCTGAACCTTTGCTGCCTAAAATTTTTTAATTTTAAACACTTTTTCCTAAATTAAATGTCACTTTCTGCAACTCCTCGCGGTAAAAGCCTCCAGCGATCTCTTCCCCATTCAAATCTTCAACGTAATACATCATTATCTCACCTTTAGGTCTCATAGCACGAACTTTAAAAATCTCACGTGTCCATCCTTGCTCAAATCCCTTCGCGAATTTATTTCCCGAACGTGATAGCCTTACATAATCATTGATTTTGAAATGTGTAGAGTGCGTGGTGGTGCTCCATCTCTTCTCACCTCTGGCAGCGCACCTCTTTCTAAAACTTCGTTAGGTTGTGCCAATCGTACGTGGTGTGAACGGTTGTATGATGAAGCCAATGACCCGAGAACGTTTATATATCTGTATGTGTTTTTATGTGTAAAATAGCGATGCATGCGTTCCTTTATGGTACGTTGAACTCTTTCAGCTAAAGAGGCCTTATGTATAGAACTGCTAGTGTAGTAACTGATATTAAACTCTGTCAGCATGTTCTGAAAAGCGCGACCTATAAATTCTTTCCCCATATCCGTACAAAAATAGCCAGGAACCCTTTCTTCTTTTAACATCAACGTTTTGGTCGCTTTAGCAACTGTTTCAGGCGATTTATTTTTCAGGGAATTAGCAACAGATATCTAGAGAATACATCTATTATGAATAGGATGTAGCGGTATCCGTCTTTTTACACTGAATATCTTTGCATGTCTGTTAAATTCGCTTGCCAAATAGAGTCAATCGAATCCGCGATTGTTTTGGCCGTTTTAAACCTTTTTCTCACCGGTTTATGAAGTGTATAAGCATCCTGTTCCCGCAAAAACCTCTCAACATCTTTTTTCCTTACTCCGTAAACACCTCTGTACAGTCTATTAACGCCACCATAGGAGGCGGGGTTAGAAATGTCATAATAGCGTTTACTTAATATGTTAGCCATTTGCGTATTTTAGAGACACGTGGATAAGGTTGGCCGTTTGTTCTCTTCTTTCTCTTCTTCAGAGACGCTGCTGCTGGGGGCGATGGCGTACTCAGTTGTGACACATGCGAGACTTGATCCAGGTCTTTTAACCTATTCAGATTATCTATCAATGTTTTGGGGACATTTATTTGTTGTAGTCTTGCTTTAATATGCTTCCATCCTGTTGGTGAGGGTCTGTCCCACTTTCTCACCAGATCATGAACAATATCAACGATGTTGGATCCTTGTACCCTTGTTCCTTCAACAATGACCTCGCCTGTATCGGCCCACTGTATGATGGGGTCCTCACTCAATAGATTATAAAGACTTAAGCCTTTATTCCTCAATGTATGTGGGAGACTGTTTTTTAACACATGTTCGATGTGTTGTGTTCCGTTGTTCTTTGGTTGGTCATCTCTAACGTCGGGCCAGGTCCTGTATCGCCATGCTCAGCGCTACTCGCGCTCTGCCTAATAACCACGGGGAGCTCTGTCGGATTCTTATAATCTTCGTACTCGTGAAGAAATTTCTGCAAAGCCTCTTGGTACAAGAGCCTTTTCTCATCAGGTGACTTTTCACTGTTTAATAGGGCTAGCAACTCGCTTTCCATTCTTTTAAGCCTACTTTTACGGGGTTCTAGAGCCGTGTCTGGAATCTTTGAACTTTGCAATGAAGCATACACCTCGTGCGGAATCACAACCACCTTCTTCATTATATTAATCTAGTCAGTAAAGGACCCAAAACTGAAAATAAGATGGGTAGGAATGATCCTCCTCTTTGTACAATAATTCGCTTTTTCTTACCCACAGTTTGACTTTTATGAGCGAGCGCTCGTATTATGTTCTTGTAACGACGCAAGCGGGCCTTCTGAGAGGGTTTCATTGGCACATTACATTTTATAACATTAAGGAAGATTTCACAGATGCATTTTAAAAAGTCAGAGTCGATATTTTTAACAAACATCTATTGCAGTGCCCGGGGCAATCGTTGATAGATTTTTATTAATTCACGATATTTCTTCAGCCTATTTGTCTTTCTAGAATATACACCGTTTCAGGTTCGCTTGGGAATATATTCGTTCTTAGAAGCACCCTAAACGTGTTTCGCGGGTGAAGGTCACAAAGCAAATATCCATAACGCTGGCTTGTTGGTTTTTTATTCTTACCTTTCTTACCAGGCGCCTGGTAGACCTTAAAGCGGTCTTTCAGTTGGGAGCCCTCGGACGAGACTCCGCCATGCCTCACGATCTTCACACATAAAGTTCGCCAGTTGGAGACTGATTCCACCCTTCTCGACAGCGCTCTTGATGTTATCCATCCATCGGATCTTGGGTCTTCCAAATGATCTTCTGTTTTGAGGGGCCCATTCCAGCATTCTTCTTGCTGTCCTTTCCATCGGCATTCGTTGGACATGCTCGTACCATCTCAGTTGGTTCCTCTCAATATTCTCATTAACCGAAGTTACACCCAAATGCCTTCTTATTTCAGTGTTCCTTATTTTATCCAATCTACTTACTCCTTCTATCAATCTCAGGACCCTCATTTCAGCTGCTTGCAGTTTTCCACTCGTCCTTGTGGCTAGGGCCCAAGTCTCGCTGCCGTATAGTAAGATTGGTTTCAATATTGTTGAGTATATATGCGTCTTTAGTTTCTTAGTAGGCTGACCATACGTACCGTTTTGAACGGGACAGTACCGTTTTTTTAATATTTCCTGGCCGTCCCGTCGTTTTAATAAAAATGTCAATTTTGTCCCGGTTTATGTACTTACTTTTTCATGAATACAGAATATTACATAACCCCCGTCCCTTTTTTGCCATCCCAATGTCCCGTTTTTGTCTCAAGGAAATATGGTCAGCCTATTTCTTAGGGATGTTTTGGTCTTTCAATAAGGGGTACAGGAAGGAAACATTTCTGTTATATTTAGCAATTCTTTCATTCACCTCTGCATCCATACCCGCATCATTTGCTATCACACTACCAAGGTATTTAAATGTGTCCGTCTTTTTCATTTCTCTTCCCGAAACAAAGATTCCATCCTCGTTCGGTCCCCTCGTTACCATCATATATTCAGTTTTATCATAATTCATTTTCAGTCCATACTCCCTCAATCTCTCATCCCACCTCCACATAATTCTCTCCAGGGATTGTGCTGTTAGTCCCAACAGCCACATCATCAGCATATCCAAAAATTTCTATTTCCTCTTCAATTTCCTCAATTATGTATTCCATAACCCTGTTGATGAAGGCAATAAATAAAATGGGTGACAGAACACTCTAGGACTGTTCAAAAATCAACGTTTTCTTATTTTCATAGGTTTCTGTACATTTTCCCATGCTCTTTGACCTGAAAAAGCCGGAAATTACAACTATTTTGACCTAGGTTGTTGGGAAGCATTGCCGCATGGAGCTTTAAATTTTCTGCCTTGAAATCGGCCAAAGCGCCAATTCCGGGGTCCCTTGAATTATGTTTTGCACTTTAACTTTTGATCTAAACAAGATAGAGCAACAAATTAGGTATCAAATGAAAGAGCATAAAATTAATAAATAATAATAATAATAATAATAATAAATAATAATAATAATAATAATAAATAAATAATAATTAATAATAATAATAATAATTATTATCTATCATTTTTCAGGAAACAACAGAAACTCAATCAGAATCTAGAAAACCATCTACAAGTTACAACTTCACAATGGCATTAAGCAAGGAGCTGAGGGAGCTCCGTGGGCGCACAGTTGATATCTCAGAACCTCCACGTACTGTCCACAGGCAGGTGTCAACTGGGCCATGTACCAGATCTCTCACTGAAACTTTCCTGGTTGGATACCCTTCAGCTTTAATCAGTGGTTCCCAGCTTCCCACCAACAGACAGGCGTTCCAGTATTTCCTTAATCTTCAGAATTTACCGGAAAATGCAGGGAGGCCCATGGTTCAAGACCTTGCATATGAAACAGTTGAATCTATCATCCCATTCTGGCAGATGGCTAGGATCAAGACAATGACCAAGTACAACGCAATGAAGCTCTTCATGAAACTACATGAGAAACATCGTGCTCTGGTGAAAAGCAAAGGAAGAGCAAGTAACCCTGGAGGAAAAAGAGGAGCATTTGTGCTGGAATTAGACAGCCTGTTCGATATAGGAGCTCCAGATGCAATCCAGGAAATACAGAACAACAGACTGTTATCCAGAGAGAAGAAAGATGAGGATATCAGGTTCTACGAAGACCAAAAGACTGAGAGGAAAGGTCATATGTCTGGTCATGACAAGATTTTTGAGACAAGATCCCTGCAGCAAGCAGCGAGGAATGAAAGACTGCAGCATAGACAAGAACAAGGTAAAACTAATTACTTTGAACGTCACAAAAAGTTTTAAATTTTACTCCATTGCGATATTTAGCATGTACTTAACAATTACTGTCTTAACATGTTGTACTATTTTACAGCTGCAGCAAAACAAGAGGCAGTTGTTCATGTGGATGACATTACCTGGGGTGACTCAACTGACAACGACGCTAACACAGAGGACATGGATTACCATCAGCCTCGTCCTGGATGTTCTCACCATCAAGACACTGTGACTAGTGTGACTTTGACGTTTCCAAGGAAGGTCATGGAATGTGATGTCATCTGCAATACAGCTGATCGTCTTGGTTTATCAGACAATCAAGTTACTGCCATGGTTTCTGCCACCTTGAAAGCTGGAGGGGCTGATCTGGATAACTTCGTCATCTCAACCTCAACAACACGTCGCAACAGAATGCTGTCCAGGTATAATATCAGCCAGAGTCACATGTCCAAGTTTTGTGAAAACCCCCCACAGTACGCTGCCTTACACTGGGATGGAAAGTTGCTCAAAGATGTCTTGGGCAGTGAACCTGGAAGTACTTCAGAGACTTTAGCTGTGCTAGTGTCTGGTCCACCTTCATACACTGAAGGAAAGTTATTGGGAGTACCTGTCATCGACAATTCTTCTGGCACAGCTCAGGCTGAGGCTTCAATGGATTTACTGGAGACATGGGAACTTACGGATAATGTTACTGCCCTTGTTTTTGACACTACATCCAGTAACAGTGGAGTTCACAGAGGAGCTGCCAAACAGCTAGAGAAAATGCTGAACAAAAAGGTGTTTTATCTGGCCTGTCGACATCACATCCTGGAAATCCTAGTAGGAGCAGTTTGGGAGAAGCTGTTTGGAGAGGTGAAGGGGCCAGATAATCCCTGGTTTGAGCATCTGAAGGATGTTTGGACGGACTTGTCCAAGGAAAACCCAAAGATGCTGGCTATTAACAGCAAATGGCTGAAGGAAAAGAAGAAGAACAGTGAAGAAATACTCCAAGACATTCTAACAGCAGAAAGGCTTCCAAGAGCCGACTACAGGGAAATGGCTGAACTGACAGTCATTGTTCTTGGAGGAACGCCTCCTCGAGGTATTCACTGGAGTCGACCAGGCACCATTCAGCAGGCCAGATGGATGGCCAGAAACCTGTACTCCATGAAAATGCTGATGTTTGCAGATCAACTTGAGTACGACGAAGACACTGTATCAAAGCTGGAAAGACTCAACACCTTCCTTGCGCTGTTCTACACTCCTGTATGGATGATGTCAATGTCTGCTGCAGATGCTCCCGTGAATGATCTAAGTCTAATCCAGGACATGTTGAAGTACAAGAAAACTGACCCAGAGCTTGCTGATGCAGTACTTAATAATGGAAAACCACAAATGGTACCTGACGCAGGAAGTCGTGCCATTTGCCCTGTTCAGCAGTAGATTGAGTGACACATTGAAGCACGACATTGCTGCCCAGTTACATGCCACTGAGAAGCCAGACAGCTTCAGAACAGGAAAGCCTCTATTCCAGAGAGTCACAGCTAAGACCACCCTGGTTGATCTCATTGGCCCAGAATCACATTTCCTGCTGGACACACTGAACATTGGATCCGAGTGGCTTCTGGAACCTGTCACGTCTTGGCCACAGAATGAGGACTACAGAAAAGCGTTGGACTATGTTAAGAATCTGAAAGCGGTGAATGACATTGCTGAACGTGGTGTCAAGATGATGAGCGACTTTGCAAATGTCATAACAACAGATGCCAAGCAAAGGGACTATCTCCTTCAAGCTGTGGAGTTCAACAGACGCCGCTTTGACAGCTTCAAGAAACAAACTCTCAACAACTGACTGTGTAAATGTCATTATGAAATTAATCATCATGTAATGCTTTCACTTCTTGATCGATTAGACTTGTGACAAAATGTTAATCTCAAATTTGTGTCATGAATAAGGCGCCTTGTCTGCCTTGAGTGTGAGAAAACGAATTTTGAGATATTTCTGAAATCTTTGTATGTACCAATGTGCCATTTCTTGTTCCAAGACTATCATAATTGTATAAGTTAGAAAGAGGATTAAAAACACTTTAATTTGGTGCCTATTTTGTTGCTCTATCTTGTTTAGATAAAAAGTTATAGTGCAAAACATGATTGAAGGAACCCCGGAACTGGTGCTTTTGGCCGATTTCAAGGCAGAAAACTTAAAGCTCCATGCGGCAATGCTTCCCAACAACCTAGGTCAAAATGGTTGTGATTTTCGGCCTTTTCAGGTCAAAAAGCATTGGAAAAAGTACAGAAACCTATGAAAATAAGAAAAAGTTGATTTTTGAACAGGGCTAAGAACACTCCCTTGTTTAACTCCTGTACTTATATCAAACCATTCCTCCGATCCCACCACTTTGCTCTGGGAGACCCTATAGGTGCTCATTACTGCTCTCAGAAGCTTGGGTGGCACTCTCTCACTCAAAACCACCCACAGCTTCTCCCTGGGCACACTATCAAATGCCTTCTCCAGATCCAAAAAACATATGAAGCGGTCCAAATTGAATTCTCGGCTCTTCTCAAGATATTGTCTTATGGCTGAAATTTGATCTATAGTACTCCAGCCTGCACGGAAGCCACAATCATACTCTAGTAACCCAGGTTCCAGTATGTTTTGTATTCTATGTTCCAAAATCCTTTCGTATATTTTCTCCACATGACACATCAAAGATATGCAACGGTAGGTTTGACATTCCTGCTCACTTCCCTTCTTTTTATATATAGGACATATAATTGCTCTGGTTCATTCTGCCGGTACAATTCCTTGCGACCACACCACCCGGAAAATGCTTAGCCGCCAGTCCACAGCAGGATCACCAGCTGCTTTTAGTGTTTCTGTGACAATTGCATCCGGCCCGGGAGCTTTGTTATTCTTCATCCTCTTTAGTGCTTCAATAACCTCCTCTCTAGTGACCTCTCTGTCCCCATCATGCTCCTCATGATTTACACGCTCCTTCCGTCTCACCTCATCATATTGGTTCTCGTTATTCAAAAGCTGTCTAAAGTATTCGTTCCAGCGTGCGGCCACCTCGCTTTTATCAGTGAGGACTTCACCATGTGCATTTTTAATCGCCACTGTTGTTTTCTTGCTTTCTCCATTTTTATACTTCTTAGCCATGCTATACAGTAACTTCTTCGAGCCTTGAAAATCCTCTTCTAAGTCTCTACCTATTTTCTCCCACACAGAGCGTTTCGCTCTTTTTTTAACCTCGTTGGTGTGGTTTCTCATTTGGACATATTCTTGCCTTGTTTGCTCATTTCTATCCTTAAGCCATTTCCAAAAAGCACGCATCTTATTTGTCACTGCCTCCTTTACCTCCTGGGTCCACCATGCCGTCTTTTTCTTTTTTGACCCTCCAACTACCCTTTCTCCAATCACCTCTCGCTGTATTCCTTCCATCGTTCTCCTAAACTCAACCCAAACCTCCTCCACTATTTCCGTAGCTACCCTTTGTCCGAAAGCCTCCTCAGTTCTAGTTCTAATCTCTTCCAGTTTTTCTGGTATATTCTCCGTGCACACTCTTCTCCTTCTAGGCTTTTTTATATTTTGTGGTACTGGAAGCAAAATTTTGGCTTTAACAAGTCTATGATCCGAGTCAAAAGACTCAGATGGTACTACTCTTATATCTTTCACCAATGACTTTTTATCCACCACAATAAAGTCTATCTGAGACTTCTTATCATAATTTCCGGTTCTACTATTCCATCCATACCACGTAAAGAGATGTGATTCCTGGTGCTTAAAAAATGTGTTCATTAAACTAAGAACATTTCTTGCACAAAAATTTAACAGCATTTCCCCTTCCAAATTTCTCTCCCCCACACCAAATTGCCGATCACGTCTTCATTTCCGTTTCGATCTCCACCCACATGGCCATTTAGGTCTCCCATCAAAATTCTTGGTCCATAAGGCAGCCCATCTATCATTCCCTGAAGGTCCTCATAAAAGTTTCCTTTTCCTCCTGTGATCTTCCACTCTGCGGTGCATATGCCTGGATTACCGATAGTCTCTCTCCGTTTAGGCTCAGGGTCATTCCCATCAATCTCTCACTCTTCATCATCACTCCAACAACATGTTCGGAAAATCTGGGGGACAGTATAATTGCCACACCTGATCTGGTATCCTCTTCTCTGCCCTTGTATATGCATTTATTATCATTGTGCAGTACCTTGGTTCCTTCACCTCTCCATCTGGTTTCTGCGATTCCCATAATATGTATAGATTTCGATTCCATGAACTCAACTATTTCTTCGCATTTATCTCAGTGTTCCGACATCATTTATTGTAGTAATCCAAAAGAAAGTCCGTTTTCGCACCAAAGTCATAACCGTGGTCCGTCCGTTCTGAGGCTCTCTGCGTTGTACTTGAGCAAAAGAAAACCACCAGAGACTTGCTAGGCTTTTCCTGGCTTGTTCGAAACTACGAATTAGTACCTTCCGGATGCCTATTGCCCCCCGCAAATTACAGAAATCTCCTTCCAGATTTCTATGCAGACATTCCAGTCAGTTTAAGCTGCTACACCTCGACAAGGTTACGTAGTTTCTTGTCCGGGTAGGGAACATTTGATTGGCTAATACCCCAATTTCTGACACATCTCTACGTTGTGCGAATAAGACTAGATATTTTGTATTTAGTGACACATCGCGCATGTATCTATTTTTTGAAAAATAGATTCTGGTTGATGAAGAATACGTTTATGTTAACATGGTGGAAGAACACTGTAAGTGTTTCGGCAAACGTTTTATCCATTTCCAACATGGATCGTCAATTACAATAACTGTATGCTCATTATCTTTTAACGAATTAACGTCATAGACCCTCTTGTGGAACAAAATTTCATCTTGGTACTCGTTGAACACTGACTGATACGTCGAATAGCACCATATTACTTTATACACAAATTTTGAGAACATCTCTCCCTTATCTTTAATGATTTTAAGCATAAATACAGTTTTTCCACATCCTGTAGGGCCAGATATAATACATGTGGAGGGGCTTGTGAACCTGAATTTTTCTACAGAATCCATCTCTAACACGTCACACCCCTAAGTGGGTCATTTACAAAATATTACAAATTTTGAGTGCTGCTCCTTATATTTTTTTTTCTTCCACAGAACCGTGAATGACGACGATGTACAGCACCCCATCATCGATATCACAGACGAACCCGATGAGCGTGAAGCTACAGAACTCTTACCCGCTGACGAACCCTCACCAGCGACACCTGTAGCATGCGACAGTTGAAAGCGGAAGCATGATAAAGAACCCTCCACGTCAGGTATAAAGCGTGCCAGGATTGCTCCGATTGTTAGACCCCCAGTAATAGAGCCCTAACCCTCAACGTCTTACGACACAACCCCCCACAATAGTACCTTCCTCAAATATACCCCAATGTTCAGTTCCGGGTACTTCGTCCACAACAGCTTCTCATACTGTGGAGGATGGTACAACATTCGAGTTGGTACGCACCGCCATCCCCACCCCTGCCCTGACTAGAAATCGGTACGTGGTCAGGGTTGACCCTGGGTCCCTGTATTCCAGTGATGCACAAACCCTGGCCCGCGGGCCAAATGTGTCCCTCACGGGTCTTTTCAGTGGCCCCACGGGTCTTTTCAATTCAATGAAAAAGTTAGAATATAAAAGTGACCCAATTTATGACTTAGATGGAAAGTAAGTAGGCTAATACATTTAGTTATTTTCTGCGCTTGGCCCTCACATCAAAAACGTTTGTGCACCACTGCTGTATACCAACGGACTGCGGCACGTAGTCGAACGTATTCAAAACCGCGACGAACGTGAAGTCAGGACGAGGTTATCCTTCTGGTTCGGGTCAGAAGAGGGGGACGATTTTTGGGTGTTAATACCGTTCAGATGTTCGGCGGCTGTAGATATAGACTATATCTTGGGGCGTATAATGCAAGCCTCTCAGTGTGGTACATCCTTCAATATGGGCAACTTGATGGTAGATATTTTCAGAGTATTCCGGGTTGCGGGTATAGTGCCACACCTTATACTTTTAATTTCAATTCTCCGGTTATTTACAGAAAGCATTTAAACGTCGATCGTGGTTGTGGTTTTATAGCAATAATTTTAGCTCATATGTTAAATGTGCTAAATACTTGGACGCAAAAAATTTGGTTGTCCACAGTTGTGTAGCGTGCCCGTAAACTGGTTTCAGATTGTAAGCTTCAGTTTGAGTGTAATATGGCTCCTGAAGAACTGAGAAGCGCCGAGCAGGAAATGAATGCACATCTACAGATCTACAGAAGCTAAAGCTAACAAAGACCCTAAGATGCACTCTAAGGTTAGCCCGAGAGAAAGGAAAGAGAAGGGGGTTAAGAGAAGAGAAGAGAAGAGAATAAGGGGTTAAGTAACGAGGAACACCTATCACTCGTGGGTTAACATTCATTCAGAAAAAGAGAAAAAAGCCACCAATTTAGGGTGGATCGATTTTACATTTTTTTCGATTACCATATTCTAATAGAGACAAACACTTGCTGCACATGCATGAGAAAATAGCCTCTGCAAAATCTTACCTTAATAGATAATCATCTTCTGCCCCCGGCAGAGCGATGAAAATCATATTTTAGTAGTCAAAAACGTATTTTTCTTATAATTTTTAAAATATTTCAATATGCATCAAAATTATTCCTAATAACTATAAAGTCGATAAAAAAGACCTCATATGATCGTTTTTCCCAGCGCATTGTCCTACGTTAATATCTTTTGCCCCCGGCAACAACGTCAAATGTTGAAAAAATAGGTAATTTATATACATATTTTCAGATCGGCTCTTTGTCTTAAATAATGCATTTATATATTTCCCATAGCATTTATATCGTTGCTTAGGCATGAAATAACACACACGCAAAATTTTATGACTCTAGGCTAGGGTTTAAAGGTCATCTCTGGTGAGTGATGCCAGCAGCAGCTGCCACTGACGTGCCAGTACGCACTGCGCAGTTCCCTCAGTTGCCTTTTGACAGCGTCGAAGGCAGGTGTGTATTTTGCAGCTGGCTCCTCGAGTCCTCAGTGTGTGTGTGTGTGGCTCCTCACTCAGAGTTCTCAGTGTGCTCAATCTCTCTGCTCATATCCTTGTTTGTTTTTCTCATAACTCTGTTTTTTTCGATTTTATTGCGTAACAGAACAATACATTATTCTTTAATCTTTACAGGATGGCTACCGCTACAACTAGAAGATCGGTTACGTGTCCAATATTTGGTGCTGGGAAAGATTTGAATTTGCGATGTTTTCCCACATGTGAAGATGTGATGCAATACTACCATCATGTGAGAACTGAGTTGAGATCATCAAAGAAGGAACCTCCATTCAAAGACATCGCCGCTGTGGTCACGGAGAGACTGGAATACTTGTGGAAATTAGCTTCCATTCCAACAGTTTCGACAGCACGGATAAATCAAATGTTGAAAAGTTATCGTGATAAAATGGCTAACATCATCAAATCACTGAACGCGAAAAAGAAGAACGAATCGTTACAGAAAAATCTTGAGGCCTTCAAGAAATCAACTAAGACCACCTTATTTGACATATCGGCTTGTAAATGCCCTGATTTGACAAAATGCAGCTGCCCTCGTGAACGACGAGTACCACTGAAAGAGCAACAGTTTTTACTCGACCAAAGAAGTGATCGCAAAATGGCAATAGGAACTTTGGATGTTGAAACAACAAATAAAAACGAGATGACTCTTGCAAGAAGATTGGCGATATTGAAACAAGAAGGAATAGCAGAACATCAAGAGCCGTCGACTAGTAAACGACAAGAAACTTCTCAAGAACAACCTTCTTCGTCAGCCTCTAGTGAAACCGAGGATACATCTATAGAATCATCGTCATCGTATGAACTAACACTGAGAGATAAACATGACATGAAGGAAAAAACACGAATGAAACTCCAGGTACTTGCTGAAGCTTGTGATCGTACGGGCGTCTCAGACAGAGCTGCTTCATTTATTGCTTCTTCGTTGTTAGAGGATGTTGGCTGGATACGAGAAGATGATGTCAGTTCAGTGATTGATCGAAATAAGATAAGAAGAGCCAGAAAACGAGTTCGTTCTGAGCATCAGCAAGATGACAAGATCACCCTACCATTACAGGGCATTTTCTTTGACGGACGTAAAGATAAAACAATGACACAAGAAGAAATAGACAATGTGAAGCATAGAAGGACTGTAGTAGAAGAGCATATAGTTTTAGTTCAAGAACCAGAATCCCAGTACATGGGGCATTTCACTCCTGCATCAGGTTCTGCCACTGCAATAACATCAGGTATCATCAACTTTCTAGAGACTAACAATATTAGCACGGACGACATTGTGGCTATCGGCTGTGATGGTACCGCAGTGAACACGGGTCGAAAGGGTGGAGCCATTCGTATGATTGAAATGAAACTACAAAGGCCAGTTCAGTGGATCATATGCCTATTACACGGTAATGAATTATCACTGCGACACCTCATTCAAGACTTGGACGGCAAAACAACTGGGCCAATGGGCTTTACTGGACCAGTTGGAAAACAACTGAACGACTGCGAAAAACTTCCAATTACAGAATTCGATGCCATTCCATCTCCCGACATTGACATAGATGATGCCGAGTTGAGCACTGACCAAAAATATTTGTTAGGCATCTACAGAGCAGTGTCGAGCGGTAGCTGCTCTTCAGCTCTCGCGGCTCGAAATCCAGGTAAGATGGCACATTCCAGGTGGCTGACAACAGCAAATAGATTTCTGCGCCTCTGTTTCAACCAGTGAACCCTCCAGCACCTTCAACGAAATTGTGCGATTCATTATGACAGTTTACGCACCAATTTGGTTTAAGATAAAGAAAAACTCCAGTTTCACTGAGGGCGCAAAACATTTTTTCGAAATGATGCGTCTCTCTCAGACCATGCCTCAAAGATCTAAGACAATCGCCAACAAAGTCCTCCGTAGAAATTCTTTCTTTGCTCACCCAGAAAATATTTTGATCTCCATGCTACATGCCGATGAGCAACACATAAGAGAATTGGGATGGAGAAGAATATTAAAAGCACGATCAAAACAATCACCAGCGGGGGAAATTCGAGCCTTCGCCATGCCTGAGCTGCTCTACGATAGTCAAAACTATTACGAAATGATCAACTGGCAAACGGCTGAGGTGACCGAACCCCCCGTTACAAAAACAATACCTGATACCCGAATAAAAGAGTTTGTTGAGACGGGAGACCAGCCTGATGGACTGATCCCACTATTCCCTTGTCATACTCAAGCGGTCGAGAGACTCATCAAATTAGTAACCGAAGCCTCTGCCAGTGTAAGTGGAATAGAAGAGAGGGACGGATTCATCCGCTCCCGTCTTCACTCCCGAACAAAAATTCCACGATTTGATTCTAAGAAAGATTGCCGTATGTAAATCGACATGCAGCCAAAGGAAGGGTGGTTGGGGCTGGATAGGGTGGAACTCGGCGTACAGCCACCTCCTCGTGGTGAGTTCTGGGTTGCTAATTTTATAAAATTAGCAAGCGAGGAGCTGTACTTAGTACTTATCGTACTTATAACATCGCATTAACGTAATTATAATCCACATTTAGACTTTTCTCGGGGACAGAAGATATTACTCTAGAGTCATAAAATTTTGCGTGTGTGTTATTTCATGCCTAAGCAACGATATAAATGCTATGGGAAATATATAAATGCATTATTTAAGACAAAGAGCCGATCTGAAAATATGTATATAAGTTACCTATTTTTTCAACATTTGACGTTGTTACCGGAGGCAAAAGATATTAACGTAGGACAACGCGCTTGGGAAAACGATCATATGAGGTCTTTTTCATCGATTTTATAGTTATTAGGAATAATTTTGATGCATATTGAAATATTTTAAAAATTATAAGAAAAATACGTTTTTGACTACTAAAATATGATTTTCATCGCTCTGCTGGGGGCAGAAGATGATTACCTATTAAGCTAAGATTTTGCAGAGGCTATTTTCTCATGCATGCGCAAGTAATGTAAAATCGATCCACCCTACTCACCATCATCATTCGCCGGCCACTGCCGACAAGTCAGAAAAATAGTCGGAGAAAATAGGAGAGGGGTGAAAGATGAAAAGAATTAAAATAAGAAAGCTTACAAAAAATGCAAACACAGTCTTAACTCACTGTCATACCATGCAAACTACAAACATGCAAGAAAAGAGAGTTACAGACATGCAAAGCAAGAAGATAAGAAAAAAAAAGTAGGTAAAGTTAAACAAAAAGTGGGTTAGTTTACGCTACGAGCTACATCTACGTTCGTGTTAGACTAATTTTTTTTTTTTAATAATTTTATTGCTGGCATCACACGCTGGCATGTCACAAGCTGGCATTAATCGTCAACATTCTCATCCTCGACCACCACCCCCAGAACTCCTGTTGCTAATTTTTTTATTTTTTTATTTTAAACAACGTTTATATTTTTAAAATGTCTGTCAAGACGGTTCTTAAACACATTAACGCTGGTAGAGTTCACGACAGGCGCGGGAAGATTATTCCATTTATCAATTACTTTAAACGTAAAGAAGTCTTTAGCGATATTAGTAATGAAACGTCTGCCAAGCAACTTAAATCCGTTATTACGAGTATTGCTATTATCGAAAGTGAACATTTTGTCAAAATTTACGTTATCGATGTTATTAACGATCTTGAAAACTTCAATAAGCTCCCTCCTTAATCTCCTAGTTTCGAGTGAATACAGGACTAACTCTTTAATCCTATCTTCATAAGGCTTGTTGCGCAATGACGGAATTAGTTTCGTGGCACGACGCTGAACCCTTTCTAGCCTATCAATATCCTCACGCAAGTACGGGCACCAAAACTGAACGGCATATTCTAAATGAGGCCTGACTAGGGACTTATAAAGGGGCAATATAATATCCTTCGATTTAAATTCGAAATTACGCGCTATGAAGCCTAACATCCTATTAGCTTTTGCGCAAGACTCAAGGCACTGGTTCCTAACCTTTAAATCCTTAGATACGCGTACGCCTAAATCTACTTCCTCGTCAACGCTCGCCAACTCCCTATCATCCATCGTGTACGTGTAATTATTGTTACGAGAACCTATATGCAAAACTTTACATTTGTCAACGTTAAATTGCATCTGCCACTTATCTGTCCTCTCCATAATTCTATTTACATCGTCTTGGAGCCTATTTCTATCGTCCTCGTTAACAACCTTACTGCCTATTTTAGTATCGTCCGCGAATTTTGACACGTTACTAGTCAATCCTACATCTATGTCGTTAATGTAAATTAAGAATAGCAATGGGTCTAACACTGAACCCTGTGGGACACCGTTACCTACATCTAACCACCCAGATTCACTACCATTAACTACGACCCTCTGCCTCCAAGCACGAAGCCATTCTTCTAACCAGTTAGCTACCTGACCGCGTATACCGTGTGCTTTGACCTTCGCAATTAGTCTCCTATGCGGAACTGTATCGAACGCCTTTTTAAAATCTAAATAAATAACGTCAGCCGCTCTATGCCTATCATATTCGCGCACTGTTTCGTTATAAAATTCTAACAAATTAGTTAAACAAGACCTATGGCGTCGAAACCCATGCTGACTACTATTAATCAAATCTCTACTTTCTAAGTGATCGATGATATGATCCCTAACTACGGATTCCAAAAGTTTACCGACAATTGACGTTAAGCTAATGGGCCTATAATTGCTAGCTACTGCGCGGTCGCCTTTTTTAAAAATGGGCGTTACGTTAGCTAATTTGAAGTCTTTAGGAATAATCCCCTTTTCGTGTGACTGATTAAAAATCTTCGTTAAGGGGCCAACGATAACGTCTTTCAAATCTTTCAAAAGTCTGGGATAAAAAGCGTCAGGGCCTGGAGCCTTGCTAACTTTTAGCCTATCGATATAATGCGCAATTCCACCCTCGTAAACAGTTATTTCATCCAAAATAGTCTCGCTACTAAATGGAACGATATCGTCCACGTCGGGGACATTATTTACGTCTTCTACGGTAAAAACTGTAGCAAAAAAGTTATTGAAAATACCCGCCATCGCCTGAGCGTCAGAAGCCAAAGCGCCAGTAACATCCACTAGAGGGCCTATGTTATCTTTTATCGGCTTACGATTATTAACGTATTCAGAAAACTTTTTTGGATTATGTTTACTATCCGCAGCTATAAGTATCTCTAAATTACACTTGGCATTCCTAACTGATCTTTTAACCTGACGCCTAAGCTCGATATATCTATTAAAGTTAGCTGCCGTGCCATTGCGCTTATCAAGTTTATACGCTCTATTGCGCTCGTTTATGAACTCGCCTATTTCCCTAGTCCACCACTTGGGCCTACCATGATTTCTAGCGCGCTTGGGCCTACGAGGAATAAACTCCCTTTCAATATTCCTAAAACTTTCTTTAAACGCTACCCAATGCAAATTTGTGTCATTACCCATAAATAAGGTATCCCAGTCCACTACTCTCATCCTATCCGCAAAACTATCAAAATTAGCCCTACGAAAATCAAGGACTTCTTTTACGTTACTATCCTTAGTGTTTTCTATCAATAACTTGAACCTAAGAATTTGATGATCACTACATCCTAAACTCTCGCCTATTTCTAAACCTTCGACTATATTCTCGCCGCTCGTCATCACCAAATCTAAAATATTATCACCGCGCGTTGGTTCGGTAACCATCTCTCGTAAAAAGTTATCTTCCATAAACTCGATCAATCTCAAACCCTCCTCATTACCAGTAAAAGTCTCATAATTAACATTAGGGCAGTTAAACTATCCGACAATTATACTATTCCGATTGTCAATAAATTACCAAGAAGTGAGAAAAATCTAGTATCTGTATCGAGGGGTTGAACGGGAGGTCTATAAACAACAACAAAATTAAAACTAATACTACGCGCCCTAACTTCAACACATATCGCATTAATTGCTGCCGGTAAATCTAACTTAACCTCGATAGCCCTAAGGGAATTACGAATGTACAGCAAAACTCCGCCACCAAACCTATGTAACCTATCATTAGTAAAGAGTTTAAAACCCGGTATATCAAGTTCCGCCAACAAGACCCGAGTCACGGTATTTAACCAAGTTTCAGTGATAGCAACTATATCGTAGTTGCCGGAATAAATTATCGCCTTAAATTCATTTAATTTATTTCTAATACTACGCGCGTTACAACAAAAGACGTTTAAGTTATTTTTTACCATGGGCCCGCGTTTTAAACTATTTTTCACGTCGGGCCCGCCGTTCCCCGCAACCACAACGTTTAAAGAAGGCTGCGACCTATACAGCTTTCGCACGTTTTCGTCTATTAACCTACCTAGCCTAGCATTACCTATTTCATTAAAATGCACCCCATCTTTTATAAAAATGCTAGGATCACTGAATTCGGACCACAGCTTTACGAAGAGTACATTTTCCTCAGCACAAATTTCTTCTAATTTATTATTCAAAAATATTGTTTTTGTCGTAATCCTAAGACCCAAACCGTGCCTAGGGGTAATACCTAGAATTAAAGACCTATCTGACCTCGCCTTCAGGGACCTAATTAACCCCCTATATCTCTCCATAAGGTCAGGCACTCTCGTATCGGGCCTATACGAGTCGTTGCCTCCTACCATCGTCACCAACATCGAGTGACGGGAGGCAACGTCAATCCTATCCACTTCGTCTCTAACTCTGTCAACCCTGGCCCCTGAGAGACAGACCCTACTCCACTTGGTTGGATGCCGTTCAAAGAACTCTTTGTCCATATGGCGCAGCACTAAAGAGTCCCCAATTAAAATAGTTTCCCCCTCATTCACGTCCCTTTCCAAATGGGCGAAAGGGTTCGAAACCTCGATAGGGGGGGAAGGATTCCTATCACCTAACGTACGCGGCCTAGCTCCACCCTTAATTTCTCTAAATCCCTCCCCATCTACTACTCTCGGACTAACCTTAACCCAACTCTATCCAACCTTCCCGACAAGCTACCTAAACTAGAAACTAGGTTACGCACCTCACCCTTCAAATTACTAACGTCTTCAACGTTAGTATTGGTTCGGCTTCCGTCAACCGTAGCCCTACCCCTGCCCTCATCAAGCGTTGCAAGTCTTTCGGTTACCTCACGTACACTCGGTTTTATGTCAACTATTTCCTCCATTAACTCGCAAAAGAAACAAACTGATCTCTCGGTAATCGCCATAGGACCGCCGTTATAATCTTTAAATTCCGAATACCACCGGTTTACCCCACACCTAACAAACGACGCTTTCTGCGACGGCATCGCGCATAGTTAAAAATTAGTTTAAACCGTCACAAGTTTGAGTTAAATTAAGCCGGCACGCTATGAAAACTTCTAAATCGCTAAAAACCACTAATATTCAATTACTTAACTATAACAACGTGAATATAAACGCAAGTAAAATTCTCAGCAATATGCCAAAGTAGATGCAATATCAGAGAGCTCAAGAAATGCGTCCGTTCAGTACAGAGTCTGGCTGACGAATCGTCGTAGAACTGTGTGTGTTTTTAAAAGCAGCGTGAGAGATCGTACAAGACCTCTACTTATTTTAGGATTGTCATGAACATCGTATCTCCCCATTCGTAACATAAGGACTCTCTACGCCAGTTATGATAAAATTCGAAAATATGGAAGGCATCATGATTTGTGTAAGGGTTGTCTCGAGTTTGCTGATGATATGGTGAAACATTGTAAGGATTGCTACATGGTATGTGAGCAGTGTAAAAGCCCAAATGTGAAAGTCATGTACGTAGTTCAAATCGAGAAGAGTTAATGTAATGTGTGTAGACGTACATTTTTCAATAATAAATGCTTTGAGCTCCATAAATTAAATGACACTTGCAGAGAAATGAGGATTTGTAAGTGCGGTATGTTTTACATGATGGATAATTGGGGGAATTTCAAACATAAATGCGATGAAATTCACTGTTCTACATGTCATGAAAAATATAAGACGGATGGAGTGAAACATGTATGTTATATTCAAAGATGCCAAACCTAAAAATAGCCCTTGTATAACCGTGTACTACGATATAGAAACTTACACAAGCGCTGAAACCAAAGAGGTCATTCCACATTTACTCGTAAGGCAGAGTATCTGTGATGAGTGCATGGAGTTCGAGTGTGATGAGTGCCACAAATGTGGAAAACGGACAAACGTTTTTAAAACGACTGCACACGACAGCTCTGTGAAACTCTTTGTATCCTATATTGTCAAATTAGCAGACAAGTTCAAAAAAATGACTGTGTATATTCTTGCCCATAACGGGGCGAAATTTGACACACAGTTCCTTTATAAGGAGCTGCTTGAACACAAGTCGTCTGCGATATTTACAGGTGATCCCTTGAAAAGAGGCAAAAAACTAATACAGATGCAGATAAGATAAGAGGTAATGTACACTTTAAAGGCAACCTGCTCTTCACACCTTCTAAATTAGCAAAGCTGCCCAAAGTCATGGGCGTAGACGCTGAAATTTCAAAAGGGTATTTCCCTTACACATTCGTCACTAACGAAATTTTGAATTACGTAGGACTACCTCCATCCAAACATTACTTTAACTACACTAACATGAGTGATAGTGAGCGTGAAGATTTTGACCGCTACTACAACAGTTTTAATGAAGCTAATCCATACAATATAGCCGATGAATGTGAACGTTATTGCGTGAATGACGTACGTGTACTTAGAGTATGCTTTCAAGCCTTTAGAAGGATGTACAATACATAACCCGTTTCAAATGCGATCCGCTGCAAGTCGCGACCACGATCGCCTCATTATATTTTACTGTGTTCAAAAATAACTTCATGCCTAAAAACACCTTAGCAATCATTCCCAGAAACAACCCTTGCAGTTATGGGCACAAGGCTATTTACTGGCTCATACACCTGCAGCAACAGACCGGCGTATACATAAAACACCCGCAACACGGGTGAAGTACCCGTTAAGGTCAATGGTCGTGTTTTTTGGGTTGACGGCCTAAGTGAGGATCCAGTCACTGCTCAGAAGACTGTGTATTCCTTTAACGGCTGCTGGTTGCATGGATGCCAGAGCGCTGAATGTGCCTTCACAGGGGACCTTTATGGAAGATCCCCCGCCGACAGCCTCGCATGGACCCGTAACCTTGATCAACTTATAGACTCCCAGTTCACTCATAAAATCGTCGTTCAATGGTGTTGGACCCTCTGAAATGCGGTGACAGCTTGTTTCGAGGGCGCACAAACCCATTGAAGCTATACTTTCTGCCTATGGAGGGTGTGAAACTCCACTACTACGACTTCTGCTCTTTATACCCCTACGTGATGAAGATCAATCCGTACCCCGAAGGTGCGCCTGAAAAAATGGTGGGCCCACCATACCACCCATTGAGGAGTTTCCAGCTAACTTGAGTGAGCGCTACTTTGGACTCTCTTTCGTAGACGTGCTCCCCCGTAGAGATTTATGGATGCCGATCTTACCCGTCGCTATAGATCACAAGCTCATATTTCCCCTGTGCGTGAAGTACGCAGAAGAGAACAACAGTTATTGTGATCATACAACCCACCAGCGTAACGTCAGAGGTGTATATACAAGTCTGAGCTGGCCCTAGCCGTTCGCCATGGGTATAGAATATTGAAGATACATCAGATGTGGAGGTTTCAGAAGCTACCCAACCTTTTCACACCATACAGTATATAAACGCTTTTTTGAAGGATAATGTCGAAGCATCAGGATATCACCGAAGGGTTGATACCGAAGTTGAAAAAATGGCTTATATTCAGCGTTACCGTGCCCATGAAGGTATACATACCTTGACCGATCCCAAATTGTTAAGAATCCTGGCAAGCGCTTTAGTGAAAAGTTGTGCATAAACAGTCTTTGGGGGAAATTTGCACAGAATACCGGCAAAGGGAACGTCCATTTGGCACAAAGTTATAATGAAGTCTGGTATTATGCCAACGTTCCCGATAAAGAGGTTATGGAGATCGTGAATGTAGGTTATACTTATATAATAAAGTACAATATCACCGAACTGGCCACAAATATCTCACGGGTTACAAACATACCTGTGGCCACTTTCACAACGGCCTACGCCCGCATCAAACATTGGGGTCTACTGCACTCTCTTGGACGAAGGGTGTTGTACGTACGCTGACAACAGATAGCGTAATATTCACAGTGAGGGAAGCTATTGGGGAATTCCTCGGAGAGTTAACTGACGAGATCAAGGATAAGTATGGTGATGGTGCATACGCAGACTAGTTTTTGTCAACATGGCCAAAAACCTATCGGGTACGGGTGAGGGTAGGGGATGATATGAAGTATATCGTGAAAGCTAAGGGTATCACGCTTAACCATGCGAACAGTCGAGTCGTTAACTTTGACTCATTGAAGGATCTAGTGTGCTTGGAAGATGAAGATGACCAGCTACCCCAACTGACTGTGGGGATGCACAATTTTCGGGCGCAGAAATCGGGGTGTGTGAAGGAACTTAGGGGCACGAAGGTATGCCGTAACACTTATAGGAAGCGTTACCAGGTGCCTGGTACCTATGATACCGTTACCTTAATCGTGGATTGTATTTATATATATATGTGTATTGTTAACGATCTGTTTATTTATCACGTATATTTGTTTCAATTAAGGTTTCATTTTCTCCTTTGCGTGCGTGCGTGTGTGTGTGTACAGTAAAAAGCTAAGTTCCTCCCACTTTAAATCGGCAACGTGAGTCCTGCCACTACCTGAGCATATCTCTATCCCTGCGTGCTCAGTTGACCTGGTACTAGGGCAATTGCGTCCTGGTCAAGTGCGTCCCGGACAAATGCGTCCCGGTCATTGGCGTCCCTGGACAATTGCGTCCCGGACAATTGCGTCCCGGACAATTACGTCCCGGACAATTGCGCACTTCTTCAGTGAATAGTGAATAGAAAGTTAGTATCGGAATTTCAAATATACTTTTCATTTTAACCTATTAAACTTGTTATATGTTCATAAGTTCTGTTCGAAACTGTTCTCTAAAACTTTATCCATCATCAGCAACATCATTGTCAAATTTTATAGGTTACGTCCACCTAAGATAAAGTTAGTTTCGTTAGTTTTAACGAAAATATCACAACTTAACCTAACCAATCGTCAAGGGCATACAGTTGACCTAACTGGGCATTCAATTAATCTAACCGGGCATTATATCCCATACAAAATTACAATAACAAACGTACTCGTCCCTCGTCATTGGCGTCCCTGGACAATTGCGTAGGTGAAGTCAAAATGAACTTTCTATTCACTTCTCTAATAAATAAACTTCATATAGTAGTTGGGGAAGTGCGCAATTGTCCGGGACGCAATTGTCCGGGACGAAATAAAACCGGACGCAATTGCCAGGGACGCCAATGACCGGGACGCATTTGTCCGGGACGCACTTGACCAGGACGCAATTGTCCTGTCACCGTTGACCTCTGCATACCCTTGAGTTCAGACGTGTATTCTCCCGCATAGAAGAAAAATAGTAATGGCTACCTTTAATATTGCGTATTCATCGTTTATGAAGTGGTATTCGGCAAAGTGCCAAGATTTGGTGGATACTGAAAAACTCCCAATTCCCCCCTCCTTTAATACGTTTAAGGCTACATTGAGCCGTGCGAAGGACCAAGATGTTCAAATACTCTACGGGTATATGGGCAAGGGCATTGTAGGATTTCGTAGTACAAACGATGTACTGAAGTATTTTGTAGACCTAACCTTTAAAAGTTCACATATACCGCGAAGTAGAAGAAGCAACACGTTCAGAAGATAAGCAACGGTAATGGATAGTGAGTCTTGTTGATGAGTTGGGTGACAAGCGATATTATGTCAGGTTACATCATACTGACTACTCGAACCTTGCGGTTGAGAATGCAAATTTTGTTATCATGGAGAATCTTAAGTATTTTTATCACTATATTAATATATATCATGACGAGGTTTGTAGTGAAGTTGTGGCTAAAGGGTTGCGTGAGTTTTTAACAGACTTTAGAGACGAGTATCTCTTGTTAAACAAAAAGGATAAATATGGGCATATGTTTCTCTCAAATAGTGCACCGGATTGTGAAGATGTTCAGTTTGTGCGGAAAATTCTGTTTGTCCAGGGGCACAAGTGTTCGAACAAGCCTGTACACGCTTCAACAGGTTATGGTAACTCGCTCCCTCCAGCGAGCCGCCCACCCGTGTACCTCACGAAACACACGAGTTCGAACAAACCCGTACACGTTTCATCAGCGTGACTCACTCCGCCCGTCGAGCCGATCTTTCCACCTATGGCTCATAGTCATCTCAGAGATTGAACATTGTGGACGTGCGAATACGATGGAACTTCGGTTGAGAAGTATTGTCAACGCCGCGTAAGATGTCTCCGTGATGAAGTCATTGAGCGTGTTCAGGCGTGAAACCAGCACCATTAACTATGTACTTGAAACGATTTGCAGGCAAGCAAACTCTGGTAAACTTAATGTTATTTATTTAAGTGTTGAGATGAATAGTCTTCGTGATAGTTGAGAAGTGGGGAGAGGACCGTTATAAAATACCGGCAGGTGTAGATACAGGAAGAGAGCAGATTAGTGACGCCCCTTCATATGCCGTTGTTTGCACGGTGTGTATAAATAACGAACAGCCATGCATTGATATACGACTGATGTGGAAGAATGCATCTGATAATAACGTTCTTGTCCCTACGCGAAACCGTTCATCTTCGACAGAATGTTTGAAATCGTTGGATTCTGCAAGCTGAAAGCCTATGTTAGACGCTCGTGTTACGGATATGATTTATTTTGGCACGGTTCTTGAATACGCATACACCCCTCTGCTCGACGGATTTATCGAATGTAGGAATGAACAAGGCGACAATGGTCTAGAGCTGGATGCATATTTGAAAGGTTTAGATTCTTCGAAATATCCTAAACTTTGGTACAAAGCATTTGAGCCGTACAGAGCAGAGCTTGCCTACACTGTTCATCCTGAGGAGCTGTACCTCTATATAATGAATAGCTGTCGTTACGACTTGGAAGCTTATTTCAATTGCCGCTATGTAGAGTGAAGAAGAGTTCAAGATTGAAAAGCTCGGGACGGTAAGAAAAAACCTTCGATCGGGAAGGCGTGTTTATAAACTTGTATTTAATAATGAAGTTGTGGTTAACGATGACCTCTTTGTGTGTGCTTTTGATTGTATTCTAGCCGTGTTTAAAGATAACTTGTCAACCGAATGCAAAGTGGGCACAAAAATAGTATTGAACGATATGAAAGCCATTTATGCCGAGTATAAGCATCCGTATAACTTGAACGGTGATGTGTTGCTTGGACGGTTTTACCCTGTAGTGTAAAGTAATAACGATGTGAATGTAGACCCGATTATGTGTGAGTTTTGCGTTTTGCACAGTAGAACATAGAGTATTTTGATGTTTATTTATTTATTTAATTGTGTATATATGTATATATATATTTCCTGCATTAATATGCAGTTGATTATATGTTTCGTATATTATTATTTTCAATATATTTAATTATTATTTACCATAACTTTATGTATATATATAATATATATATTTCGTGTACTAATGTATTGATGGTTATACTACAACGTTTTGTATATTATTGACTATATGTTGTATATTATTGATTATATATTGTATATTATTGATAATATATATTATATTATTGATTATATATTGATTATATATTGATCATATATTTTTTATGCTATTATTATTTTTGATCATATGTATTCCATTGTATATGTATTTAGATATATTCATCGTTCGTATTTCTTATGCTATTATTATTTTTGATCACATATATTCCATTGTATATTTATTTTCTATATATTTCTGATTCCATTAATTCGTCTAAATAAACAGAATGATGTAATGGTATTTTATTTAATTCTTTTGGTTGTACACGGCATTTAATTATATCAACTGGCTGGCTTCTAAACCGGATTTCTAAACCAACTGTAAAGAATATATGCATTAATTAAATAAATAGCACTATCTGGCAACTGAACCTGTACACCTGAACAAGCCATTTACGCCTTTTAAGTCAACTGGCTGGTTAAATCAGAATATAAGCTTTAATTAAATAAATATCGCAATCTGGCAGCTCAGCCTTCTAAGCCAACTAGCGGATTAAGCAAGAATATATGCTTTAATTAGATAAATAGCGCAAACTGGCAACTCAGCCAGATAAGAAGCCAAATGGCTGATTAAGCAAGCTGGCTGATTAGGAACATATTAAGATAACGGTCGCACGGCTGAAGTCTTAATATGCGCTTGGCTCCTACCAGGCGAACACCTCTCCTCCTCTCACTCTCCTTCTCCTCTCTCTTTCTCTTGGGGGATAACTCCGCCTCCAAGTTGCATAACCCCTTGTTGCTCTTACAACATTCCCCTCTCTCCCTTTGTTGCAGAGCATCTTGCAACATTCCCCTCTCTCCCTTTGTCGCATAACATCTTGCAACATTCCCCCTCCCCCTTGCTGCATAACAACTTGCATTGCACTCTCTCCTTTTGCAACCATGCTACTCACGTTAATGGCAGTTACGAGGAGAAGATTGCAGACACCAATCGGCCAAAGAAGTTTTCACGGGGAACATTGGGCAGGAGACACGGAGTGCTGGAACTCCCATTTCTCCTCTCATTGTCCTCTTTAGTTAATCTTTTTCCCGTGTCTACCCAGCATGTTTTTGAACACACACTTCTTCCTCGAAGCATTTTACACACAACACAGTCTTCTCAAAATTTACATTCTGTAATAAAGGCATCGTTAGCCCAGAGAACTTGATTTCAGCAGCTCTTTTTCTCATAAACGGGGCGCATTCTTGCGGGCATCCGCGTGTTTAATTGAGAAATTTATATATATTACGGTGGCGCGAAAATATGAATTTTAGAATTTCAATTTGGAATACCTAGGGAAAGTTGTAAATGACGCTAATTTAAATGTCCACCAAATTTGAACTAGCTGCTGCTTCAGTTAGAGGATCCCCAATGACCTTCAAAAAACGTCACATTTTCACCCTCAGTCATTCAGTACCCCTAAAGTGCGTTCAGTGACGAGATGTGTTACAGTTTAGCTTGGCCTAATAGTAACTACTTAACCGTTTTTGCATGCATAAATATTTATTTCTTGTAATTCTCTGAGTTAATTACATTAATTGTATTTCTTCAGAAATATTAAAATGGATAAAAAGAGTAAAGACAAGGCAGTGTAGTATATGTCCAGTTTTTGGCGCTGCTAAAGAACTAAATAGCAATAGGCTTCCAACCTATGAAGAAATGTTTAGACATTATTCATAGGTAAGAGCTGACATAAAGTTCACTAATAATAACAAAGATCCTGCAATCTCTGACGTAACAGAAAGAGTCGCTTTAGATATTGAAAATATTTGGTTAAAGGCCTCAATTCCAACAGTTTCTCACAAAAGAGTTTTGCAGCTTATTCGCTCCTATCATAATAAATATTTGGTGTTGATAAAGCCATGAAAAGGAAGAAAAGGAAACCCAAATTATCAAAACAAATTACAGTTGTTCAGAGAAAAAGCTAAAAATTTATTTGATAGTAGCTGCAAATGAGTTTGATTCATGTTACTGTGATAAAACTAAAAAGGTTCCTCGTATTGAGCAAAAATTTCTCACTGATCAAAGAGGAGATAGAAAATGGCAATTGGGAACATAGATGAAATAACTGAAAAACGTAAAAAGAATATGAAACGAAAAGAAGTGTAACTTTCTCGAATTAGCAAAAGCATTTTAACTAATGATGATGCTGTAGGCCTAGGCCTTGATTCTTCAGATTCGAAGGGTGACATTTCAGCTTCCTCAGGGAAAGAACCAAACCCGACCCAAAAAAGAGCTGTTGATGATGCTAGACGGTCTAACTCGCATCAACAAATGAGAGTTAATTTGGGAAATGTTGCACAACTTTGTGATAGATACGGCATATCTGACCGGGCAGGTGCGTCTTTGATATCTGCTGCCCTGCAAGATGTTGGTCTAATAGGAAATGAGGATACCTCCTTCGTAATTGACAGGAGTAAAATTAGAAGAGAAAGGACAAAAATATGCCGTAAAATGCAACAAGATAATGAGGTACAATTAAAAGCTCTATATTTTGATGGAAGAAAAGATAAAAGATAATACTAAATGTCATATCAAGCAAGGCAAAAAATATTATTACAAGTCGGTCATTGAAGAACACATAACATTAGTAAGAGAAGCAGGATCTTGCTATGTTGGTCATATTGCACCTGTCTCTGTTACTGCTCATGGTATTGAAGATTCGTTAATTCAGTTTTTATCAGAAAATGTTAAAAACATTGATGAACTGGTGGCTGTTAGATGTGATGGAAGTCCTGTAAATACAGGAAGGCATAATGGAATTATTAGCCTCTTAGAATTGGAATTAGATAGACCTTTGCAGTGGCTAATATGTCAATTGCACGCTAACGAACTTCCACTTCGCCACTTGTTATATCACATTGATGGGAGCACAACAGGACTTGATATCTTCTCTGGAACAATTGGCAAAGCACTGAAAAATTGTGAATAACTTCCAGTTACAGGGTTTGATAAAATTGAAGCTGATATAGCATACATGGCAAATGAAGACTTAAGTATGGACCAGAAGTATTTGCTTGAAATCTGTAAAGCTGTGTGCTCAGGTAAATGCTCTCAGGATTTGTCTGGAAAAATTCCAGGAACTTTATCTCATGCAAGGTGGATAACTACGTACAGCAAATCGAATTTTAGGCTTATACAGAGCTAAAGATAAACCATCGGAGAACCTTCGTACATTAGCAGCATTTGTAATGAAAGTTTATGCTCCAATGTGGTTTACCATTAAGTCAAAATCTTCATGCATAGAAGGAGGAAGACATGTTTGGGAAAGTATTTCGAGATCAAGATACCTTCCACTTGAGTTGAGAAACGTTGTGGATTCTTCAATACAACGCGACGCTTATTTTGCTCACCCAGAGAACCTATTGCTCTCCATGATCACCGATGATCAGGAGCACATCAGAGAGCTGGCAATTCGAAGAATTATGCTTGCAAGAAGCAAAACACAAAAGGAAATCCGAAAGTTTACAATACCAAGGCTGAACTTTGGAGCAAAATAATACATTGATCTTATTAAGTGGAAAGAAGAAGGGCGATTAAGTCCTCCGCTTTTGCAGCAATTAACGGAGAAGGAATTGCGAGAGTTCGCTTCTAAACAGTGAGATTTTGGAGGCATACTTGGGATGCCATGTCATACACAGGCCGTAGAAAGATGTATTAAGCTAGTAACAGAAGCAGCAGCTACAGTTTGCGGAAAAGAACGAAGGGAGGGATTCATTCGAGTGAGATTGGAGTCAAGAAACATAATGCCATTTTTCAATTCTAAATCACAACATAGTTCAATAAGCAGGAAAAGGAATAAAACTTAGACAAAAGTCCATAATAAGTTTGGGTGGTTGGGATGGGCTAGGTTGGAACTCGATGTGCAGCTACCTCCACGTGGTGAGTTCTGTGTATTTTGTTTTATATATATAATTATATATATATATATATATATATATATATATATATATATAATATATATATATATATATATACAAAGTAGCGGAACGCTGCCAGAAATGTTAAAATTAGGAAGCGATTTTTTGCCCTCGCTGGGGACCCTGAACATTTAATTCAAGGGACATCAAATTTTGAGTGAACATTGACAGAAGCCCGTTGACAACTTTTGCAGGTATTCCAATTCGACATCTGAAAAAAAAATGTTTTGGTCCATTTTCACTCCACCGTAATATATATATATATATATATATATACTGGCTTCTAAACATTACTGTGGAAAATATGATATTTTAACGGTATGTGCTATTTTAAATTACTATTTTATGATATGATTAAAAGATGAATTTGTATATTAATATGAAAATTTGAGTACTTTCTTTTTATCCCGGACCCAAGACTTTTTGCCAGATTCGTACGCCATTTGCCAGATTTCCAAATTTCATTGTCAAATTTTTTTTTGAATTGCTAAGTAATTAACCAACCTAAGCTAACCTAACCAGCGGTTGGGTTAGTTTAGTTACTTAATATTTTTAAAAAAATTGGCAAGGAAATTTGGTAATGTAGCAAGTGGCGTCCGAATCTGGCAAAAAGTCTGGGGTCCGGGATAACAGGAAAGTACCAAAATTTTTTTTAAATAACACGCTGTTTGGATAATTCCCAAATTGTAAGAGACGAAAAATGAAATAGTTAACCCTAATTTAAAATCTATTTTGTTTAAAAATTATATTAATGTTTTTTATAATGTTTAGTTTAAAGATAAATTTGCATATTAAGGTGAAAATTTGTTTTTGTATTAAATTTGGTTTATCATATTCAATTTTTTGTTTAAAAGAGCGCCTACCCAACATCACATTGGCCTCGTTGTGGTTTTCTGCTTGAGAAGCTCAATAGGATAAACTTTTGGCATTGCCGTTTTTTTGAGACCCTGTCGGTCTACCTTGTTCCTATAAATGTATTTGTTTGTACTTAATAGTTTTGTCTATTATTGGGTCGTTTCCAGAGACCTTGTCGGTCTAATGGTGGTGGTGCTGTGCTGATGGTTTGCTACGGAGATATAGCAATTCTTCTTACATGCATCTGTTTATATACGAAGTGTGTGTGTGTGTTTTTAACTCAATAACTTTTTAGGGGAGGCTCAGGCCAGCAAGATCATCTGCTGAGGTCAAGAGCGTCAGTATGCGATGAGATGTGACTGCGAAAAGATTTCTCCTCCTCTCTCCTCTCTCTCTCTTAGGCTACCTTCCTAGGTCAGGTTAGGGTACCCCTTTTGGGGGAAGGTCATTCTTCCGGACCAAACCACTCTCCCCTTCATGCAGCTTGAGGGTTAAACACCCTCCCCCTTGCTTGCATACCCCATCCCCTATGGGTGCCAACCCCTTCCCCCATGGGTGCCAACACCGGATGCCAATCGCCTCTCCATCTGCAATATTTTATCAACATTGCATTGCAATTGCACCCTACCATTTTTGAGGGTATACTATTGACATTGTGCTGGTGGTGGTTGATTGTAGGGCTGAGGTGGGGTGTTGCTGGTCGAGATAGGTTCATTCGTTAAATTTTAAGGCATAGCAATCCCCTATCCTCTTTTCCTTGTATTGGCGCACCTTTTTCACCAATGTTGGAAAATGTTGCAAATGTTGCAATGGGCTCTATTCGCTTAATTTTGAGGTTTGACACCCCATAAACACCTTTCCTGTCCCTTGCGAACCTTTTTCACCAATGTTGTTACATGTTGCAATATTGTATTACGCGCATTGTCGATACACCGATCCTACTCTTCCATACTTTACCACGTTCTTCGACTCGTGTACTATCTGGTGGCCCTAGGTATCCCTCATTTAACGCGCTCTTGCACGATGCATTTTTGCATAAACATGTATTTTGTTTTAGAGACCGTTTCTATTCAGTACGCCGCGTTTTCGCCAAAACACGATTCCTTATACGATCCTCAGATGACGCAAACTAGTTTTCTTGTGCGCGTGCGCGCTGTTGTAGCTATTGTAGCCAATAGCCACCTCTATCTCAACCTCTACCATCCCCATCAAGTCAAGATCACGACCATTTTTGGCGAATGCAGTATATGCATGAAGAGTTTGTATTAATATACTTAATGATTGTGTATGTTTTAAACATTTTCTTTTGAAAATAATATCTATAAAACAGATATTAAAAAACAATTCTGTAAATATATTCCTATCGGAAACGTAACCTACCCTCATTACATTATTTATTATGGGAAAATTCTTTTCGTTTTACGCATTTTCGACAAGCCCCACAAAGCAAGAAAGAGTACTGGAAACGTATCACCAAAGTCCAAGAAAATCTGTGCGGCAAGCGAGTCGTGAGGTAGGAATTTCAGAATCGTCTGTCCAACGCATTTTGAAGCGCTGTCAATGGAAAAGTTACATTCCAAGATTAGTCCATGCTATTAATGAAGATGATCCGGACCGAAGAGTGGAGTATTGCGAGTGGTACTTCGCACGATGTGGATGTGGATTGGACGAAGGGGTTTCGTAGAATACCCTCCGCGTTCACCAGACCTCACACCACTAGACTTTTTTTTATGGGGATACTTAAAAGACAAAGTCTACGCTATAAAACCTGCAACAGTCGCTGAATTGAGAGCAGCCATTGAACGAGAATGCACACAAATACCAAACGAAATGTTTCGTGATGTTTGCGATTCCAATGCTTCGCGTTATCAGCAGTGCCTGGACCAGAACGGACGTCAGTTTGAAAACAGGCGTTGACAAAACAATTAAATAATGTCTGTAGATTCTATTACATTTTGAAAATGAAATGTATTTTAATAAACACTGCCTTTATAATTATTTAAAGTGTGTATACATTTTTTTGGGACGCCCTGTATATATTATCAAACTCTGCAACTGGAAGTTCACAATTTTTCAGTGCTTTGCCAATTGTTCCTGAGAAGATATCAAGTCCTGTTGTGCTCCCATCAATGTGATATAACAAGTGGCGAAGTGGAAGTTCGTTAGCGTGCATGCAATTGACATATTAGCAACTGCAAAGGTCTACCTAATCCCAATTCTCAGAGGCTAATAATTTCATTATGCCTTCCTGTGTTTACAGGACTTCCATCACATCCAATAGCCACCAGTTCTTCAATGTTTTTAACATTTTCTGATAAAAACTGAATTAACGAATCTTCAATACCATGAGCAGTAACAGAGACAGGTGCAATATGACCAACATAGCAAGACCCTGCTTCTCTTACTAAGATTATGTGTTCTTCACTGACCGAATTGTAATGATATTTTTTGCCTTGCTTCATATGACATTTAGTATTATCTTTTCTTTCATCAAAATATAGAGCTTTTAAGTGTTCCTCATTATCTTCTTGTTGCATTTTACGGCGTATTTTCGTCCTTTCTCTTCTAATTTCACTCCTGTCAATTACGAGGGAGGTATCCTCATTTCCTATTAGACCAACATCTTGCAGGGCAGCAGATGCCAAAGATGCACCTGCCCGGTCAGATGTGCCGTATCTATCACAAACTTGTGCAACATTTCCTAAATTAACTCTCATTTGTTGATGCGAGTTAGACGGTCTAGCATCATCAACAGTTCTTGTATGGGTCGGGTTTGATTCTTTCCCTGAGGAAGCTGAAATGTCATCCTTCGAATCTGAAGAATCAAGCCCTAGGCCTACAGCATCATCATTAGTTAAAATGCTTTTGCTAATTCGAGAAAGTTCCACTTCTTTCGTTTCATATTCTTTTTAAGTTTTTCAGTTGTTATTTTATCTATGTTCCCAATTGCCATTTTTCTATCTCCTCTTTGATCAGTGAGAAATTTTTGCTCAATTCGAGGAACCTTTTTTAGTTTTATCACGTTGACATGAATTAAACTCACGTTTGCAGCTAGCAATATCAAATAAATTTTTAGCTTTTTCTCTGAACAACTGTAATTTGTTTTGATAATTTGGGTTTCCTTTTCTTCTTTTGTATGGCTTTATCAACACCATATATTTATGATAGGAGCGAATAAGCTGCAAAACTCTTTTGTGAGAAACTGTTGGAATTGAGGCCTTTACCCAAATATTTTCAATATCTAAAGCGACTCTTTCTGTTACGTCAGAGACTGGAGGATCTTTATTATTAGTGAAATTTATGTCAGCTCTTACCTATAAATAATGTCTAAACATTTCTTCATAGGTTGGAAGCCTATTGGTATTTAGTTCTTTACCAGCGCCAAAAACTGGGCATATACTACACTGGCTTGTCTTTATTTCTTTATTCATTTTAATATTTCTGGAAAAATAGAATTAATTTAATTAACTCAGAGAATTACAAGAAATAAATATTTATGCATGCAAAAACGGTTAAGTAGTTATACTAATAGGCTAAGCTAAAATGTAATACATCTCGTCACTGAACGCACT